>OY998122.1:10000000-10554756 GCA_963921985.1 Agrilus biguttatus
TAGACGCTCGAGAATCTTCTGTTGAAATAACAAGTCGTTTTCTCTGTGTTTTCTAGTAATTTCTTTCGGTAAATATATACCCTCGTCTCTGGGTCAGCGGGACGGTTGATTTCCGGACGTGTAATATAAATATTCAACGGCAAGACACAAAGTGATACAAATAAAGTGCGTTATTGTTTCTCAGATAAATAATTAGTTTAACTTTGTCAGTAGTGTTTAAGTGATTAAATAAATAGTTATAAATAAATAATTGTTAAATAAATAAGTGAACTAAAAAATTCGTTACAATATGTTTTTACGAAAGTTCCATATAACTGGAAGTGACAGACAGTTAAAATTGTTTTAGATAAAACGATCATCCCTGATAACCCTTACTTCCAAATTTTTAAATCTCTAACGTTTAGTTTTCCTAAAGTCTCAAATGTACCACTTAGTTTGAATAACCCTGTATATTAAATAATAGTTCAAATTCCATATCATAATAACGAAAACAAGAGTAGAGTTTCAAAAATATTTTTAATTGTTCACAACTGTTTCACTAAAACACTGATTTCTTCATACATACGACATGGTTATCCACGTTAAATCATTTTATTTACGCTAAATCATTTCATCCTATTAATCACATATTAGCTGCTTTTCATTCTATGTTACATACAAAACAAAATTATTTATCAAATAGAATTAAATAGAATAGTTGGGATAGCTAAAAATAATGGTTATCCATTTAAATTAATACATTCCTTGTTAAACAAAGAACTCCACAATAAAACTTTAAAGTCAATTTACCCGGTTATTAAGTTTAAATCCAATATGTGCAGTTCGATCACATACCTAGGTGCTATTTCCTTGAAAATAATGCGTGTATTAAAAAAATCAAATAATACTTCCTTAAAAACCAGTAATAAGTTATCCAAATATATGAAACATAATAAAGATCAAAATCTGGAGTTTATTTATTGGAATGCGGAGACTGTAATCAACTTTATGTGGGACAAACTGGTAGATCCTTCAAACACAAGATTAATGAACAAAGGAGATGCTATATCAATGGGAATGTCGATTCTACTTATGCAGAGCATCTATTAAACGAGAAACATACTTTTAATGATAATTTTCACATTTTAAAAGAATTGCCAAAAAGTCACAAATTAAACTTAACTGAAAGTTTTTAAATTAATAAATACAATAAATTGAATGTTTTACTAAACGAGCAAACTGAATAATTCTCCTTTATTAATTTTAAATCTGTATTCAAAAACTTAAGGTTCATCCCTTCCTTTCGTTGTTTCCCACCCCATAAAAATCTATCAATTTTTATTATTTAAGCTTATTTTGTAAGAACTTTAATTAGAACTTCTTTACCTGAAAGAGCCAATGTTTTGGTGAAAAAATTGTTGTGAACAATTAAACATATTTTTGAGACTTTTACTTTATTTACGTTTTATTTACCCTGTAAATTGTTTAATTTCAACGTAAAAGTGATATGAATGTTTGCTCATATGAAACAACGACTGCCTAACAATATATTTAAAAAATCCTATTATTGTGATTTTGAGAACAAACCAATTAACGTTGATATGGTAAGTTTATTAATTTTTTTTCGGGAAGTTTGTAGACGACATATAATCAATAAATACTCGCTGCTACTGACTGGAAGGTATACTTTTATTACAACAGTACGTGACTGAAACTCATATTGGTTAGGTGGCAAATGTAAAAGCGATACTGGGAACTGCTGTTTTCCAATGTTATTTTGTTTTTTACAGTGTATCAACTTCATTGAATGTCATTCGAGAACGACTGCCGTGATTGATTTTTTTTTCTCTTGTGAAAGTGGAAAGATTTAGTGGGATTCTCGTTTTGCGGACTCGACTACATCCGTTACTGTTCTATATGTCACGTCTTAGTTGACTTGATGACATTTCCATGATATACGTGCACTTCTCTTCCTGAGCTAAGTCCTCGGGAAGTGGTAGATCGAAATCTTTAAATTGAATTCATAGAAACGTCTCCGAACATTGACTTCACAATATTATTTTCCATTGAAATTGAATCGGCTTTTACTTGGTGAAAGTTATTATTCATAATGATGTTAGATACCTGTTAATCATTTAGGATACAATTGCTAGAAAGTGATATAATATAAAAACAAAGTATTGTTTAGCTACAGGAAACATATGTGTTATGTGCTGTTTTTCCCTAGTGCCCTGCTAATAATTATATTATCATTCCAAAATTCCTGTGAATGTAAACTGGCGATCTATCGTGCATTAATGTACAGATGTTATTTATAATTATTTTAAAGTTCCTGTATAAAAATTGTTTACTGTTTACTAGGTACATCCTGTGTAAGAAATATGTCATCTATTCACTCACGGATGTTCTGTATTACTGTTTTAGGGCTCTCGTTATTGTTTATCTGCTATATCCTGCTTATTCGCGGATGTTATTATTTTTTTACTAATGGAAATTAACCCCGAAGTTAACCAGAACCAATTTTGTCGCCTTGTTCATAAAATTCACCCCCGTGACAATTTTTTGTTTAATATCTGTCATTAGCATTTCTTTAGAAGACGCAACCTCAGTTAGGGATGTAGGTAATTCAGCTGTTCCATTGGGAATCACGTAGTACTAGATTAAGGGGCGTAACTTAAATTCTGTAAAAGACGCAACATTGGTTTGCAGATATAAACAAAATTTCTCATACGACGAGGATCAGTTTGGGGTATAAACAAATCTTGTGATACGATACAAACTTCGACTCGGGGTGGGTCCATAAAAAATTAAAGCTTTTAAAAGATAACAGCAGGCAGATAAACAGATAGTTATTTATTTAGTTACTTAACTACTACACTAATCAACCAATCCTTAATCTTTTGTTATTAACTCTAGTTCTGTAATTAAGTATTAATAAACTTATTAAAACTCTATTCTATCATTCTTTTTGCCATCCTGAAAGTTCATGTAGACAAACACATAGAAAATACTGCAATAAATAAATAATATTAAAACTAATAATATTTTTTTTAGAAATAAAACAATTACAATTTTTAATTGGTAAGTGGTGAAGAATTCCCATCTAGTAGTTCGTTTAATAATAACAATGATGGTTTATGTCTATTTATTTCCATTGATTCTAATAAATATAATTTTGATTTTTTTTTTGAAATGTGTACAGTTTCGAAATTAAAATTAAGAGTATGGTTACTTTCAATTAGGTGAGATGCATAGTTAGAATTATTTTTTTTATAGTTATACGACTTATTGTGTTCTAATATTCTTGTTTTAAAATTTCTACCCGTTAAACCAATATAAAATTTGTTAAATGATCCACAATTTAAATTATAGACCCCACTATTATTTTCTTTAATAGATTTATCTTTATTATTTTTAATGAACAAACTTAAATTATTATTGGTTCTGTAGGCTACATTAATATTATGGTCGGGTAATTTTTTTTAATGGTGGTAGATGGTTTTCCTAAGTTTTGAAAGAGGTTTTCATGTGTGTTGTTGAAGGATAAATTAAATTTGTAGATTTTTATGTAACTTCTGATTTAATAATTTATCTATTAATGTAACCTTATGGCCATTGTTAAGTGCAATTTGCTTAATTAAATTTAATTCTGAATCGTAATGCTCTTCATTCAAACGAATATTAATTAATGTATGTAGCATAGAGTGGAAACCTGCTAATTTGTTTTGGATAGGGTGCGTTGATTTAGCATTTTAGCTGAAGAATTTACTGTGTTTAGCGAAACAATTGTTCTTTTTTAAACAAATTTTGTGAAAGTTTCTGTGTGTGATGTACTTCCATTATTATTTTTCATGTTCAGTGTTTAGAATTTCAAAACTCGGGAAATAATGCCATATATTTACATTCTCTTAGTTTATGTACTTCCAGTAATTATTTGCCATGGAATTTAGGAGACCTTTAACAATAACAAGTGGCTAAAAACAGAAATTTTCTTGTATTTATTTTATATTGAGTTTACTTTTATTTTCCGTTACTAATAGTAAATAAATAAAAAATACCAAAAAACGACTATAATATTTGTGTTTAACTATTATAGAAATGATGATAAATATTATGAACTCAACTAATATTCAAACTTTCGACGGTAATTTGTAATAAAACACAAAAAAATATAGTTGTACTCTTCAGAATGGCCCTTTAGCCGAACCAATTGTCGAGTTAGATTAAATACACCTATTGATGCTTTTAATTGTGTTTTCTTACTAATTATGAATTATGAACTCTGTTGGAGGAAGTATAAAGGACCAAAAATATAATATTACTTTAAAATAAAACTCAAAAGGTTAATTTTCACAATTTATTTTAGTCACTTGACAATTGTTTCGTACTATTTAGTGCTTCATCAGAAATATTACAATAAACTTATTATTATGTAGCAGACATATAGAATTATTTAAAGGCGGGGGGTTACAAAAAGGTTTCGTAATAGGGAATTGTTTAAATCTAATTGATCATTGAAATTGAATTTGTGTTTTTTGTTTATTGATTTCTAGGGTCTCTAATATAATTTAATTGAATATGTGATTTTCATCTATTAACTGTTTGGCGTAGTTAGAATCTAATTTTTTTGTATTTGAATTATTTTTTATGCTCGTTTACTCATTGTTTGAAAGTACGTCCAGTTTGACCAATGTATATTTTGTTACAAGAATTACAGTTTAGTTTGTATATTCCTGATAAAATGTTTTTATTTGTTTGATCTTTATTATTTTTAATATGTTCACTTATTGTATTTGTCATATAAAAGGCAGTTTTTATATTAAGCTTTTGAATAAAATTTTGTAGGTTATTAATAGGATTACGTAAATATGTTAATATTTTGTAGTTATTATTAGTGGTTTTTATTACAGGGTATATATTCTAAATAGCTAGCTTTAATAAGACACAAATCTACTATATCTAAAACTAAATCTACTTCTAAATGATCAATTAGATCTAAACAATATCCCATCAATAATCTTTTTTTTAACCCCTCCCCTTTAAATATATCTATAAATCTACCTATATAAATATAAATCTGCTGCATAATTATAAGTTTCTACTATATCTAAATCTAAATCTACTTCTAAATGATCAATTAGATCTAAACAATATCCCATCACTAATCTTTTTTTAACCCCTCCCCTTTAAATATATCTATAAATCTACCTATATAAATATAAATTTGCTGCATAATTATAAGTTTATTATAATTCTTCTGATGAGTACTAAGTAGTGCGAAACAATTTTCAAGTGATTAAAATAAATTGTGGAAATTAATGTTTTGAGTTTTATTTTAAAGTAAAAATGAATTTTCGTCAAGTAAATGTAAAAAGTGTTAATCTTAATACTAAAATAGTAAACATAAAATTATTAGAATTCAGATTTGGCATACGGCTGATATCTTCAGTGGTACTAGCCCAGGCTAGATTGCCTGGCACTCAATGCTAGCCAAATCAATTCTTGATCGTTCATAAACCCCTATAATAAGGGCCTGTTATATACAGACACACATGAGTGTCAGGGTTTTATTTTTCTTTTATATGCATGAAACTGCTATTAGTGGCGATGATATATTTATTCTAAATCTATTTTAGTCATGCACCTTACTACGGTAAATAGCTGATGAAGGGGTGAACAGCGTCATTTTTGTTTTAGTTCCCCATGGATTGGATCACAACCAGCATCGGATACCTACCCATATAACGAAGAGAGCGATTGTTCATATTTCCGCAAGAGATCTCGAATTGATCCGAAAAAGTGCACATGGATGCCATCCGACGACGAATCGGTTCGATTGGAACGACCGAGGTCTCTACTTGATGAATACAATCCGGCCACCCTGCCTCCACCACCACCACCCGCTATAACAAGGTCAGTGCCACAATCTGGTTATTTTGAACTGAATTAAAACAAATACCAACGAAGCCATAGCCTATTACGATGTAGGTACGTTGGAATTGTAGATGAATAATGTATGAGATTAGGATTTTGTAAACGAAGGTTACGCTGAAAATCCATCTACTCTACGACTTCCGGTCAGTGTCTGGTTTTTGTGGAAGGATTAGGGACCGGATACGGGTTAGAAAGTTTCTGTTGAAAGCAATTTCCTCACTGTACAGGTGCCTTCCTTGCAATGAATGGTGGAAATTGTTATCAAAACTATTTCATGCATATCAGATTCCTAGATATTGTGCAGAATAATTTGAATAATGTACGTATGAACAAGTAATAGTTTCAGGTGGTATTTGTTGAAAGAACATAAGTTTCAAAGATTATTTTAATAGTTCATCACTACAATTATTTCGCCAAACATTGACTTCTTCAGGTGGAAAATAGGAACGAAACAGATTATAACAAATATTTCTTAGATACTGTCGCATATTTCAAACAAATGTCACAAAATGTCGTGTAATCAATACACCTGTCACTGTCAAACTTAATTTATTTCTATGCATTTTCTTTAAACAACACCACAATTAATAATTAATAATATAAGAACATAAGCTTTCACGGCCGGAATTCATAGTAGAATGATGGTTCGGGTTTGTAGGCCGTGGTCGATTTGAACGGTTTCGTCCAGACGTTTCGTCAGCAACTGCGGCTGACATCCTCAGTGGGTGCTGCGTTGACTACGCGGGCGAAGATTATACCTCGAAGTCTCGGCAGTCGCAGCACCCACTGAGGATGTCAGCCGCAGTTGCTGACGAAACGTCTGGACGAAACCGTTCAAATCGACCACGGCCTACAGGCCCTAACCATCATTCTACTAATAATTAATAACTCGTTGGCTCACTAAATAAGTTCTTCGTTATTCACTATTCGGCTTTTATTGCCTCGTAACTGGAACTAACTTGGCTGACTTTGCGGCAGCACATTTACAGTGACTGGATTTATTCTAGAAGGTTCCAGAATGACGTTCTAGAAAATTCTAGTATTCGTGGAATCTCATCAACCCACACTACAGGTCTTGATTCTTCTCGTAGGCTGCCTACACGTAACAATACTAATGGTAGGAGCATATACGGTAGCGGGTTTACATTATGTTTTTGAATACAAATTTAATAGTGGGTAACTGTTTACTTCAATTTTGTCGTTAACCAATACGTTTAGTTTGTATTTGCTTTGTTAATGTATAAACTTTCAGTTAAATTAAGGTTTTGGATTTAGGTAGTAAAGTTAAATTTTTTATAAATTGTCATTAAATGTACTTTAGCATGTTTTGGTTAATCTTCGTCACAGAAGTAGTGATGCGTTCCTCTAGTTATTACAGTGCTGTTGGCGTTGAAGGTACATAAACTGTGTCTTTAATATAAGCCCACAGGAAGCGTGGGATCTGGCGACCTGGACCGAGCGGCGTGGTCTAGTGCTCTAGATCATTCCTTATCATTCGGGAGATCACCGGTTGCAACCCTGGTTCGGCTGCTCTGGTCCAAGTTTTCTGTGGTTTACTTGGATCACTAGGTAAAAGCTGGGGCAGTAATATTCCACAGATAATCTTTCACTTCTCTTCTGTCTTCATTTCGTCCGTTTCTTTTTTCTCTCCCTAACCACACCACCCACCCATTCCCACAATTCCTGAAAGGAGGCTGAAGAGGGTCTTACGCCCTACCCTCCAGCTTTGTACTACAGTGTAGGTCGGAGGGACTGGGAATGAAACATAAAAAAGGTTTTTTTGGCGACCTGGAATTTCATGGCAACTGTGCTTTGAAGCCCTGTGAATCATTTACACTACTATTTATTTAAATTAAATACTTGGTTTTTGTTTCATATATTTAATCAGAAGATTTTACAATTATTTCGGTTTTTATACCATTTTCAAAGAGTACAAAGTGAATACTAAAAGTTAAAATTATGTTTAAGAATATATAAAGTATGCAATTCAATAAAGAACAAATATCGAATTCCATTTGGTCTTTTACAATTGGTTGGTTCAGGTACCGAATTCTGCTAATTACTGAAATTTCCAGATAGTTTAAACACTGACTTTTAACATATTAACATCGTATAAAAGTTTAAAATTTTGTGTGTTTGAGGAATGCATATTTATTTTATAATGTTCTGCGATTATTGTGCGTTTATTATTTCTTATGATGGATTTGGTATGTTCGTTAAATCGTTTTTTTTTGTTTCATTAAGTGCTGAGTAAAAACTCCATTCCTAAATATGATATATGTTAATAATAAAAATTATTGAAGAATAACAGGGCTGAATTGGACGGTTGGGCGATATAATTATTAAGACTATACGCTGTTGAATGAATTTGTTTTTGACAAATACTGAAATGGCTAGACCGTTTCAATATGAAACCTTCGGGCCGGCACATTATTTTCTATTGTCTTGTACCTTGATATTAAATCCTGTTGGTTTTTTTATTTTCAATATACAGGATCATTCAAACTGAGTGGTAGATTAGACGTTCTAGGGTAGGATGATCTATTTAACTAAAATAATTACAACTTTCGAGCACTTGCTCATAATGGAAGTTATGATTTTTTATAGTTTTGGTTGCGGTGGAATCTTTTTTCTAATAAATTAAATTATCTCAGAAACTATTCATCGTAGGCGTATAGGCATACAAATTGGTTATCGATGTCACCTTGAAATTTTATGTTTCATACGAATTCATCTTAAAAAATAAACCATTCCATTGAAAATATGAAAGTTGACATCATAGATTATCCTTGATAACCCCTACCCCCAAATTTTTAAATCTCTAACATGCTTAGTTTCCCTGAAATGTCTAATGCACCATTCAGTTTGAATGACCCTGTATATACTTAACACTAATTTGGAAGTACCTAATGCTTCTATAGGTCACATATACATGTACCTTATTTATATCAAATTAATGTTTTTGGATTTTACGTTCATTAAAAAAAGAGTGCGGGACAACCTGCCACACGGCTCACGCGAGCGTCGCTACGAACATGTATAAGTAATTTCCTGAAATTTTTGCGCAAAGGAATTTGTGTTCGTGCAGTAGCGTGAGTAGTAGTAATTTTTGTAATTTGATTCCTTTCAAAAGTAAATAAAGAAATATATGCTTACTTTTATTACAGTTCACAGTAAAATTGTTGTTGAGTATTTTTCTTATTTAATCGGGCGAGGAAAAGGTTATTGAGCTTGAAGGTATAGAATGCGTACTTTCTTCAATTTAACTGCTTCCTTTTAATTATTGCACATTCCATAAAATTCCTTCTGTTCATGAGATGAAAGCGAGGTGTCATAGTTTGTCGCATTTCTCATTAAAAGACCGAAGCTGTAAATGTTCGAAATAGCGGAAGTACACTAACCATGAAATTAAAATTTAACTGAGAGAAACGTGTCTGTGTATTTGTATTCGTCTCGTAGGTATACGATAATGACAAAGTTTTCATGTTAGGTAGGTATATTAATTAAATGTTGATTTTATAAAATAATAATAGTTCGTAACTAATAATGTTCATTCAATGATTTTAATACATTCAATAGAACTCGCGGTGGGGAAATTATGAAATATCTTTAAAATTAAGATTAAATATACAAAAAATTATTTTAAATGTTTCAAAAAATGTTCATTAATACTCTAGATACAGGGTGTACGTTTTCAATCTGACCCGTAGACTATCTGCGGACTGAATTGGAATATCGTTTTGAAATTTTGGTTGAATGAGTTTTCACAAAAGGCCTACCATTTAAAAATATTTTAGAATTTCTATCACTTCCGGTTATATCAGAAGTTGACTTCAACTTTGTTATTTTAAATGGAACCCCCCTATTTGTTTTACATTTCTAGATTCCCCATCAGAAATAAGGGTACATTTGATAATACAACCCTACCTTTATTTTAAACGGTTTTTGAGT
The DNA here is from genome assembly GCA_963921985.1 of Agrilus biguttatus. Classification (NCBI taxonomy): domain Eukaryota; kingdom Metazoa; phylum Arthropoda; class Insecta; order Coleoptera; family Buprestidae; genus Agrilus; species Agrilus biguttatus. The sequence continues at coordinate 10,009,865 of OY998122.1, forward strand.
TAGAGTTTTTTCTTTAGGGTACTTTAAAAGCCGCAGTTTATGAAACGCCAGTAGAAAATATGGAACATTTGCAGGAACGAATCACTACAGCAATGGGAGTGATTCGTCCTGAACAAATCCTTAATGCTGTTCTGACTGTAGAAAAAAGAGTTTTGAAATGTTTAGAAGTTAAAGGACAACAATTCGAACAATTGTTGTAGAATAATTTTGTCATTGGTTAAATAAACTTATTTGTAAAAATTGAAAAATTGTATTAAATCAGTTTTTTTAAATTTTCTCACAAGATATAAATTTTAGATGCATAGTGTCTTATACTTTTTTATTAAGGATTAAGCAATTGATGTAACTGCATAAAAAATATGGGTTACTATTTAAAAAAATATATTTCTAGTTTATGATATTCAACACGTTTTGACTCCATTTTGATTTTTTTTTGAAAATTTTTGGAGGAGTTAATACCTTACTAAAACATTAAGAACATGTCGACAAATCATTAAATACCATCAATTACTTTTGAAGATAACCGCAATAAAAGTAAATGCGGCAAAAGGAATAATTTTTTAAAAAAATGGAATAACTCAAAAACCGTTTAGAATAAAGGTAGGGTTGTATCATCAAATGTACCGTTATATCTGATGGGGAATCCAAAAATGTAAAACAAATAGGGGGTTCCATTTAAAATAGTCTACAACCAACAGCGAAAATGGATAGACCTCTGAAGAAGCTCGCCACTCGTGCTAGCGAAACGTTAGGAAGCAATTCCAACCGACGACGGCCTGTACACCCGAAGAAGGACAACATCAGTTAACTACAAATGATTCTAGTTCATTCTGCCTATTAATATGGGGTGAATATTTTGAGCCTAAATTGAGTAAATCTATTTCTTTCTCTTTAAAAGTGGTATTTGTTAGGTTTACAAGTCTTGGTAAAGCACATATGTAGAGTGCTAAAAAACATTTTTTGAAACACTTAAAAGCAATTATTTTAAGAAGACGCATTTAATAGAATTCTTTATAATCTATTTAAGATTTCTTTTGTTGGTTATTGATATTTACGATTAAAAAAGAAAAGTTAGAACATGTACGAGTTGAACACTTCCAGCGTTTCGTACAATGGAAAGAACTTAAGAAAAAATAAATATAAATATTGAATCAACAGAAACAAGTACTCCGAGGGTTAATATCCCTACCGGAATTGAACTACACTGTTGATTAAGAAAGACTCTTAGACGAAGATACGAAAGATATTAAAAAAAAGAAGGAATTAAAATCCTTATTCGTCTAAATATTAAGATCAAAGATCCCACAATTTGGAACGCGTCCTACCAAGTAGGCACACCGAACCGAAAGCCATATCCCACAACCGGTTTCGACCTATTGGGTCACATCAGGACAGCGCTGGCGTTCCAAATTGTAGGATTTTTGATCTTAATATTTAGACGAATAAGGATTTTAATTCCTTCTTTTTTGGATATCTCAAAAAATATTAGTTGATAATACTGACTTGTAATTTGCTTGGCTCACTTATATTGATTGCTCTTAGTAAAATAAACAGCTCTTAATTTAATTTTCACCAAATAGTTTTCCAAAGAAATGTGTTTGTCTGAACTAGTGAATTTGCGCGATATTCCCCATTTTATGGGGTAAAACTGCGCAGATTGTGAGATAATATCACCCATCAAGAAAGTTCACAAAACTGACAACGTACTCAATTAAAAGAAGAATGAGATTTTTGTACTTACTTTAATAAATATTATTGTATTTTATGATAGTTTGCATAAAAACATAGACACTCAATTTATTCCAAAGTAGATTCAAAGTAAAATATAATAAAATTTATTAAAGTAAAAAGTATCACTTACCTTCGTAATTTTACATTAATAAATACACAATTAACAATTAGAAGCCGACTGACGCCACGTGTATGGATTTGGTTGTTTCTCGACTAATGCATATTAATGAATGTATCAACCCCTACAGGTCGTAAAGTTTTAAGTTAATTTACCACAGAGAACCGTAATTCTGGTTTGCGATACCACCTCGCGCATTTATTATTATTGTATTCCCATACTATCCCATACTATTTTTTATTAATTTATATTTAACCAAACTCAGCATTTTTTGTTGATTCAGTTTAAAATATGAATACTATTATTTAAATCGATCCAGATAGGCGTAATCTCGATCATCTGTCGTTTTTAAAAATTGAGTACATTAACGTAAAATATTTTAACATCTGGCGACGGCAACATCTAACCTAATGGTCCTGGATACGGCGCCTTTTCCTTAAAGCGATCAGGAATAACTTCATTTTGTCTCCCAAAATTCTTGATACAGATATGTAAAGTAAGGCACAAACATTAAACATGTTTATTTGGCAATTTTTTTAAATATTTCATATCTAAACTTTTGTTTTTTTATTTAAATTGCTAGGGACTTTATTCTTCTTATTACATGATGTATAAATCACGAGGTGTAAGTTGTTTTAATTAACGAATAGATTTTTACAGTAGTGTTTAAATAATGTTTCTACGAGGTATGTTTTTTAAGTAAGTACCGTTTTGAAATTAATAAAAAAACGTGCAAAGATATCTTAATAATTTTATTTTTACATGAAATGCTGTACCTGAATATACTTTTCTACATAATGTCCTTCAATATTGAGACACTTGTCATAACGTTTGATCAATTTTTGAATACCTACCTTTCTCTCTGCTGCTTGACTTGCATCACCACCACTGCATCACAACTGTTTTGACTTTGTCATCGCCTTAAAGATGCTGACCACCCAGATGTTTCTTCAAGTGCAGGAACAAATGGTAGTCACTGGGCGCCAAATCAGCGCTGTACGGAGGATAATCTAGAGCATTCAAAAACTGGTCAAACGTTATGCTAAGTGCGTCAATATTGAAGGAAATTATGTAGAAAAGTAGATTAAGGTACAGGTTTTCATGTAAAAATAAAATTATTAAGATATGTATGCGCGTTTTTTTATTAATTTCAAAATGGTACTTACTTAAAAAAACATGCCTCGTATTTCTATTTGTTTATGTTTCTTGTTTTGTTCCTTTCTTTGTATATAAAATTCGTTAGTTGCGATATTAGTGTTTTCATTACTTTTAATAAATAATAGTAATTTAAAACACTAAATATGGAAGAATGTTAAATTTGTAATAATTCGATGTGGTTTTGTATTCCGGGCTTTTTGGCCGTGGTCCATGGAATTTGATTGTTCCAAACGTTTCGCCGAACTGCGCTGACGGCATCTTCAGTGGTGACTGTGCTGAGTCGTAACTGATGCAGTTTGGAAACGGGTTACCATTCTTATACTGGAATCGTTACGGTGAGTGGTTGTTCGGTTGACTGCGTCCATGTTATTTTGTTGATTCTGTCTTTTTCGGTTGGTGGCACTTTGTATATTAATCAGAGTGGGTTTCCAAGCTTTGCTGATGTGGAACCCATCATCTCTAAAGTTTATGTTGTTAGGATGTTGTTCTATTTCCAAAGCTTTACGTCTAGCTAGATTATAGAATCCTGAAGTTCTAACCAGGACAGTAGTATCTTTGAATTGTATGGTGTGGCCCTCCTCAAGCGCGTGTTGAGCTAATGTCGATTTCTCGGGTTGAAGTAATCTGATGGCTCGTTCGTGTTCTTCTTCTTCTCCTTGTCAATATGCTGCGCTGTGTAATCCCAATGTAGTCTTTACCACATTCGCAGGGTATACGGTAAACTCCCGGTGTTAATAGTGGATCTAGAGGGTCCTTAGCTGATCGTAGTTCATCTCAAATTTTGCGGGTGGGTAAAAATGTAGTTTTTATTCTCTTTTTTCTGAGAATCTTAGCTATCCTACACGTGATGTTTTGAATATAAGGAAGACAAGTTGCGATAATGTAATAATTCCATATAAAGTTTAGACTGACGAGTAATTTTGTTTTATTTAAAGCTCGATTAATTTATATGTACCTACATGAACAAAGGATTAAATTAAATAATGTTTTATGGCAGATAATTGAGCTCTAAAACATGTGGAACTAAATATAGCTAATGACAGAGTACTTTAGAAAAATTTTGTATTTGCATAAAAACCAGGCATGGAGGAAACTTCTTCGCCTTTCTACGGGCTTTTGTGTTTGCCGTCGTATAAGCAATTTTTCATCTCTTAAATGTATACTAGGTATTTGTTTTGAAAAAGGAACAGAACGGTAGCCCATCCCGTTAGCATCCGCTCGAAAAACCGGATATAGAGTAAACGTGCAGGTATTAACACAGATGGTACATGAAAAATGAAAATCTATTTAACTAAAGCTGCCTCAAATTTTAAAAAAGCACACATTTTTTAGTACTAGTACAGACGTGGGTTTCCAGGCGAAAATCAATCTAGACATTTTTTTACATGGTTGGATTAGGTTAGGTTTATTTAAATATGGAATCAACATAGACAACTACTCTGAGGGGTAATACCCTTACGGGCATTGAACTACACTGTTGATTTCGAAAGATTTTTAGTCGAAAATAACATTTCCAAAAAAAGAGGGCATTAAAATTCTTGTTCGTCTGAATATTAAGGATCAAAGATCCCACATTTAGAAGTCGTTCCATCAAGCAAGCACTACGAACCGAATGCCAAATCTCACAACCAGTTTCAACCAATTTACAAGCTATATGGTAAATATAAATATAAATATGGAATCAACAGAAGCAACTACTCCTAGTGATAATACCCCTACCGGCATTGAATTTATTTATTTATTATTTGGTAACTTGAGACATAAGAGTGTTACATACATTCACTCTAGAGGAGTTACAGTGTTGCTATCCCATTTCAAAATATTCATTTTATGTCATCGTTATAGCTTCAAAATAACGGACGCAGAACAAGTCCGCCACCCACCCTATTTCAAACCAAGCTAAGAACTTATCTTAAATCTAACATCTTGGCGGATATATTTGCACATTTGTTATTCGTATTCGTATCATTTGCACCTTCTTCCATTTCATCAGCATACATTTTAAACTTTCCTTCACTAGGATAGTGGATAGTGGATAGTGTCCAATGAACGGATCACAACTCCAATTGCTTTGAGGTCATTTTATCATCGCAATCTTTATCTATTATATTAAATCCTAATAATTTTAAGATTTTTTTGATTATATTTTCACTGAAATTTTAAGTAAATTGGTTCAAAATTACACTGTTGATTCCGAAAGATTCTTAGACGAAGACAACATATTTATTCCAAATTAATAATTATCATATAGCCTGTAAAGACGTTACTACCAGCGCCCACCTGATGAGACCCGATAGGCGTGCTTTTTTTGGATAAGTTATCTTATTTTCTTCTCCAGATTTTCAGTCGTTCTACAGTAACTATGCAAGGTTTATTGCATAAGAAGGTGTGCCGACAGCCAAGAAAAATTATTGCTGATTTTATTTATACCTAAAAACCATAAGTAACTCTAAGATTTGTAATAAGAATTGATAATAAACGTTCAATTTTACCATTATGTCAACACCTTGTGAATATTTAGTTGTAGAGTTAATTATAATTTTCAATTATAAATAAGGTCAGCAATAATGTTTTCTTTAGTAAGTTCTTACTCCTAAGAGTGACAGACAGACTACTGTCGAAACAATTATCGAGTTTCTTAATAAATTAGTGAAAAGGTTACCAAGGATTTCATCAATACATATTTTATAAGTCAGGAAAAGTTAGAAGCGTTTGAAATGTGGTGTTATAGGCGTTTGTGAAAATCTATTTAACTTTTGATCGTTGGTGTGTTGAAACGACGCAATAAAACAAATATGTGTGCTTGTGTGATGTTTAATATGTACACTTTTTATAAAGAGGAGTTTTATAGAAGAAGAAGAAACTCGCGAAACTACTTGATTGATTGAGTTTAACTAGACGATATTGACCGAGTTAGAGTGAATATGTTTGATTCTTTGATTGTTACTTAGTGATTAAGTTTGGATGCCAGACTCTTAGTGACTGACTCTTTAATTCACATTTAAAAGGTTTTTATGAAACGAAATCTTAAAGGAATGAAAGAAGTACAATTTCTCAGGATTTTAGTTTGGCGTTATTCGAAGTAAGGATACCAGGAATTGGCGTAAAAAGTGAAAATGGACAGGATGTAGTAAAGGGTCACTTTTTACTGGCGAGGGTAAATGGGTGAGAGCGCAAAGATTCGAATAACACCAACTAAGGGTACAGTGGGAACGGTTCGAAAAGGATTTGTAAATAAGCTACATAGAATAGAAAGAAATTGAAAAAAGAAACTGTTACGTCAAAAGTAAGATGGAAAGTAAAATTTGGAGTGTGTGGATATTATTTATAGTTGTGACGAAGGCTACAAAAGAAATAAAAGTTATAAATTCAAGAAACAGATCAGACACGTGAAATAAAAATGAACAACCAAACAGAAATACATAAAATTAGATATGCAATATAAAAAAGACATATTTACGGAAAATATAAAAACGTACAAACACATTCAATTTACAGCCCTGGAAGAAGTGAGTGAGGTAATAGACGCCACAAACTAAATCTGCCTCAAATATTAAAAAGAACCCATTCCTTTTATTAACATACTAGGGAAATTTTATCACTGACACAGATGTGGGGCTGCAGGCGAAAAACATTCTAGAAATCTTTTACTAGATTAGATATAGTTAAGTTAAGTTGGGTTCTTGTAAGTTACGTCAGTTTCTTCTTCAAGTTGTTAGTGGTTTTATAATATTCTAGAGAACGTATATGTGTGTGCGATGAATTGAAGTCGGCACGTTTGATGTTGAGACCGATCGATATCGTACAATAGACGCTCGAGAATCTTTTGTTGAAAAAACAAGTCGTTTTCTCTGTAAAGCGGTCGAAATATCTTCGCAAGTTTTCTAGTACTTTCTTTCAATAAATATGTACCCTCGTCTCTGGGTCAGCGGGGATAGTTGATTTCCGGATGCGTAATATATATATTCAACGGCGAGATACAAAGTGATGTAAATAAAGTGCATTATTTTTAAATAAATAAGTGAACTAGAAAATTCGATTATGCAAGATTTATTGCAAAACAAGTGCGTCGCTGGCCAATGGACTAGTGGACATGGAAATAAATGGAAATATTAATTGTGTGTAAAATAAATACGATTTGTAAAGTTTCATCGTTTACTACAAGGAAAAAGAAATTTTAATTAAAACATAGTCTTCTGTGGTTTCTAGTAAATTTTTCTATTACTTTGCTTGTAGGTTATCAATGCAAAGAATACTCATCATTGCAACACCATTGAGGCAAATTTGTTAGCCAGGGTTTAATTTATCTCAGGCTGCTAAAAGATCTTTCTACCGTACACAGCGTGTACTGTAAAACGATGAAAAGTTTTGAAGCTTTATCCGTTTCGTGTCTTTTAGGACAGAATTGTTGCCAAAGATGAAATTATAAAATTGGGCGAAGGTTTCATAAGCTTCTGTGCGACTTTTCATTGACATGGCTTGTATTTGCGCCAAGTGGAATTTATATAAATGACATTTGACTAATTGTTTTTAAGTTTCTCGGAGCAGAAATTGCCCCTCCCTCCCCTTAAAGACACTGTTATTGCAAAACAATGCTTTTGGCGATAGCATGTTTTAATTAAAATCCATATTTGTAGGCGTTTGACAAAATGTGTGAATATGTCAGTCATATTGTTAAATTTTGCTTCTTGTTTGTACGTTTTACTATTTGTATGTGTGAGATTCAAGACTTTTCCGCGCGTGGTAGTAGTAGGAGGAGCGTTGTCGATCATCGCATCGTGGGGTATTGATTCTGCGCCCGAGCTGTGTTTATCTTCAGGTCGCGCCAATAGATGTTTCACATCAAGAGTTTTGTTCAACAACAATTGAAAGGGTTGCTTGTAAGTGGCACCCATATCAAATAGGAGATATAAATATTTATTTATTTATTACATGCTGCTAACTTGTGTTCCTCATAAGAGTGTTACATACATTCACTCTAGAGGAGTTACAGTGTTGCTATCCCATTTCAAAATTTTCATTTTATGTCTTCGTTATAGCTTCAAAATAACATACCCAGAACAAGTCCGCCACCCACCTTATTTCAAGCCAAGCCAATAACTTATCTTAAATCTAACATCTTGGTGGATATATTTGCACATTTTTTATTCGTATTCAAAAACCCGAGATGTAACCATTCGCACAAAAACTTCGAACTCTATATTATCATTTTCACCTTTTTCAATTTCATCAGCATATATTTTAAACTCTCCTTCACCAGGATAGTGGATAGTGGATAGAAGTCCAATGAACGGATTACAACTCCCATTGCTTTGAGGTTATTTTACCATCACAATATTTATCTGTCTGCCTGGTATTTTATATATCGGACTTTACAACATTAGAAGGTTAGGTTTGGTTGCTTTCGGGGAAGTAAAAGTAAATTTAAAAATCATATATTTCGCATTTGTGTCGTATTTTGTTATATTTATAAAATAGATAAACATATCGTCATAGTTCAAAATGATAAGTCGAAATGAAACAAAATTTTATGAAATAGTTCATACAGTCGATTAAAAGTTTGGATCCGGCATAGGAAAACAATGATTTTTAAAACTTATACAATACAATATTTCCATTTGCAAATGCCCACCCTTAAGTATCGCTTAGTCAGGTATAAATTCAGCTAGAGACAGACGGTAGAACAATATACTTTTCTGAAATTAGCTTAGGATCCAGGTGATGACAATTACTATTTTGTATCGTCATCTGGGTCATCTCCAAAGAGAACAATAATTAACACAACATTTGCGCTCCTTCTGTGTCACTTGGTGGCAGGGGGTGGGCTAGGGTACTTGGAGACTCATGTTGATTACTAACCTGTGGTAGGTGTAACTAAATAGTTGAAGTCTTTTAAGGAAAATCAAATTCAGTTCCTCTTTTTCCTTACGATTAGGGATAATTTTTATAGTGTTCCAGAAATTGTTTAAAAATGACTGGGTTATTGAAAGTATTTAACATAAATCACAATTTTCTTTTCATTGATAAAGTCATTACAGTTTTTAAAATCTGAAAACATAGACTTAAATTCTTGAAATACTGTTGTTTTTACCCCATTTTCTAAGAATTGTCCCTTTTGATTACTTATCGTACCCTAAAACTAAAATAAAATCTATCTTCTAGAATTTCGAATGCTATTATTAAGAAAACGGAATATATAACGGCTTAAAAGTCCAGTTGTCAAACTTTGGACGATGACCAACAAGAATAGATTTTTGCGGTAATGGGGATGAGAGGCAAGTAAATGTTGGCCATCTGCTCAGGAGATTTCTGTTGGCAAGTGGGTATTAGCTAAAACTGCTAGTAAATGCATAAGCGAAGATTTTCCCTCTTAAATCTAATTAAAATTATTTTGAAATGGACTTTTATTCTTTTAATTAGGAACAAGCATTGACATTTGACTAAGTATCTCTAGTACATATTTTATTCATAATTGAAAAAGTTTCCGGCTACTAATTAGAAGAAGAAACTAATTAATTGCGACAATAAATTCAATAAATGAACTGAGACGCAATAATAAATTTTTATTTTGCATTTATGTTACTATAAAAAGGGGGTATAAACTAGGGGTAGGCGATTATTGAATTTAACAATTGATTTTAGATTGTTAGAAAATAACCGATTAATGCGATTTGAAGAAGCCAATGTTTTGGTGAAACAATTGTTGTGAACAATTAAAAATATTTTTGAAACTTTGCTCTCGTTTTCTTTATTTGACATGGACATTCAACAAGCAATGCCTACTACCATTATTTAATGTATGAAGCTTTTAAACGAAATACGAAACGACAAGGAAAATTGTATTTTAATATTTATTTAAGCATTTCTTTTTTCCATTTTTACTCATTAAAATTCTGTTTTTGTGATATACCAAATTACACTTCCTCCTCTTTTTTCCACCCTCCTCCCACTTTCAGAATTCAACACATGGCTTGAATTTGTTTGGCTTCGTCTGCCTACTACCACCCACCCATTCCCACGATATTAAAGGAGGCTTTACACCTGCGACAGCCCACCCACTAACGTTGGATCACAGGAATGACATACAATAAGTTTTTTTAAAGAAATTCTTTTGCTAATCAATAACACAATGTTATTTACTTAATTACTGCCACACTTATTCTCAGACTGTTGTTCTACCTTGCTTTTGAATCCCTGCTATTCAATGGTATTTCACAATTAATGATTGTAAAGTGCCTAAATGACGAAACTGGTTTGGTCTTTTGAAGTTAACTTTCATTTTGAGCGTTGAGAGTAAAATTTTAGCATGCGACGGAAGTTGCGCGGGCAACATGCGCGCGCAATTGTCAACAGCAACTGTTAACTGCATTTGTATGTATTATTAGTTTGAAACTGTTTTAGAGTATTTAAGGTTGGTTTTAAATTTGTAAATAAAAGCATAGCTTCTATAACTTCCAGTAACAGTAACGAAGCACATATTTTTTTGATATTGTTCTCAAATTTTCTTCAAAGTTAAAAAAGGCAAAAGGATTGAGAATAGAATAAAGGAAACAAAAACCATTCTGTCAGACCTTATGATTTTATTTTGACACTTAATATATTGTAGATATTTCATGGTTAGTGAGATAGAAATATGAAGAATATAATATGTTTTTTTTTTCAGGCCAAAACACGTTAGTTTTGCACGTTCACATACGATGACATCTTTTGACGACACATCTGTTCCTTTTGTTACATCGCCTTATCAAAATGTTAGAATGAGTAGAAGCCAAGAAAGACTTCTAGGCCTAAGAAGATTTGTAGATCCATTACCACCAATCACCCGACAACCGACATCATCTGACAACGTTGCCGTTTTAGGTGAGTGATTTTTTTTGTGTAATATGTTAACGAAAATAATGTGAAAAGTCTTCATTTGCTGCTTAATACTCTCATTAAAACATTCAAACTCAAAATTAGTATACGATACGAAATTGTGCAGCTTGTGGTGAAAATAAGAATAATGATCTTGACAATAAAGTAGGTATAACAAATGATGTTTGTTGGCAACTCTATAAACTATTCAATTATAATTATAGTATGTAGGCTTTCACGACCGGCGTCAATAGAATTAAGATAACTTACCGGGCTTTTGGGTCGTGGTTTATAGGCTTTTTTGTTGCCTGACGTTTCGTCAGCAGCTGTGGCTGACATTTTCAGAAGCGGTTGTGGTATGGTCGTATAGACCACGATCTAAAAATTATTTGTAAATTAATTACACTCTAACTTATATTAATACAAATAACTTACCGTATCATATAATTCATATGGATTAATCGGTATTTAAATACCGTTATATAATTTTCAATTATTAGAAATAAAACCAGAAAACAAGTGCACATAATCCACACACTACAAGACACAACGGAATGAAAAATAAAATTAAAAATATAAAATATAATTTTTACTTGTAAACACTACAGCTGATTTCCAAAATTAAACAATCTAATCTAAACTATTTAACAATTTTTGTGTTACACACTTTGTGTATTTGTATAAACGAGACGTATTCATTGGGTAGTAGACGTAAAACATAAACAATCGCTTTATATTAATAAATGTGCCTGATATAAATTTTAATACAATGAAATTGTTTGTTTATCTTCAAGAAAATTTTCTTGTAATTAATTAATATTATTTTAAATTAGATTTATATTGTGCATAAATTCAATTTTTATCAACTAATGTAATACCAAAATATCGGTATCTTTACATAAATACCGGTTTTTAATAACGGACAAAAATCGTCCGGGATTCCAGTACTTGGGATCCCGGAATCCCGGTATTATTAGCCCTACCGGTAAGTTATTTTAATTCTATTTGTTAGGATGGTACACAAAAATCGAGCGGATACAATAATATATAAGTTGGTATCAATCCAACAAACATAAAGTAAACAATGTAAAAATCACTTGAATATATAAATAACAAATTTTGACTTACTCAATAGATATTCCTTTTATCTTCCAGCACCTTTATCAAAATATAAAAAGAAATATGTGTGATCACTCAAGCATACAATTATTTAGCTTTTATTATACATCGAACTCTAAATAAGGCCTTATTGCAATATAAATAAGTATGAAAGAAATACATTGACCGCAGCCAATCATTGCTATAATCATCTACTTTACATTTATGATTCTGTAATCCTATTCTTGGGAAAGGGAATGTACCCTACTCCCACACTACCTCTGCAAGACAGATTTCTCTGCCCAAAAACAGGACTAAGATCATTAATGAGTTAAATAACTGTAAAACCGCAGCCTACAGTCCTCATTGCACCGCAGCGCTTCAAGCCTTAGCCCCTAATATCAATAGTGACTGTGTCACCGTAGCTAACAGTCTAGGTAGCGTCCCTATATATATATATATATATATATCCTCATTAATTACTTTTGAATCAATATAAATTATCAATCAGCATCATTTCACAAATCAATCAGTTAAATAATAATTAAAAATGAAAATGCTTGAAGTACTCAGTGAACAACTCATCCGTTAATCCAATAATTTCATACATTTGGAATAACACACTTAAACAATCAAAATGCTACAACGGCACACCCACAAAACTCAATTGTCATACACAGAATAATAACTTAACGAATGAAACTGTGATATTGGGAATCCCCGACTAAATATAGGTCACAATGGTATCGTTGTCACAGTAAAGAAAATCACGTTCGAACTCGCGTCGATCGAAACATGTTATTATTTATAATATAAACAAACAGATGTCGGCAACTCGCTACTGATTAAAATATACATCTTACATATTCAATTATAGTACTATATTTTGTAGATTTTATAGTCCCTCGGCTGGAATGAAAACTCACTAGAGAGAATAATTTCATATTTAACTTGTTGTTGAGATTTGTTGCTGTCATATTGAGTATATTCAATTTCTGCTTGGTTATTTAAGATAATGTTGTTTTCTCGTTTCTAGAGAAACTGAAAAGAGTGCCTGCATCGATGAAATCTCAAGCTACACAAACGGAGGCTGGTTTAGGGAGGAAACCGATTGTGCCCGGAAAAGTACATTTTAATCCCTGGACGCTTAACAGGGTAAGTGTATGCTTAACTTGATTCTTTATGTGACGGAGTTGTTAATCATGAATTATTTGGTAGCAAACTGAAAATAATTCCTAATATGGAACCTTCAATCATTTTTAATAAGTTGCAAGTAATTATTACAAGCTATTATATAGTATCGTATAGTGGCGCAATCGTTTGGAAAAAGACTCTCAAGAATTTATTTTTCATAATCTTTTCGGCGAGGTTATTCTGATAAGAGTGTAAGGTGCCAATCGGTACTTTGGCCAGAAATTGTTAAATCAGAAAGTAGGAATTTTTTATTTGAGGTGTTGTTTGTCGTATTCTTTATGCATATTTACGTCAAGAAAATCCTACTTCCATTATTGTATCCTTCATTGTCTTAAGGTCGTTAGGTCATATCAGTCCAATGACTGGTTGGATACGCACCTCCACTCTTTTCCCTCCTGAGCCAATCTTCGTATTTCCCTAAAACTAGAGCATCCAGCATCTTTCTTTTTTTCGTTCGTCTCATCTTTCTCTCCCTAACCACACCACCCACCCATTCCCACGATTCCTGTAAGTAGACTGAAGAGGGCCTTACGTCCTACCCTCCGGCTTTGCACTACAGTGTAGGTCGGACGGACTGCCCGCCCACCAGCACGAGTAGTTTTTTTTATCCTAAGACAGTCCTGCCTAACCTAGTGCTCTTCAGTATGTTGTCTACATTGCCTTTTCTTTAATCGTTTTTACTATTTTTTATTTATTTTATTTTGTACTTTTCATTCATCCATCTTTTGTATATATATATATATTTTTTTATTGATTTATTAACTCGTATTTATTTTGTTTATGTTTCTTGTTGTGTTTCATTTTGTATATAAAAATTATTAGTTACGATATTAGTGTTTCCGTTTTTATTTATTAAATAATCGTCATTTAAAACGCTAAATAATTCTTCATGATTCAGAGAGTGCTCTACATTCCTATTTCTCCTTTTCCTTATTGACTTCCATTGCACTCTTTGTTCGCTTACTCTTTCTAATGCCTACCTACCTTTCACGCGATACGGTATCTTGGAGCGGAATTTGATTTTCTCTTTTGTATCACGTCATACTTCTTAACAATCCTAATTAAAGTTTTGCAGGCGTTTGTTTATTAAAGAATTGCAGAATTGTTTATGTCTATTAAAAACTATTTACAATTTCTACAATATTGTCTTTCTTATGTTACTCGTATTAAAATTATGGCACGGTGAATCGATGCAGTGCGGAGAATTCATATTGACTATCTGCTTAGTACTGATTAACTTAAGGGTGGTAAGAAGTGGAAAAAATATAGAGCGGAAGAGGCGGCAAAAAAGGACAGAGACGGTTATAATATAGCTGGGTATTGAGAGGAATATAGGAACTGTAAGTCAGGTTATAAATTATGATGGGTGTATGCAGGGGTCAAAGACAGCAAAGAGCAAAGACAGTCAAGTGAAACAACGAGCACTAAAAGAAAAACAAGGTGACATAATTTTGATATTTCACAACAAATTTCTCATTTTTTACCCTTTATATTTGCGGTATTTTTATCAGTCCATATAGAGCCGTGGTCCAAAATTCACTTAAATAACTTTTTCGAATTTTTAAAGGTGTGACCCATTTTTGTTTGCGGTATTCTTCGTTTTGTCTCTATCGCTTTTCCCATCCTGAATTAGCTGACGACGACTCCTTCTAGTTTTTCATCTGTAATTGTTATATTATTCTAACCCTACTTTTATCTCCCTTAAGTATCAATATTTTTGTTTTATTTGTATTTCTTTTCAATTCATACTCTTCTGTTATTATCACTTCCATTTTATTTAAGGTTTCCCTAACTTCTCTTTACTAGATGCTAATACTACTGCATCACACGAAAATCAAAGTCTGCTAATTGTTTTGCTCTTGTATAGGACCGAACGGCGTGGTCTAGTGCTTTAGATAATTGGTTAGCATTCGGGAGGTCATCGGTTCGAAACCGGGCCCGGCTGCTCTGGACCAAGTTTTCTGTGGTTTCCTTGGACCACTTAGGCAAATGCTGGGACAGTAATATTCCACAGACAATCATTCATTTCTCTTCTGTCTTCATTTCGTCCGTCTTATCTTTCTCTCCTAACCACACCACCCACCCATTCTCACGATTCCTGCAAAGAGGCTGAAGAGGGCCTTACGCCCTACCCTCCAGCTTTGTACTACAGTGTAGGTCGGAGGGACTGCCCGCCCACCAGCACGAGTAGCTGGTGGGAATGAAACATAAAAAAGTTTTTTTTTCTTGTATAGGTGTCCTGCCTTAATAGTGTAAGTCGCATTTTCGGTATATATTCCGACCTACACTGTAGTACAAAGCTGGAGGGTAGGGCGTAAGGCCCTCTTCAGCCTCTTTGCAGGAATTGTGAGATTATATATATAATATAATATAATCAGTGATCATGTGCATTTAGGTGGGAAAATAATTGATCAATTCTCCACCGGTATACACAGGTGGAATTAAAACTCTTTTTCACCCTTGTCTGCTTGTATAGAACCCTCCTTCAAATAAAGTAGGAACGATTTTCGTTTCCAGGGCAAGGATTTATGTTTATATTTTTATGTGTTAATTTTATGTCGACATCTCATTTTGTTTTGAGAGACTGACGTACGTTGGACAATGCCGCCAACAACAATAAGGGGGTCCCTAGGTCCCTTCGGGTACTAAATCTTACGAATTCGTTTTAGATTTCTGTTGTGTATGTTTTTGCGATATTGCAAACAATTTTCTTTCCATAAATGAATTTCCTAAATGAAAACATCACGGATGAAAAGAAAATAAATCTTAGATGCCAGCAATGGTGGTATGTCTCATGACAAATTGTGGTCAGAATTTTTGTGACAGTCGCGTTGCTACATTTGCTCGTTCTACTCTACTGCATGAACTGCGATTACTTCTATATCTGATAAGCGAAAATCAATAGGATGTCGTCTTTTTTAAGGGTATATCATGTTACAGGTCTCTAGAGACGTGCACTTTAGATATCAGAGGGTAACGAATTTTTCGAGACGGTGAACAAGAAGCACACCTGACAAAATTTGACGATTTATTACTAGAGATATATGAAATATGGTAGATGTAGGTATCAGGTTGCGCTTCAGACTTCTAGATGGTAATGGTATAAAAAAAATTCTCACGCCAATAACTTTACGAAAATATTTGTTTAACCGTATGCATAGAATTCAACCACCAAGTGGTAAGATTCATTGGCGTTTGAAATGTGTAGACCTGTATAAAAAAATATTTTTTTGTGAAGTTATTGGCCTGAAAATTTTTTGTTTAATTTTTATACCGTTAGTTAATCTTCACAGTTATTCCTTTCAGTATTGTAGAAGGAAAATACTATTGCCAAACATATTGGGAGGACATTCCTGGGTTGCCGGCTGCCTAGATACAAAACATATATTGTTTCCCTTATTATTTGCACGTTAATTTATATAAAAAGTTAGTTTGCATATTTTTGAATAAGTGCAAATTTGCTACTTATTCTGGTATTCAATAATGGTCAACAAGGCCCTCTTCTAATGATCTACTTGTCAAACTGAATATATGGCGTGGCTATCGACGTGATAGCCATGTAATGATCAATTAAAACAAAAATGAATATGTGGATTAAGCGGTTGATGTAACTGTACAAAAAAAAATATGGGCTGCTATTTAAAAAAAAGAGTTTTTTTTATTTCTAGTTTATGATATTCAACACATGTTTTGACTCCATTTTTGATTTTTTTTTTAAATTTTGGCGAATTAATACCTTACTAAAACTGTTTGCGTTTATTTATCTTTTCATTTTTTGTTTTTGTAATTTATTGGGCTTGTTAGTCACGCATTTTTTACGTCTCCGATTTTTTGTATTATCATGTGCATTTGCTGTCCGTTTCCTTCTTTTGCGATTTATGGTTTTATAATAGTATGTATCATATTTTTTCCCTTTTTAGTATTGCCGTTTCGTATTGTATTATTTTTTCTTTGTCTTCAAATGTGCTTCTAGTGTTTAAGTTAGTTTATAGATTTATTAGGGGTAATTTGTTGACCCATCGGTCCATTTCGAGGACGTAGATGATGCACCGACACATAGATTACAATGTTGCATTTTTTGTGTTTACGTTTTCTCTCCTTTTTGTTTGTTTTGTTGTTTCAAGTGTCGGTGCATCGGAACCACCCCTCCTGTAGGGGCGGTTCTTAAATTCATGAGAATATAAGTATTTCTACAATTCAATTCATAGTATAGTTAATACAATACAGTAAGATAGTTAATACAATACAATGAGGTCAGTTCAATCAATTCATTCAATTTCAACATATTAGATAAAAACATCAAACGTTTAGGAGAGATCATTTTTAGTACATTTAACATATGGCACAAATCAAATCAAGATCTCTATAAACGTATAGTATCAATATCATATAGTTTCAATCAATCAATCATAATCATTTAATGTTCGTAAATAAGTAGCATTCACGACGTTCAATTAAATTAGTGTAAATGGTTGGGTGTAATAAACTTTTAAAACACGAAGTCCGTTTATTGCACCGATTCCCCCATAGGAATCAAAAGAAGTGGCACATCTGTGCACCGGTGAAATAATTCATTTCATCAACTAATAAACAAAAACATTAAGAACATGTCGACAAATCATTAAATACCAAGAATTACTTTAGAAGACAAACCGTGATGAGTAAATGCGGCAAACGGAATAATTTAAAAAAAATTGGAACTCAAAAATCGGTTAGAATAAAGGTAGGGTTGTTTTATTAAATGTACCCTTATTTCTAATGGGGAATCCAGAAATGTAAAAAAAATAGGGAGGTTCCATTTAAAATAACAAAGTTGAAGTCAACTTCCGGTATACCCAGAAGTGATAGACATTCGAAAATATTTTAAAATGGAATGCCTTCTGTTAAAACTCATTCAATCGAAATTTCAAAACGATATTCCAATTCAGTCCGAAAATAGTCTAGGGATCATATGTCGGATGTGAAAATAGTACAGTACAGGACAAATGTGTATATAAAATTATACATTATGTAAATAAATAATAACCACATAGAGAAAAACAGATTTCACCTTTAAAAACTATATAAATAAAAAATTATTGTCAACATAGTGGTATTCAAAATGAACAAATTGATTGTTCTGTATCATATCTTTAGAGTGATAATGGCCTGTTTATAAAGCATCTCTTGTTATTGTCTTGTCTATTCTTCATTGTCTTTATAATCGTTAATTATTTGGCAACTACATGAAATTTTCTATCTGCTACCGTTTTTGTGCTTAGTTGGGGATTTTATTTTTACCTCCTTTTATTTATTTTACTATAAAAATTTCTATAGAACGGGACTTGGCGATCCATCTCTTTTGTCAGGGTCTTAATTCGTGAAAGAGCCGTTGTGAACACTACGGGTGAGCTGTATGGCCAACTAAAAAGCAACAAAACAGTACGTAGCGTACAAAAAGAGGGGTGTTTGAATCAATATTTTGATAAAAGCAAAAGCTGGTTTACTGTTAGGTTCCACTGTTTAGAGATGCATTATTAAAAGTAATTTTTCATGATAAATACAAAAAACAAAGATGATATCATCAAGAAAATATTAGATACTTACTCTTTGTTATTTTGAGAGTACACAATAACCCGTTATTGTAATATCTGTGTCAAAATCATTTACTTATTACATTTTTTAAATTATTTTTAACTACTCGGAATGCCCGGGTAAGAATATGTCATTTTAAGGCAATTTCGTGAGAATTTGGAAATATTATAGAAAATGGATCTTCCGAAAACATTCTGAAGTATTCCAGAATTTTCGATCAAATTTTGGAATATCTGGATTTTTTTCTAGGGAATTTTAGGAAATTCGAGAAGTTTGTCAAAAGTTCCATAACTTGGCTTTTCTGTCATTTAATTTTACGTAATAATGCATAATTTTTTGGAATTTGAGGTTAGAATATCTTAAAATCCGAACGTACTGTGGCAGTTCTGAGGAATCAGCAATAAGTAAACAGAATCTCAGTATCATTACTTTTGATTACAATCGAATATACCTAGTACTTAATTAGTTACATACCATTTTTACAAGAAAATTAAGTGGAATTCTGAACTAAATCAAACACTGTGAACTAAAATGCCATGTATGTTAAAACGTTTAGAAACCTAGTTCGTATTTCGACCGACATACAGAGTTAGTCTCTAACTGATGATGATGATAGCTTGAGTGTCGAAACGAGTCAAGTTTATAAATGTTTTATCTAGAATTTTGGGTACACCATTATTATTATTGTGAGTATATATTCTTGCATTCGATTTAAAAGATGAAATAATTCTAGATTATGATTGCCTGACCATAGGGTTAAATATTATACAAAAATTAACGTTATTATGAATGTCGGTGTATATTATAATTCTCGGTTTTAAAATTTCTGTGCGGTTATAGAAAACCAACTTTGTCATAAACGATAAAATACATTTGAATGAAAATTTTTAATTTAATGTTTTCAATATTTTGTGTTCGTTTCCTAACTTTAAAAGTGAATATTAACTTTGAAAATTAGAACTACTGATCTTCACATTTAATTAATTTTTGTTAGCATATGGAGATATGGAGAATTAGGCATAGGTATCTGTGGTAACATATAAGCAGACACACAAATACAATTCCATAATCGATCTATGTATGTCAATTTAAACAATAAAGAAACACTAAAAGGTTACAAAACACAACCACAATAATATTATTTCCCTACACAGTGGCTTCCTCAGGTGGAAATATTTCATATTTGTTTATTGTTATTATGGAATGACAAGAAGTAACAGATTCGTTGCCTCATTATTTCAATTTATTTTATTCTCACCGCAGGTGCTTGTTGATTTAATAAATAGCTTTTTCGTTATTTCCAATTCTTTATGGAATATGAATTCCATTGAAGGAGTACATATTCCAAAGTATCATCTGTTTGTAGCAAGTGGTGAAGGTTTAAGAGTTCACTATATTCGAGTCAATTTAAGAAAGCAAAATTAGCAGTAAATTATTCGATTTTTTTATATCAACCTGTTCCTAATCCGTTTTTCTTTTCTAATATCTTGTTATACTAATTGAAATACTACATTCCATAATTGTTAAAGCATTAGTAAGAGGGAGGACTCATAAACGTTTAGTTACTGATAGCTATGTAAAAACAAAAAAATACACAAAATGTTTTAACCATTGTATTAGTCAAAAGCTCGACAATTGTTTTGACCAGTCGGTCTTTATCAAGAGTATTGTAGTTACTACCTGAAGAACGGTAATTCAAACCTTAAATAGATAACAAATAAGTATAAAGTTACAGATGTATATAAGCCTAAATAGGGGGGAAAACCATCATAAATTGGTTACGCAAGTAGACTATTGTTCGATAATATTTCAGTTTGGATATTGGCTTTATTATCATTCTTTGCTAATTTTATTTCTAAAATTTCTAGAAGGTTGTCTACTTTTTCATCGTTGTGAATTAATTGAATATTGTTGATATCTAAAATATGATTATTTTCTATGCAGTGTTCTTTAAAACCTGTAGTAGCATTTTTATTTTTTATGGCTAATTCATGTTCATAAACTCTATTTTTTAGGGCCCGACGACATTGGCCAATATAAACAGCATCACATTTGTTACAATTTAAATTATAAATGCCATTGTTTTTAAGTTTACTTAATTTTTGTTTGTTATTGACTATAACATTACTTAATTTTAGTTTATTTACTTCTATAACATTAAAATCTAAATTCTTTAATCTATTTGAAATTTCATGACTCAATATAATAACAATAGTTCACTTCTGTTAACTAATCTATGATGGTTTTCCCCCCTATTTAGGCTTATATACGTCTGCAACTTGGTAGTTATTTGTTATCTATTTAAGATTTAAGTTACCGTTCCTCAGGTAGTAACTACAATACTTTTGATAAAGACCGACTGGTCGAAACAATTGCCGAGCTATTGACTAATAAAACCGTTGAAACATTTTGTGTATTTTCTTGTTTTTACACAGTTATTCATCAAGAATGCACCATTATAGTCTTTTAAGTTTAGTAACTAATTAATACGTATATTTGTTTAATTATTGTACAAACAATGACTCTTCCTATATATTATTGATGTAGAATTACGACGTGAATATGTTATGTAAATTTGAGGTCTAATTGACTTGGAAATTTCCCGAAATGTTGTTAAATATTCATGTGAAAAAATTCTATGATGCTGATATTATGTAGAACATTTTGAATATTTTATATTATGTGGTTCAACAACTGGAAAATGATGGATACCCAAGGAAACATATTTCATCTTTCATACTGTTCATTATATTTTTAAAGACTGGGAATGGCGATTTTGCCTTTTAAATGAAACCGTTACTCACAAAAGTTTGGTGAAGTCTACCGTTGAACTCTCTTAAATATAAATTTATAGTAGTACCTACTATGCGCCAGCAACAGAAATTTTTGTTAAAATGTAAAGTAGGTTGAATCTAAAATAACTTTACAACAATGATATTTTTGTTGGTAGGAAAAGAAAAAAATCTAATTTTTACCACTGACCGTTTTGACAATCCAAAGCATGTCGATGAACATGGAGTTTTTATTGTATATTAGTATTTTAGGACAGTAAAAAATATATAAATATGGAATCAACAGAAACAATTACACTGTTGTTTCCGAACGATTCTTAGACGAAGATAACATATCCAAAAAAGAAGGCATTAAAATACTTTTTCGTCTATATATTAAGGATCTAAGATCCCACATTTAGAACAGCATACCGGTTTCGTATTGGGTCTCATTAGGTGGGCGCTGACAGAAAGGCCTTTACAGGCTATATGATAAATATAAATACAAATATGGAATCAACAGAAACAACTACTCCGAGGGCTAATACTCCTACCGGCACTGAATTACACTACTTTCGGTTCGTAGTTCGCGTTCGGAATCAACAGTGTAATTCAATGCCGGTAGGGGTATTAGCCCTCGGAGTAGTTGTTACTGTTGATTCCATATTTATATTATGTATCATATAACCTGTAAAGGCCTTTCTGCTAGCACCCACCTGATGAGATCCATTAGGTCGAAACTGGATGTGCAATTTGGCTTTCGGTACGTAGTGCCTACCATGTAGGACGTGTTCCAAATGTGGGATCTGTGATCCTTAATATATAGACGAAAAAGGATTTTAATGCCTTTTTTTACAGTTTTAAAACTCAAAAGGTAGATTTTGAGCAAATTATATTTTTATGATATGGCATTATTTAGATTCTTTTTGAATTTCCCGCCTTTGTGGGTGGAGCTACTTTGTGGTACTATTATTATTATCGTACGAGTGGTGAGTTGAGGGAGATCGATTTCCGAACAGTCTTATGTGTTATGTCGTTAGAGTAACAACCCTTATGTTTCCTTATGTACGTTGTGTTAAGTTACTGTGTTTTATTGTTAGTTAATAAATAGAAATTATATATATATACAAGTTCGTGTATCATTTCGCTGGAAGGCTAATCTTACTACATCAGGTGTGGGGTAAAGAGGCCAAGAGATAGGGGAACAGTAAAAAGAATTGATTAAGAAGATAACCGGAAAGCGTGGTTTTACACAAAATGGAGGGTCAAGACGACACCAATCATATCACTGTTCCGTCTGAAAATTTTGAATGTTTTCAAGAACAAATACAATCTCAGGTTCTAACCAGTCGGAATATCAGCGATGTAGTGCAACCGGTGGAAACGAATAATGATCGGCAAAATAATGTTCCTGTAGACATAAATGCAATGATGGCCACCATGAACCTTATGTTGCATCAAAATGCCGCCATGTTGCAAATGCTAAACGAAAACCAGAGACAACAAGTTCGGAACTATAGTGTAATGCCAGATTTTTCGAAGACTGTCTCGAAATTTAGTGGTGATAGTATATCGGAAGTGGAAAGCAGATCCTGGTTACATAGTTTGGAAAGTGCTGCCACTTTGCATAATTGGCCAAAGGAATTCCTTTTGGAAACTGCAAGGAGTCATTTAGAGGGAGCTGCACATCATTGGTATGAATCAAGAAGAGATAATATACATACCTGGGAGCAATTTCGAAACGAATTTAAACGCACGTTCTTACACGAAATGAACTTAACATCATTGTGGAAGACGATGACAGGAAGAATACAAGCTCATCAGGAAGGCCTGAGCCTATACTTTCATGAAAAGATAAAACTGTGTAAGCAGTTAAACCTTAGCTTCGACGAACAGAAAGAGCAAGTTGCTATTGGGTTGGCTTCCAGAGAGATGGCCTCTATGGTAATGGCGAAAACACATATGGATGTCGATGACCTTTATAGTGATCTCATCGCGTATGAAAGGGTGGCTGCAGAGAGAAGATCGCGACAAGCAGTGAACAATAAGAAGCCCGGAGTACCTGCTCGTACTCATACCAATTCGGCAGTCTCCTCCCGAACATCGACATCATCTACGGTGAAAGGAGGTATGAAATGTTATAATTGCCAGGAAGAAGGTCACACAGCTAACCGGTGCCAGAAGCCAAGGAGAGAAAGAGGTTCTTGCTTCAATTGTGGATCGTTGGACCATCAGAGGAAGTCATGTCCGAGAAGGGAGAATGGATCGGGTGTTACAGCATCCTCATTCCAAGCCGGTTTGTCGACAATGGTTATCAATGAGGCAACTGAACAGGTCCCTGATTCTCCTACAATTCACACCGAACCAGAGATGATGCAAGCAAGTGGATTATACGAAATTCCTGTCAGGTTGGAATGTGATGACAGAGGTAATAAGTATTTGTTTAACGTAAATGCCATGCTTGATACGGGTAGTCCAATTAGTCTCATTAAATCGAAGTATTTGCCCGGATATTGTATTTCGCCAATTTCGAATTTAAATACCAAGTATGTTGGTATTAATGGTTCACTTTTAGATGTTAAGGGAATTTTTAGCCATACTATAATAATTTGTGATTTAGTTGTACCACTGAAATTTTATGTTGTCTCGGATGATACTATGAGTTATCCAGCTATTTTGGGTCGTGATTTTACTTGTTTACAAGATTTCAAGATCACTTTAGGACGTGATGTTACCTTAGAGAAAATTCGCGACGGTAGCTTTTGTCAAGAGCTATTATTTATTGATTGTGCAAATACCTCTAAGGACGAGCCTTTGAATATCAATCCTGATTTACGCCCAGATATTTCAAGACAGGTAGAAAACCAGATTTTCAATGAGTACATAAATGTCCCTCGACCAGTCAAACCCATTGTTGATTTTGAGATGCACATTGCATTAAGGCACGACCAACCGATATCTTGTAGACCTCGTAAGTTGTCATTTGATGAAAAAAAGCATTTAAGGGGCATTATAGATGAATTATTGTCTCAAGATGTCGTTAGGGAAAGCTCTTCGCCTTATTGCAGCCCAATTGTTCTTGTAGGTAAGAAAAACAATAAGGGATATAGGTTATGTGTAGATTTTAGGGAGATTAATAAAATAACCATTAGGGATCATTTTCCTATTCCCTTGATTGATGACCAACTGGACTTGTTGAAGAATAAAAACTTTTTCACTTGCCTCGATTTAAAGAATGGTTTTCATCACGTTAAAGTAGCTGAAAGTTCGGTTAAATATACGTCCTTTATCACTCCCTTAGGCCAGTTTGAATATTTAAAAATGCCATTCGGTCTGACGAATGCACCCTCAGTGTTTATGAGGTTCATTAATGCAATCTTTAAGGACTTAATCAGGCAAAACAAAATATTAACATATATGGATGATATTTTAATTGCAACGGACACCATTGAGCAACATTTCCAAATCCTATCCGAAGTTCTTGCTTTGATGGTCAGCAATTTGTTAGAATTGCACTTTGAAAAATGTTCATTCTTACAGACGAAAATCACCTACTTAGGTTACGTCATTGATAATACGGGTATCAAACCTAATCCCCAAAATGTACAGGCGTTATTAGATTATCCGGTCCCCACCGATCCCAAGAAGGTACAAAGGTTTCTGGGACTAGCTTCTTATTTTAGACGATTTATTCCACAATTTTCTTTGATCGCGAAACCATTGTATGACCTTTTAAGGAAGGAATCCAGTTTTAAATTTTGTAAAGAGGAATTAGAGTCATTTAACTTGTTAAAAACTAAACTAATAAACGCCCCTGTTTTGTCAATTTATTCACCCGACCTAGATACTGAATTACACTGTGACGCGAGTTTGACCGGTTTCGGTTCCATACTTCTGCAGAAGCAAAGAAATAATCTATTTCAACCCGTGTTCTATTTTAGCAAAAGGACAACAGACGTAGAATCTCGGTATCACAGTTACGAGCTGGAGATGCTAGCCATTATCTATTCATTAGAAAGGTTTCGGATATACCTACAGGGAATCCACTTTAAATTAGTTACCGATTGTAACGCGATAAAACAAGCTCTAAATAAAAGAGAAATCAATCGTCGAATTAACCGTTGGGCTCTTAGTCTGCAGAATTTCGATTACTCCTTAGAACACCGGGAAAACAACAGGATGAGGCATGTAGATGCACTCAGTCGCGCTAACAGTATTCTGATTCTCGAGGAAAATACGTTCGAGCAAAATCTTTCAATCGCCCAAAACTTAGACCCCGATATCGTCGAGATAAAAAACAATCTTCTGACCAGCGAAGACAAACGCTTTGAGCTGCGTAATGGCCTAGTGTACAGGAAATTTAAGGACCAGTCAAAAACTCTTTTTTATGTCCCCCGATCGATGGAGGAAAAAGTTATTTTCAATTGTCACGATAGTTTAGGTCATCTAGGCATAGATAAAACCGCGGATTATCTCTCTAAAGTTTATTGGTTCCCGGATTTTAGAAGTAAAATTAAAGCTTACATAAAAAACTGCATTAAGTGTATAACCTACTCGTCAAATTTAGGAAAGACCGAAGGAATCCTCCATAATATACCCAAAGGAAATAAACCATTCGATACTTTACATATTGACCATTATGGTCCTTTGGAAAAAACGCCTACAGGTCAAAGATACGTGTTTGAAATGATTGACGGTTTTACTAAATTCGTTAAATTTTATCCCGTGAAGACAACAAAAAGTATTGAAGTTATACATAAATTAGAAAGTTACTTTAATAACTACAGTAGGCCTATTAGAATTGTATCCGATCGCGGTACAGCGTTTTCTTCCTCTGAGTTTGAAAATTTTGTCAATGAAAACAATATATCACATATTAGAATAGCCACATCTTCACCTAAGTCTAATGGACAGATTGAGCGCGTAAATAGAGACTTGACGCCTATGCTCGCGAAACTTTGTGATCTAAAAAATAAATGGGACAAACACCTGCCTGAGGTTGAATTTGCCATCAATAATTCGCATTCCCGTTCCATAAACACAAGTCCAAGTATGTTACTTTTTGGAGTAAACCAGAGGCATAAAAACGACGACCTTAGAAATCACTTAGAGTCAGAGAATAGTGATGAGAATAGGAATTTAGAAAATATTAGAGCTCAAGCGCAACAACAAACCGAAAAAGTACAATGTTACAATAAAAAGTATTTTGACAGTAAGCATAAACCCCCTTACAAATATGAAATAGGAGATTATGTAGTTGTAAAAAATAACGACGTTACCCCCGGCGTAAACAAGAAACTCATACCCAAATATCGCGGACCATATGAAATTAAGAAAATTTTAGACAATGACCGTTATTTTATTACCGATGTAGAAAACTTTCAATTAACGCAAAGACCATTTGAAGGCGTTTGTAGCCCAGACAACATGAAATTATGGTTACACTAATATCGTTTACATGTATATATTAATTAGGATGATTGTATTGTTATCTTTTTGAAACTCTCTTCTTAGTTTAGCATTATAAATTAAGGATATTATAACTTATAAACCCCCTTTGTTTTATTATGTACCCATTATGTTTACTTATGACTTAAGAATCTTGCCAATTAAATATTGTATTTCCTTATGTATCTTTTAGGTTTAAATTATGAATTTATGTTATTTACTTTTATGTGCAGATCGAGACGATCTTAAGTCAGGTTGACCGAGAATTATGGCATTATTTAGATTCTTTTTGAATTTCCCGCCTTTGTGGGTGGAGCTACTTTGTGGTACTATTATTATTATCGTACGAGTGGTGAGTTGAGGGAGATCGATTTCCGAACAGTCTTATGTGTTATGTCGTTAGAGTAACAACCCTTATGTTTCCTTATGTACGTTGTGTTAAGTTACTGTGTTTTATTGTTAGTTAATAAATAGAAATTATATATATATACAAGTTCGTGTATCATTTCGCTGGAAGGCTAATCTTACTACAATGTAAAGACTATTAAGTTGTTCAACAATTTATAGAAACCATTATGTGTGGATCGCCATGTCGAATTTATTGGTTTTATTTCCATGACATACCGTAAATAGTTCAATGACGTGTTTAGGATTTGTTCTTGTGAACGGCTGGAGATAAGACCAGCTGAAACGTTGTACCTACAGATAAAAAAATAAAAACAATGGAAGCCCCAAATATGCCTTTGAACATCCAGATATTGTCTAGCTAGATTTATTGAAGCAAGATTATTAATGTCGTTACTTAATAGGCCGACGTGCCTATGCTTATGCTGCCTCGTAGATTCAGGTCAACAAGTAGGCAGTATCAGCCTTTATCACTTACTGAATCATAATTACAAATCGAATAAAAACAAACTTTGAAATTTAGTAACTCGATAGGTATTTTGTCTTAACAATTATACTGCGTATTAAAGTAAGGCGAAATCGTACCGTATTGATATTAATTTTATGTGGTAAAATTTCGCAATTTGAATTTTATTGTTCGATACGCTAAGATTTCTATGTTTTACTTAAAAGCTAATCAGTTTCTTATTCTCCTATGGCCATTACTGACTTTTAATGAAAACTTCTATCTATCACACATTTTTGGATGAAATTTTAAAGATTTCTCGTCTTTAAGTGACTACGATTTTTATTTATTTAGGCAAATATGGTGTCCCAAGCGGCACAGACAAATGGTGTTCTAATTAATGGAAGAAAATTAATGAAGTCTTACTCAGAAGTAGGCGGTGGAAGATTCAACACCATTTGTAAGGATACCTTCCCAAAAGAACCTTTTGTTACTCATGATCCTTTATGCAGGACGCAATCAGACGAACCTCCCCGATCACCCTTTGTGGTTACGTCACCTCCCCATCTTTCGAGGGAAATAAAAAAGGAGGAATCACCTCTCCATTCTCAACAGATACAGATGTTTCACGAGTCAGAGACATCAGATGAATCAGAATCGAATTTACAAGAAGAAATCATAATAGACTTTGAGCCGAGATTTTCGTCTAATTCTCCAATAGAAATGGTTCCCAAAAAAACACTACAGAAAACACTGTCTGATGGAGAGATTTTATTTGATCAACGTAGATTAATTAAAGAAGAAATCTTCCAAACTAAAACCGTTTCTTCTTTGAGTCACGAAAACCTTAAAGATCAATCCGATTCTGAAGGATTTGTTCCTTATTTTAGAAATTCTCCTATTAGAAATGAAGGAGTTTTTCGAAAGCTTCAAGACAGTGTTTACTCTTCTATTTCCGATACTTGCGACGGCATTGGTTTACCAACACAAGAATCTGTAGAGGAAGAATTTCATGAAACCCTGATATATAAAGGAAGATATTTGAGACGGAGTGGGTCTTCAACCAGCGATGATATTTTGGAAGATCGGTGTAGTCGTAAACCCGAACGATTGCTATCCTTGGAAGATGAAAGTGTTGTTCCTGTATTCGAACGAAAACCGTCTCCTTTTGCTTCCAATGATTCCCTTGCGAATGACGTGAGGTAATTTTAGAATTTTGTTTTCGTTGAGCAGAACATTATGTAAGTCTATTGGTATTGGTAATTTTCAGAGATCACTCTGACGGTATTTGGAACGAGTCTCAAGTAACTGTATTACAAGTAGATTCCGGAACAGAAAATGGTACAGGTTTAAGTAGTTCAGAAATTAATTCTTTATCTGCACCTTCTGCTACAACGTCCATTACATTGCTTACTCCTTCGACAAGGCGAAAAAATCTGCTTTTGCAACACCTTCAAAGATCTTCCATGGATATTGATGCCTTGGATGAAGAAGCCATTGACACCACTCAGGTTAATCATGTTATTGTTTTTCTGCACTTTTAAGAACTGCTTAAGTTATTTTGCAAACAGTTTCGTATTTGAATATACAGTTATGATTTTCTTATTGTTTTTGTTTTACATAAATTGTGTTTCCTCCTTCATTTACAATTTTTATTATTAGCTGTAGGTCTTGTGAACCAAAGTGTCCTATTCTTTATAGGGTCAGTCAGATTTACCAAAAATATGTAAGGAATCCGCACAACACATATCACCCAAAAAGTCAGAGTACAAGAACCAACAGTTCCTAACAGCGCATCCTATTCACAAACAACCTCCACCATTGACCAAAAAACGCCCAGTTGAGCAAAAACCGGAGTCACCATTGCCTGCAGTTGTTCCAGAATTGTCATTGGCTAGAACGGATTCAGGAAAAACGAATACAGACATTTCCGAAAGTACTACGACTACTGACGACTACATTACAGCGACCTCAGGGACCGATAGCTCCAAGAAAAGCGTCTCTAATAGGGTAAATAAATCGTTAGGATTTTTCGTTTTAGAAACTCAAATAATTGTACTAATGTATAGGAAGTTTGCGGATTTGCAGGTGTTTATTTTGCTCAACAGGAGGCAGCTGTAAAGGTGCGTTCTTCTGCTGTAATTCATGATGGCAGTTCCTTCGAGAGTGCTTCCTCCATTTATGGACAAGCCAAGTCGGAGGTTTTCGGAGATGATATGGTCGTTCCGTCCTTTTCTCCGCCATTAATTTTGGAGGAAACTTGCACGGAGCTGAAGGTGGTGGTATGCTCTCGAGGTGGTTCTGCTCCAGAGCCATCATCGCCATCTCCTAGCTCGTCTTCAGGTAGCTACAGTCTGGACGGTTCGTGTTCTGCAACTTCGCCTCAAAAAAAGCCAGCTGTGCCTTCATCGCGACGGGTACCTTCTGTATCGGAAGATGAAAGAAGCGCTCGTTATTCATCATCAGGGTATTACGAATCTCCTCTAGATGATGAGTGAGTTTCTTGTAATATACTTGTTTTTTTTTGTGAAATAGATTAGATTGGTTTATTTCTTCCATAGACCTACTTGGAAACCTGACCGGTTAGGATGGGTTTCGGACGAAAAAAATCAGAAAAAGAAAAAAATCGCAGTAGATTTAACAAAACACCAAAAATGGGACGAGAAGCCCTCAACAAGTGACAAGCAAAAGCCCTCCTCGAAACATACAAAGAAAGCAGAGGACGAGCAATCATTTACTAAAGACCTTCTGAAGGTGAATGGAAAAGTTAAAAGAACTAGAACGAGAACCAGAAGTCCTTTGCAAAGTCAAAGAAGATCACAGCAGTCCAGGAAGTCACCATCGTCTATTCGAACGTCCCCATTGACAGACCAACCTGGTTTTGAGAAACCGAACCATGAAAAAAAATTTTCGGTAACCTCCGATGATTCCAGTAGCGGCCTTTGTGGAGAAAAGGATCCTTCAGGACAAGCGTCACCCAGAAAAAGGGAAAAGAAAATGAGAGATATTGGAAGAAAAAAGTCGATATCCAGAAGCCCCGTAGGTTCAAAAACGCGCAGGAAAGAAGACGAGAAACCGTCCAGTCTCCCAGGGAGTTTACCGAGGAGGAAATCTGTGGTACAGATTTCATCTAGTGAGAAGAATTTAAATTCCACTAAAACAACATTGAGTCCTCGAAGGTATGTTGAAAAATGTTTAGTCCACGGGATACTCTTAGCTTATTTAATAAACTTAATACAATAATTAATAAATGAACTTATCTTTTCAGCGTCAGTCCAGCGGACTCCCCAAAATCCAAAAGAAGGCTGAGTCATTCGAAAGTAAGTCCTGAGACAACTCGCTTAAAGGCCCTGAGTGCTGAATCATTGAGGTCTGTTAGTCCAGGTAAATTCACCCAAATTTTCTTAGATGTATGGTTTTATCACTAATTGCTTCTTCATTAAAGCATGATTTTCATTAAAATTTCAATATCGAACACAGATTTATTTTGATTTTACGTAATCATTATGGTTTGGAATTTTCGTTTCGTTCTATTCACTCTTTTGTCCTTCTAAATGGAGTTATGAACACCAGAAAATCTATTAGGTATCTTTCATATAGAGGATGTTCCACCAAACACGTTCAGGAGGAAGAAGTCTTCTGTTCACCTGCTTCCGTTTACCAACATTTTCTGGGACCCCATATACCTGTATTTGTTTGAATGAATGTTGTGGTGAATGTTGATGGATTTTGAAGAAGATTTCGTCTGGATCTTTCACGATAATCATTATTAACGGAAAGTCGATGGATTTTGTGAAAGCAGCTTTTTGCCTAAGACTCATGAAGCATTGAATAAAATTTGACGGGGTTTTCAATGGTGTAAACAATTCTTTAAGAGTAATTAAGGGAGTTAGAAGTGGAGCTGATTTAGTGTTGCATTAAATTCGAATTCGATTCCAAATAGCGAAACATTGAGTAAAGGTTAGATATAAATTGACTACCTTTTTAAGAAGAACTTTGGGTATCTATGCGTGCCTAATCAGGCAGACAGCTGCGTCGATGGTTTAATTTAACAAGTCAGTATACTTAATAGAAAATGACCTTGTTACATACTAATGAACCTATAATTAGCAGCACACCTCTACAAATGATGTTTACTGCGCTATCTCTGATATATCACATCGATCGACTTCTGATAATCATGACAGAACGCTAACTGAAAATTTATTGTTTTTCTTTAATGAGGTTCCTTTAATGAGTATGATGATTATTTTTTTTTTGTTACTTAGTAACTAATAAAAGGTCTGGTCCACTTTAGTGAAGGCAGTTTTGAATGGAATCCTATTATTCTTCTGCGGCAGGAATTATTTTTTTGAATTAGATGTGCAACTTTAAGCCTAACTGATTGAGGATCATTCTAGATATCTTATTGGTCTATAATCTCTCACGATTTCTTTAGGCGCGTTGTGAACATGAAACGTGATCATTCCACTTTCTCTGTTTGTTTTCTTTTACAAGTGTGGTTATGTCCGTTATCTTACAAGTTGTGGTTTTCTTTAAAGAAAAGAGACTATTAAAATTTGTTTATTTTTGGTGCAAGCTTCTGACCTTTGTGCAAATAAAATGAAAGGTGTGACAATACCATTAGAACTGGTTGAGATTTCGATTTGTTTGACTAGGTAGTGATAGCGTTTTCTACAGCGATCCCAGCAGTCAGGCTGCGTCTGCCGAACACCAAGTTCACTGTCTACACTGCGGTAAGGAAGTCGACATTGTAACTACAGATGATCCCGACAGACGATCTTCTCGGAGTGCCAGCCAAGCGGATATAGTCCAGCCGCCTGCGGGATTCGCCGATTCCCCGAGGTCGAAGCACGTGTCTGGAAAGTTGTATAAGAAGTTCGAGAAAAGATTTCGGTCGGAAGAACGACAAGCAGAGAGAAGACATCATCGCCATCGATTCGACGCAAGGGCAAAGGTAAGAGAATATGAACCTTGTCTGTTTTCTTTTTTCGTAAAATTTAATCGGAAAAGATTTCAAGAAGATGAAAAGCGGAGCAAGTTTCTAAATAAAGGTGGTCAATATTTGAATATTGTTTTTTCTAAAATTTGTACTCCGGATGTGTTCATTTGTTGGAGGCGACGAAATAATAATAATATAAACAGTAACATAATTTAATTAATACACAAGAAAAGGAATACTATAGCTTTAAATAGGAAAGTAGAAATATTAAGGCGTAGATACTTTAGAAGTTGAAATTAGGAAGGTTTTATCAGAACTCAAGTATATTGAATTTAAATAATTTAGGAAGATTATGAAGGTGGAGCTAATAAGGGTTGTAGATAAAAAAAGGGAACCAATGGTAAGAGAATGTGTTTTGGAAATGCCGAAGATAGAATTCATAGAATTAAAACGTTGAATCCAAATCACCGAAGATACCTATTATTAAAAAGTAATTATGACAGATATAGAATCACAGGCGTTGTGCAGTTAGTAAATAGAATAGAAATATTGCAAGGGATTATAGGAAAGTACAGAGGTAATAAAGTAGAGAGAAGAATAGATAGAGAAATTTAAGTATAGATAAAACAGACACTATTTACATAAAGGCATTACATATACAAGGTGTTAATGTTGTACATTATTTATTATATATGCACTCGTAATACGTAATACGTTATGTTGGTCCCATTGGTGGGTAACGTTTAGGCAACAAAAGAACCTAAGATATTAATCCCCAACGTCCATTTGTAAAGGTGGTTTGTTAGTTGCGTCTAAAGCTTCAGTCACAGTGAAGTCTGCTTATAATGACATCCGAGGCAAAATCACGATTAGAATCAAGTCGAATGATTTCGAAAATATGTCCGAACCAAAATGTATTTTTATGTTTTTAAAAAGTTTTTTATATAGATTTGTTTGACATTAAAATATTCGGTACTTCACCGTATAATTTACAAGCAAGGTCGATGTAAATTGTAACCTTTAAAGACCTAATGAACCTTTTATTCCTTGAAACTGGAACCTCCTATGTCTTTAAAGAATTCTGGGCTCTTTAGATGATCCAGTGACAATAGAAATGCTCTGTTTGTATAAGTCTTTTAATAATCATTATTATTTCATCACTTCAAGATATAAAAATGTTCTACGTACTAATGGTGATAGAGCATAGGTAGCTTCGTAAGATAATCCTCACATGATACAAAATTATGGAATCATCTGACCATTAAAGAATGGAACTAACAACTTTCGACATCTGGTCTTTTGTCGATTTTTATTATAGTTTTCCTCTGAGCACCAAGTATTGCCTTATATTCCCTTATTTTCTTATATGTTTAGGTCCAGTACTTTTGGAATATACATTTTTAAATGTGCTATTTAATAAAAATGTGGAAAAAATTGTATTCCTCATAACAAATCTACCCCATGTCATACACCTATAAAATTAAATATATCTTATCCTAGTTGTTATATTATGGTGAAAAACTTTTTCGGATGAATAATTTATTATTATTAAACGAAACCCAATGGTGAACAAACGGTTTAGAGCTTCTTCAAAAGGGAGGACTAAAACGATTCCATTTTGAAGATGATCTATCAAAAAAGTACAAAATACAATTAGAGCCGAAGAACTCCGTCCAATTAATATGTTACCGTCTGTAGAAAAGATACTAGAGAGGACCGTATATAATCAGATAGTGAAATATATAAATGGTAATAATTTAATTATGCAATACTAATCTGGTTTCCGGAGCGGCTATAGTCGTGAGACTGCTCTGCAATTTATATTCAATGAATGGAAAATGGCCAGGAATAATGACCAAATTGTAATTTTTTTTTATACTTGAAAAAAGCATTTGAAACGGTGGTCAGCCAAATGTTATTACAAAAGTTCGAGGGGTATGGAATTCAAGACACTTCTAGCATGGTTTCATAATTATCTCACAAACAGAAAACAAGAACTAAGTGCAATAATAGTTTTTCAAACGAAATCAACTCTGACATTGGTGTACCACAAGGATGTATACAGGGACCCCTCCTTTTTCTACTATATATTAATGATATAACTGTAAACTAAAAATCACCTATTCGCAGATGATGCATTTTTTTACATACAGGGAAATAATATCACAGATTTAATTAGTATACTAAATGAGGAAATGAGAAATATTATTAATTGGTTAAAAATAAATAAACTTAAATTAAATATTGATAAGCGTAAAGCAATGGTTATTGGGATAAAATGTGCTAGAAAAAAGATTAAAGGGTATAAGTGCGATATTATTTTTGATAATAGTCTTATTGAAGTAGTAAATAATGTTCAATATTTAGGA
Source organism: Agrilus biguttatus (assembly GCA_963921985.1). Taxonomy (NCBI): domain Eukaryota; kingdom Metazoa; phylum Arthropoda; class Insecta; order Coleoptera; family Buprestidae; genus Agrilus; species Agrilus biguttatus. Next base: position 10,044,972 of record OY998122.1, read on the forward strand.
GCAATAATAACTAGTGAACTAAAATGGTCTGAGCATGCAAACTAGGTATGCAAAAAAAAATTCAGAGAAAGTTGGAATAATTAGTAGACTAAGAAATTTGTTATCAATAAATGCAAAAATACTATTTATAATGCAATAGTTCTCCCACGTTTCAATTATGTATCAACAATATTATATATGTGCGATTCCAAAGATATCAACAGAATGCAGGTTATTCAAAATAGGGCAATGAGGACAATATTAAATTGTAATAAATACACACCAATTAATGTAATGTTAAATAGGTTAGGTTAGGTTAGGATAAGCAAGTTAATTAAATATAATGTGATGATATGATATGATGCCGCAATACTTTAATGAACTCATAAAAATAATGCAGACGTTCACTCGTATGAAGAATAATATACATTTAGAAAAGCACAATAAAACGTTCACACAAAACTCCATCTTTTACAAGGGGATGAAAGATTACAACAATCTTCCAGAATATATAAAATCTAGGGATCTAAAGCGATTTAAAAAAGAAATAAAGATATTGCTATGTGAAAATGAATAGTAGAATGATGGTTCGGGCTTGTAGGCCATAGTCGATGTGAACGGTTTCGTCCAGACGTTTCGTCGGCAACTGCGGCTGACATCATCAGTGGGTGCTGTGTTGACTACGTGTGCGAAGATTATACCTCGAAGACTCGGCAGCGACTTTATCATATTATATTGAAAATGAATAGTTTACGAAAATCAGAATTAGTCAAGTAAGCCAAATAGTAGTAGTAATTGTTATTTTTATTGTAAAACACTGGCAAAGGCTACAACAAATGTATCATTATTATTACCTAAACCTTCGAGCGAAACGTTACTTTTGGTTCATTTTTATTCATTTTATCTTTTGAAGATGTAGAAACCTAGACGGTTTCTAAATTTCGTCTGTATAATTGTAGGGAATGGGATATTCGATTGTTTGGTATTCTAAGGGCTCAAAATGTGCTTTAAGCACATTTTGATTTCGTGTTTGTTTCCATTGGCAGTGTAGACTATTTCCTCACTTTCCGCTTCAGTTCACTTGGATTACGTTTAATAGTGTTTTCATTTTGCCGCCTGCCGTTCTTTATTGCGGTTTCGAGACCGAAAGAGGCACTAAATACGCACTTTATTGGCCACCATCCATTGGGAACCTTCGAGTTGAGATGGCCATTAAGACGGGCAGCGAAATCTAACATTAATCCAAGTGAGTCGGGTTGATCGAATTAAAAGATTCAAGTATCCACCTTAGTTCTGAAAGACTTTCTATTTACCTCAGGAAAAACATCTTGGAGTTTACAGAAACTCTAATCTTTCAATTTCAACGAACGGAATCGGTGAGATTTCTGATTTAGGCCTCGGCACTGTTAGATATGTTACATTTTATTTATGTAGTCTGGAAAGTCGAAGTAATTGGTAATGAGTCGTAGAAAGTACAAAAAACTTTTACGCTGTGAATTGGATTGGATTGAAGAGTAATAAAGTCACTATAAAGAAAGTGCCACGATAGTGCAAATGTAGAAGAATAGTAAATTTACAAATCAATTAACACTACACAGAAACTACGGGTCCAGTAAAAAAGCTGCTATGTCATGTCACTGAATTGTACGTTTTATAATTAGTAAGTAACGTTTCGACGGCGGTTAAATTGTTACATATTGTTAAAAATACTTACATGGAATTCTTTCGTACGTCAGTAATAGCAGCCTTTAAATAATAAATAACAACATATTATAAAACACTGGAGCAAAGGTTGCAGACGTCAACAAAATTGGTGATTGAAAAAATAACTTTTTTGTGTTTCATTCCCACCAGCTACTCGTGCTGGTGGGCGGGCAGTTCTTCCGACCTACACTGTAGTGCAAAGCCGGAAGGTAGGGCGTAAGACCCTCTTGAGCCTCCTTTCAGGAATCGTTGGAATGGGTGGGTGGTGTGGTTGGTGAGAGAAAGATGAGACGGACGAAATGAAGACAGAAGAGAAGTGAAAGACTATCTGTGAAATATTACTGCTCTAGCATTTGCCTAAATGATTCAAGGAAACCACAGTAAACTTGGACCAGAGCAGCCGCACCCGGGTTCGAACCTGTGACCTCCCAAATGCTAAGGAATGATCTAGAGCACTAAACCACGCCGCTCGGTGTGATTGAAACGAAAGAAAAGAGAAATGTGCAGTTTTTGTGCTTTTTCGAGGTAGCTATTTTTGAGGAAAGAAAACGATACCGTTTCGGTTATTACACCGTTCTCAAGAGGAGTATTGTATATTAAATTTGCAAAGATGTTACAAATGCTTAAGTACTAATTGGTCTTACTTCTCTAGAGGGTAGAATTTAGGAGAGGGGATAAGGAGTAACTTGAGTAATTTGAACATTAGTTATATTAAGATTTTCTTTTAGTGCTTTTATTAATTCTAAACTTTCGAGAAGGTTTAATTTTTTTTCCTTTACTAATATTATGTACCTTGAAATTAGTAGTGTCTAGATTATGATTATATCTTATGCAATGATAAGCGAAGCCTGTACTGATGTCGTTTTGTAAGATGGATCTTTTGTGTTCCTTCATCCTACATTGAAGTGCTCTACACGTTTGGCCAATTTAAATGGCATCACAATTTGCAGAGTTTATTTGGCAGACTCCGCTTTCTTGAGATATGTCGGTTTTTTCTTTATTATTTTCTAGTAGTCTACTTAAATTTAATTTGTTGACAGTTATTGTAATCTTCTTGGAGTTGATTCAGTCTTTTGAAAATTTTGTTTATTATTAGAAAACAATAAGTTTTTTTGTCATTGTCGACAGTCTGAAGAAAGAGCTGGTAAATCAGAAAGTTCGAAGGTGAAGCTTAGGCCAATGGCTCGGTCAACGGACGCAAGTTTAGAGGGCCTAAGGGCAGCCGATTCTAGTCCTAGTATACTACCAGGGGCTCCGGAGAACGAGGAGGATCTTGGATTGTATAACGTGCCTTACAGTAGAGGCTGCTGGATTTATATTAATGATCATGAGGAACTCAACACGTGGACCAAGCATGAAGTGCCTACTACTCCAGGTAGGTGATAAAATTTTCACGTTTCTATAAAAGCGAAGTATAAAAATATTAACATTGTCTTAAAATATAATCATTGAATTGATCGGTGTTTTGCCGCAACTGTCTACGGCGTGGTGTATTATGTGACCCTGTATGTTTTGATGTCCCTAGTTGGCATATGTTACAATGATATGTTTTTCTTTTGTTATATACCAAAAATTTACTCCTTTCTTATAGTTTAATATAAATTCTGTTCACGTACTTCCACAATTGAATAGAAGTGTATAAAGATCAAGGAAGTCACTTAGGCATTAATATTTATTAGGTTATCTATTATGAAATAACATTAACTCTGCTCTACAGAAATAAATTCGTTTAACTATATCTCTCCTGTGTGTTTGCCACTGGAATGAGATATCCTGAAGTCTTAAATAAAACCAAGTGGCACTTTACAACCCCACACATTTTACGTATAGGTCGTTACTGTATTTCAAAAACGTTTAGTACACATTTCATTACGAAATTGTAATAAGAAACATTTTCGTTTCCAATTTTGAAATATATATACCTATGTTGGAATGCAAGTGTGAGCGATAGAAATGAAAAGACTGTTTGAACAACCCCTTATTGATGGTAGGTACTGCATTAAATTATTTTTATAAAAAATACAACATTCCTACGTAAATAGGAATAGGTTACTGCATCAAAAAATAAATCAGCGCTGCGAATTTACAGACGAATATTTATTTCCAATTAAAATAACTTCTACAAGTTATTACAAATTTTGGAATAAGTCCCGGGATCGGTCATTCATTGTTTAGTTCCGGGAATTCGGGTCCCGAAAATACAGGACTGGAATCCATAGTGCAGATTATCACAGACATCTGTGCTAATACATTCAGTAGCTAAGGCAATAAATAGTCACTGTCAGCAACTTTGACTACGGAGCGGAGTGGTCTAGTGCTCTAGATCATTGGTTAGCATTTGGGAGATCACAGGTTCGAACCTGGGTGCGGCTGCTCTGGTCCAAGTTTTCTGTGGTTTCCTTGGATCATTTAGGCAAATGCTGGGGGCAGTAATAGTAATATTACACAGATAATCTTTCACTTCTCTTCTGTCTTCATTTCGTCCGTCTCATCTTTCTCTCCCTAACCACACCACCCACCTATTCCCACGATTCCTGCAAGGAGGCTGAAGGGGGCCTTACGCCCTACCCTCCGGCTTGGCACTACAGTGTAGATCGGAGGGATTTCCCGCCCACCAGTACGAGTAGCTGGTGGGAATGAAACACAAAAAGTTTTTTTTCACTTGGACTAGAGCAGACGGATTCTAAAGCGAACCGGTGACCTTCCGAATGCTAAGCAGTGGTCTAAACCATTAGACCACGCTGCTTGGTGTTTTTAGGGTATAATATATATGTACAGTTAGTCCTTGATATTAGATGTTTAAAATAAATAAAATTAGGTCGTGATTTTCTTTTCAAATAAACAGCTTTACAAATTATTAATGGAAAAACAATATTCATTAGCAAATAAACATATTAACATCAAACAAAATGCGCAGCGAGCTTTATATAAATTAAAGAAAATTCTCAAAGAAAATTCTCAAAGAAAATTGATCAGTTAAAAATATATAAAATGAATGGGTAGCCGTAGTGTATTTAATCTTCGGTTCTTGTCAGATAATATTTGTCGGATTAGAAAATGAATCTTCAAGATCTTGTAAACAGTCTAATTACTAATCACATCGGTAATCGCGTCTCATTTTTGAGAGCTCGGAGAGGCCTCCCCTTGATCGGTGTACAGTGGCCGGCACGTAAGGAGATTCAAAAGCCATAATTTATTGAATGCGCAATAGCAAAGTCTAGGCCCTTTAGAGCGGGGTTAATCGACCGGTAGGCAGAATGATCACTGCTCAGCAAGGTTCAGTAGCGTAGTGGCAAACAGTTGCAAATTAACAGAGTAGAGAAGTGGTTGCTTGTAAATTGTGTACGAAATTAGTATTCTTGGGAAGAGTAAAATAAACTATAAACGAAACTACGAAATATAAAAATAACAAATATAAAGATCGATTGTACAAATTAAGTTTTCCAACAAATGTCTTAACAAATAGACCTGGGTAAAATACACTACATAATTCATATTATCAAGTTTTGTTCGTTCCACTTTATTTTGTTTGTCAACAACTTATTTCTATGCATACCTAATAATCTTTAAATTAGCTATTATTCCTAGATTTATACAATTAGGTATTTATAACCGCGATTTTCTCCTTATGTTCATGATGATAGTGAAATTTTAATTGTTCACTTCGCATACATCATTAAAACTCCATTAGGGTAAGTAAATCAGTTGAATGAATTCACTTGTGTTCCGTGTTTAGTACTTTTTCTCTCAGTGATACGCGCCGCTGAACTACAAGTTGGCGTTTCAGTCCAGCTATAGTCTTATTGGACCTTTCATTTATTTCTATGCTAAAAGTCTCCGCCTACCTACTTGTCAATCTGACCATCGCTGAATCTCCCTACATGCCGGCCACTGTACCTATTTAATGCGCCCTCACGTAACAACCCCTTCAATTACGTATTACTACTGACGGTAAGACCGAGGAAATCTGCTTCGGCCGTTAAAATACTTATAATTATTTAATACTTGATTTCCTCAAGAAGTATACAACAAACATCAATAAATAATTATAGTGTAGTGATCGCAATATTTAGACAAATTGTCACTAATTATGGGATTTATTAATTTTTGACAAGGATTCTTCACACTGCAAGACCTATTTTTACTTGCCCCTATTTCTTTCAGGAGGATAATTTTCTTCTACAAATATAACGCATTGTGCTAATTCGTCAATGTAATCACAACGTTGCTGAAAGGTTTATTTTATTATCAGAAGTGTAATTTGGAAAAAAGTCGTCTTTAAACAAACGCCTGTCAGAAGGGTAAAGTAAAATGTATACCAACCAACCAAAAGTGCAATATCACTTCAACGATTATGGAAACTGTAAAAACAGCAAAAATGCAGCCAGTGTTTCCAGTTCGTGACGTGGAAAGGCCCGAGCTGGTCCGTAATATTAATTGAAAATTTATTGGTTTACTTTCCAATTAGATCGAGTTTGGAATGCTTTTAGAGCCGATGCGATGATGGCAGAACTTTTAGTTAGTTTCGATCGATGATGGTGCTACTACCTCACGTACATGTATCGTACCTACATTCATACACATACACGTAAACACAAAGCTTCGAGGAGGTTGTTTGTTTTAAGAATAGTGGCAACAACCCCTTTCATCTCGGCTTAACGTTGTGCCGCCTTCAGTTATGTAGCCATTCAAAAGGAACTGGGTCAATTGCTTTTTAATTATTGTCACGAAACATCGTCATCGGAATTGGACAAGTTCCAAACTTTGGTTAGGAATTGTTGGAATATGTGGAAATGGAAGGTAACTGTTAAACATCACACTTACGGCGAAACGTGAAATGTATATTTTTCTCTTATTTTATAATTCTTAACCCAACGATATTTCAGATAAAATGAGAATACAGGGAATAAAACAGATAAAAATTAAAAAACCATGACAATTGAAGGTCACCTGATAAATGTGACAAATTTAGCGTAATTTTGTTCAATAGAGTTTAATTTTGAATCCAAAATGTGATACCATCATTACTACTTACTAGGGCTGTTGAAATTATCCGATGATTTTGTTGCGTCCCTTGTACCACTAACTGCTTTATTAATATTGCAAGATGCGTAACGTTTTCACGCTGACATTCAAATTCTGATTTTTAGCTCCTTTGTTCATTTATTACCAGTTCATTTCCTTTGTCAATTTAGTTTCGAATCCTTTCCTAATTGCACTACCATAAATCGCCCATAAACTCCAATAATTTTTCTGTAACTGTCAACCCCCTAATCTTAACGTCCCTCAATTTGTATCAAATTTCTGTCACATTTATAACCATACACCAATAAGCTATAACAAGTTTCAAATCCCACCTTCCTCACTTTTAGCATCCATCATCATTGTTCTCATTAAATTTAACCACACCTCCACCCCTTTCCAACTTATTCTAAATTCTATAAATAACCTTTTTCTAAAAAGAGATCATCACAAGCAATATCAATTCATATTTAACCATTTATATACCAGCTATATTCAACTTATTTCAACCACCAAGTCTAATCAATTAATAATATTTAAGCGACAACTCAATCGTTACGCAACGCTTCCCGGTATTATTTATGTATTATCCGTTATAAAAAGTGGAAATATGCGTATATAAAACCTGCTCAAAGACTTTAATTCAAACAACTTACAAACGCTACTTCAATCAGGATTCAATACTTCACCAAGTTGCAGTCCAGGACGATTCATAGCGGATCAAAACAGATATATACAAACAAGTCTACATATTAATACGTATGTGTGCGATCATTATAAGTGACTCCTAAATATTGGTTTATGACAAAAGTTTCTTTAAATTCTAGCTGATGATTAGTGATGTTACAATTTTTTAACAATGCTCTTTTTGAACTGATGTTATCCTTCTTCGGGTGTACAGGCCGTCGTCGGTTGGAATTGCTTCCTAACGTTTCGCTAGCACGAGTGGCGAGCTTCTTCAGAGGTCTATCCATTTTCGCTGTTGTCTACAACCAACAATTCTATGAAAAGCGAAATTTACAAAATTAGTTATCCTTGTTGACTACAACCAACAGCGAAAATGAATAGACCTCTGAAGAAGCTCGCCACTCGTGCTAGCGAAACGTTAGGAAGCAATTCCAACCGATGACGGCCTGTACACCCGAAGAAGGATAACATCAGTTCGTCAACTGGCCGCGAAAGCCTTAATCAATGCTCTTTTTATTTCTAGGTGTTCTAGTAAATTTAATCTTCTCCCTTTGTTCTCATGATGTAATAATTCTGTTTTCTCTGTATCTATATTATGTTGATTGTCTATGCAATGAGTGCTCATACCTGTGCACTTTTTACCGTTTTTTATGTTTTTTATATACTCTTTTTCCCTAGTGCCTAAATTCCTCCCCGTGTGTCCTATATAGAATGCATTGCATTTTTTACAACTAATTTTGTAAATTCCACTTTTCATAGAATTAGAAATTTTATCCTTATTATTAACTAACAATTTACCAAGATTGCATTTATTGACTGAAACAGTTTTAATATCTAATTTATTTAGAGACGTACATATTTTGTGACTTAATTTACCACATTGATTAATTAAGGTATAATAACCAGTGTTTTTTTTGTATTTTTTCATTATTTCTAAAATGTTTCACAAATACATCACCGATGAATCAATCTCTTTTATTAAAAATAATAATAATAAGTTCATCCAAATCACCAAATGCAGATCTAGATATTAAACTTATTAGTTCCCATTAGCACACCATGGATAGGTTTGATAAACCATCGACCGAACCAAGTTGTTTTATTCAATAACAATCTACAGATAGATATTTATTGCAGTAACGATATACAGTTACTTGATATAAATATAAATAAATACCCCAAAAAAAGAAAGCAAGCGAGAGAATACTTGTAACTAAGATCACGTAAAGGATGTAACTAATTTCAAGGTACATAAGTTTATTGAGTTCAAACGTCGTCTCTGCAAGATGAGCGTGCATTTGTACGATTTAATTTGAAGGCATGAGAACACCAGATAATCGCGATGCACAGTACAGCCGAATTTGTATACGTTTAAAGAAAAGATCGTGCATTATCTTTATGAAAAGACTAACTGTGGCCGTGACTTCGTCCGCGTGGAGTTTAACAAAAAAGTTATTTTTAAAGTAATAAACGAAATCGTTGAGACAGAACCGTTAGAAATAGCCCGCGCGACAGGCAGCCCTTGTAATATTAAGTGGCGGGAGGCGTCTTTACAATTTTTTTCTGTCTGTTTGTCTGTTTGTTGGCAGATAGCTAATGTAATAAGGAGTAACTTAGGCTACTTTTATTTTAGAAATTAATAATTATTATCAAAAAAATAGTTATTAATTGCTAAAATAAATTAAAAATACCAGTACATTGTTTATTGTCTAATATCGATTTTCTATGTTCATTTAATCTAGTGGTAAAATCCCTACCTGTTTGGCCAATGTAAAAGGCATCACAATTGAGGCAGTCTAGTTTGTAAATATTATTAGTTATAAAATCACAGATGAACGAAATATGAAATCAACTTTATTGAAGTAAAAAAAAAAACAATTTAAGAAGTCTCTTGGGTAATAATAAAGATAAAATAGAAAAAACCGAATAAAGCCAGACAGGTAGGGATTTTACCACTAGACTAAATGAACATAAAAAATCGATATTAGACAATAAAAATGTACTGGTATAGCTGAACACTATCCTAAATGATCATATGATAAATATAAAGGATTTCCAAGTATTATATGTTGGTAACAAAGGACAAAAATTGAATTTAGATATGTACATAAATTATTTATTAATAAATACGTTTAATGGTTTCATTAACAAAGTTGTTCTGTGCATTGTTTAATTATTTATTGATTTAGTTGGTACGCAGTATTAAAACAATTTATTGGAAAACCATTGAGGGCCAAACATATAGTTGGATTTGAAATTCTATGAGGCAATAAAAACTATATTATATCTGTAGATTACCGTTTTAATTAACAACAACGTTTAATTTCACTAAACGCGTATCGCAGAAAAGACGACTGACATGTAATATGATACATAATATGAACTTGTGATTGAATTAAATAGTGCCACGCATTAACACTAACTAATGACGACAGTCATGTAACGTGTTTACACTATTGTAGTATTCATATACTTCCATCATTGTTACCTTAATCGGTTATACACATGATCATCTGATTTAACTCCCAACTGTTGACATAGTCTGCGAAGTGGGACACCAAAAGCTTCCAGTGACTATCAATAGTTACATATATCAGAAGCATACATTAATATTGTATTAGGAGGCTCCCGGTAGATTAATCGAATAGTGGAGAAATGTTTGGTAATCCCTTTAATGTAAATGGTGTTAGAATGTGAAAATCGTGCGCAACAATAATATAAGTTGATATCAATCCAACAAACATAAATTGAACAATCTAACACTCACTTGAATATATAAATAACAAATGTTCACTTATTCAATCAATAGATGTCAATCACTATGATGATCACTCGCTAGATATCTCTTTTATTTTTCAGCACCTTTATCAAAATATAAAAAGAAATATGTGTGAGCACTCAAGCATACTTTTACTTAGCTTTTATTATGCATCGAACTCTAAATAAGGCCTTATTGCAATATTAATAAGTATGAAAGAAATACATTGACCGCAGCCAATCATTACTGTAATCATCTACTTTACATTTATGGTACTGTAATCCTACTCTTGGGAAAGGTCAAGCACCCTGCTCCCGCCCTACCTCTACAAGACAGATTTCTCTGCCCAAAAGCTGGACTGAGATCATTAATTAGTTAGATAACTGTACAACAGTCCTCATTGCATCGCAGCGCCCTAAACCTCAGCCCCTAATATTAATAATGACTGTGTTACCGCAGCTGACAGTCTAGGTAGCGTCCCTATATATATTTTCATTAATTACTTTTGAATCAATATAAATTATCAATTAGCATCATTTCACAAATCAATCAGTTAAATAGTTATTAAAAATGAAAATACTTGAAGTACTCAGTGAACAAATCACCTGAATCCAATAATTTCATATATTTGGAATAACACACTTAAACAATAAAAATGTAACAACGGCACACCCGAAAAACTCAATTGTCACACACAGAATAATAATTTAATGAACGAAATTGTCCTATTGGAAATCCCCGACTAAATATAGTTCACAATGGTATCATTGTTACTGTAAAGAAATTCACGTTCGAACTCGCGTCGATCGAAACATGTTTTTATTTTAAATATAAACAAACAGATTTCGGCAAACTTGCTACTTATTAAAATATAAACCTTACAATGGGTTTCGGGATTTTAATTTTCTTTGTAAGGATTCTGATATATCGACTTTTTAGATTTCTTGGAGCTTGAGAAATATTGAAAAACTGTAAAAATTAAACTGGTCAGGTACAACTCGTACTCTCTACTATGGAAAACTCTAAAAAATTTATAATCAATAGTTTTTAAATTTGCTAGATTCCACGAAAGGAAAACATAATTTTGTGAGAATTAAAATTAAACGGGAAAATCGTTTCCCACAATTGAACTGGGGTAAGGCAACGAAATTAATGCACAAATAAATTTCCTTGGTGAAGTGGATTATTCACCAGACTGATGTTCTCAATAAAAAATAAATAAAAAAAACAATATACTTATTAAATGAATAATATGGGCTCCCAACAGATTCCAATTAGCCGGGGACTTATATTTTTAAATTGGATATAGATATATATTTTTCCCCTAACGGTTGAAAGCGACCTCAGGACTAAATGAGGGACCACTCAGTGCACTGGAAAGCAAACAAAACTCAAGAAATTTAAGGGTGGTTATTTTCAATATCTCAGAAAAAACTCCAGTAGATATATTTATCATAACCAGACTTTTACATAACCTCACCTCAATTCTGATAGAGGAGACTCGATTCAATCGGCAACCCTCAACTATAAATATAACTGGGTTTGGAATATTAAGACCATTAGAGATTTATACAAATACAATTTTCAAACACTTACAAAGTTTATAGTAATAAAACAAATAGTTACAACGGAATTGGGAACAAACTTTGGATGATTGAAATAAAAAACTCATTTGTCAAAGGGGTATAAACGAACAAACAGATTAACATTGCAAGTATGATCTTAATGTAGATGTAAATAGTTGGTGTGTCTTGTTTTCTAGCTTAGCATTTTGATGTGGGTCTAATAGGACAATCTTCTGTTGAAAGTAATCCGAAGATATTTCGGAAAAAGTTGTCAAACATTACTAAAATTTCTTTACATCTTTGTTAATTAGTTAAATGAAAACAACGCATTTCAATTTTCGGTGGTTTTGGACAGTATTCATCTTATTTGATTTTTTTTTGAATGACTGGATTTTTTGTCAAATAAAACAATGGGAAACATCCCAATGCATCGAAAGAGAATAAAAAATGGAATCGAATAACAAAATAATATATCCTAGGCATTTGAAAAATTTAAGTTATTTGTGTTTGAATTTGTAAAACTTCGTTATTTTCTCTGAACGTCCTGTATAAATTATGAAGCTAAATTTGGCCATAATGTTAGATTTAATACTTGACTATAGCCAGTAAAAATTTCGATACTCTAAGTCATTTTTTATGGAACCTATGATTTTTTTATAGTTTGGGTACTGGTAGCGCTCTTTCTTCTGTAAATTAAATTATCTCGGAAACTATACCAAAGTTACTTTAAAATTATATATATATATATATATATTTATGAACAAAGACTCGTTTATATTTGATCCATTCTCGTATATCTTTACCGGACCATTACAAGAATATTTTGAGAAATATGTATTAATTTCTATATCTATGTAGGTACGAAGTACAGAGTTCCAGTGAACAGACTATACATCGAAATCATGTATTTAGTGGAATAAGTAAATGTTCAACCAATAGAAATGCTAGTAAATTTACAAGGTCGCGTTATCGGTTTCTGCATCTTCGCACTGCTCGATCCGTCAGAGTAACATCATCGCATCAGTTAACTTTAGTTTATCTAATAAAAACGTCGTTGTTTGTCGTTTCGGCGTGTAGTTCCGTGAAAATGGATTCTATTTCTACAGAAATAACAGCAACAGCTTATAAAGTAAGTTTAGCATATAGTATTTAAGATGGTTAATGCTTTACTTAGAAGGAAAGTTACGGTTAGTTGTGTTTGAATCAGTGCTGGGTGAAACCTTCTTCGAAGGAGCTACAAGTTTAGAAACTAATTGAGTTCAAAGCTATCAGCACTTGTGAAAAGGGCTTCAAGTAAACGAAAAGGTTTGAATCTAACCAAAAGGGCTTCAAGCTTACCCGTCATTATAGCCCAAAAGTATTTAATTTTCACAAATACAAATAAAATACCAAGTTTTAAGTTACAAAATGATTTATTGACCACAATGATCATTTCGTCACACCGTGGCTTCTTCAGGTGGAAGAATGACTAAACTAAAATTATTTACAAAATCACTTATATAGGTACCTACTAACTACATTTTTTCGATTTAATTTTAGTTAGTAGGTACCTATATAAGTGATTTTGTAAATAATTTTAGTTTAGTCATTAGCCATAATGATTTCATAGCCTTATATAGTTTACATGTTCCTTAAAATTCAAAGATGAATCAAAAATATCCTTTTGTAGTATCAGTAGACTTTAATTCGATATTATTTAGTTTAAAGGAGAAATTATAGTTTATATTCTTTCTACAAAAAATCATAATCTTACATATCAAACTTTAACGTTTCTAGCATCGGTCTATTGGGAAGAATAGTATTTATTATGAACAATAAGTAACCCAAAGACTTGAAGACTATCAGACATATTTTTTGTATAATTGCAATTACAATTTTGTAATTTTTAGTGGACATATTTACCTCGCCCCATTAACATATTAATGCTTAACATTCAAAGAATAAAATGGGTATCTCACTTTTTTTGTAAATACAATTAAATACAAAATGAATTGTTGAACTGGTCGGATCCTTGTGAAACATTATTTTAATAATTGAAGGAATTAAAATTTCAAAATATTTTATTGTAAACTCTACAATATTGTTTCGACATAACAATGTCTTTCTCAAGAGTAACAGATTTACTAAATTTAAAATTCTGCGATAGATGACCATCAATCTTGCGTTGTTGGAACTTAAAATATAATCAATTGTTGAACTGGTCGGATCCATGTGAAACATATTAATAATTGGTTGTCATTTATCGCAGAATTTTAAATTTAGTAAATCTGTTACTCTTGAAACAATATTGTACAGTTTACAATAAAACATTTTGAAACATTCAAGTGATTTTAATTCCTTCAACAATGAAATAACTGAAAAAAAAATTACAGCATTGTCCATTATCCTTTTAAACTTTACTCCATCATCCCCCATTAGTATTTGAGCAATTTTTTGTAAATTTATATTCACAATTTATTCACTTAAGAAATTATCGTAAATACTCCAGTCTGAAGAAGTCAATGTTTAGCGAAACTTATGTTGCGTAGGTATATTAAATAAAACAAAATATGAGTAAATTAAACACTTGGAGGAGTTTCGCTTTATTTTATTGATTACTCTAGGCGAAATGTACATAGAGTAATCAATAAAATAAAGTGAAACTCCTCCAAGTGTTTAATTTACTCATATTTTGTTTAAATAATGTTTCACCAAGAGTCCATGGCGAATTACTTCTGTAAATTAAATAAAAGTAAGCGAAATTCTTCGAATTGTATTATTTCGTCGATGTTATGAACTTTCATCAAGTAAAGATGGAAACTATTCAATTGTTGTTAATTTTATTGTTAAGTAACTAAGTGATTCTTCGGTAAACATTTTCGAGTACAATCATATCTTATCTTAACCTTATCATAGAAAGCTTTAAACTTATTATGCGGTATTGTATTTTATAAACAGCTTTTTAACAAGAGGATATGTTTCTAATCAATTTAGATCGCCCCTATTGTCATTTATACAATGCAAAACATTTATCAGTAAGTCCTTTGAAAGGGCTTGATGACCTTTTTTAACATTGCAAATTACAAAGCAGTTTTGTACCTAAGGTAATTTGTTCGTTCATCAAGTTCGAATTGCTTGTTTGTGAAAAAGCTTCAAATACACGGCTTCTAGCGTAAGCTCAGAAAGACTGGGAATATATGAGTTGAAATTATTTCAGATAATAAGATCATCCTTGATAACTCATACCTTCAAATTTTCAAATCTCCAACACGCTTAGTTTTCCTAAAACGTCAAATGTACCACTCAATTTGAAATGCCTTCTATTTAGGGTGGATAAAATATAAACGAGCCTTTTTAAATTGTGCGCCGGATAGTTGTTCAAGGTGCATCCGGTCGTTAGGAACTTGAAATTCTTTTTATTAAAACGGGATGAAAAACTACCAATGCGTTGGGAAAAAATATATAGGCAAATAAGGGGGATATGTCGAAAAATAGAGAAATTTGTGAAACTTTTCAAAATAAATGTTTTATGAACAAAGGCTCGTTTATATTTGATCTATCCTCGTATTTTAAACTACGAAGACTCAAATCCTGCCAAACACTAATCTTACCTCGAACAAGCTTGGATGTTCACGTATTAATATAATGATTTAGAATTTTTGAATAGAATACTATCAGAATCGTATGTAACGATAAAGGCGAAATGTATAGATATCGCCCTTATCCTATATGAGCGCATTAATCAGAAAAAAGTGATCGCTTATCGCGGCTATCGAGCGTTGTGGTCTAGTGCTCTAGATCATTGCTTAGCATTCAGGGGGTTACATGTTCGAATCTAGCTCCGGCTGCTCTGATCCATGTTTTCTGTGGTTTCCTTCGATCACTTAGGCAGTAATATTCCACAGATAATATTTCACTTCTCTTCTGTCTTCATTTCGTCCGTCTCATCTTTCTCTCCCTAACCACACCACCCACCCATTCCTACGATTCCTGAAAGGAGGCTGAAGAGGGCTTTACGCCTTACCATCCGGCACTACAGTGTAGGTTGGAGGGACTGCCCGCCCATCAGCATGAGTAGCTGGTGGGTATGAAACACAAAAAAGTTTTTTTTTATCACGTCTACGGACGCTGTTTTTCATTGTAACAACCACAGAAATGCACCGTAACGTTCAGAATTTTTTGTATTTTGTCGGGATGTCAATTTGTCTTTATCAATTAATTTTTGGAACTTTTAGAAGCCCTACCTTCGTAAGTAGTGACGCACTTTTAGGGTTTCCTTTTTATTTTTTTGTCATTGGTGTATATAAATTTATAATGAGAAAAAATATCAAAGGTCTCTTTGTAGAATGATGGTTCGGGCTTGTAGGCCGTGGTCGATGTGAACGGTTTCGTCCAGACATTTCGTCAGCAACTGCGGCTGATATCTTCAGTGGGTGCTGTGTTGACTACGTAGGCGAAAAGTCTGGACGAAACCGTTCACATCGACCACGGCCTACAAGCCCGAATCATCATTCTACTATGAATTCCGGCCGTGAAATCTTATGTTCTTATAAAGGTCTCTTTTTTATTTCCGAATTAATTTTATTTGTATTAATTATTTTTCATTTATGCCCCCATTTTTGACAGGCCCATGTACCTGATAATAACTATGTTAGATGCCTACACGACGACTTAACAGAGTTTAGGTGTTTTTTTTTATGGTTGATATTTAGCTTGTTCATGGATCTGTTTAATTAAAATGATATTGACGATTGGTTATGGAAATATTTATCAACACTATATAAACTTTTGTAAAAACTAATAATTACAGAAATTCGAGATTAAATACGTTTGATTAAATTGATATGAATATTGTTTGATGATTGGTTTGTGATGTAATTCGGTTGTTCGATTGAGATTTGTTAAGTGACTTCTTATTTGATTCACTCTTTTGGTAACGGGTGTTATGGTCGTTCTTATCTTCTTGATACTCAAATTTTACTTTTGAAAGATGTACAGAATATAGTTTAGATACTGGATAGGACGATTGATAGGTTAAATTATATTGTACACTAGCGGATGTCATTCTAAGAAATTTTTAATTCGTGGAAGGTAACAATTTTGGAAAATAGAGCAATAAATAAGAAATTTCGAAAATCTTTGAGAGGAAATTTATGAAAGGAAAAAATAATTAGAGGGCAATAAAAAAGGGATCTTGGGTGTTTTCTATCTTAACAACAGCAAAATTTATTTTTAGTAACTAAATAATTGGCGGTAAAAATAAAACAAATTTTTTAAAAAGCTTGACAGACGCAACAAAATTAAGGATATAAAAGTGTTAATTGCGACTATTTTCTTAAACCTGATAGAAGATTACCTATTGTTGTGGTACAATGTTTCAATTTTAAACATTCTTCCTTGTTTAAAATTTTACAAGTCAATGTAATTTCGTGTAATAATGGCTACATAATTTCTATATAAATTAATTTTACGGATCCACACGAAAAGCTTTACGATATTGTAAAAGTATGGCTATAGTTAATATCCATAAAGCATCTCGTGATCAAAATTTCAACCTAATGGGATAGAAAATGCCATAAAAAGTAAAACCTCAAGCTTAATATCGAAGATAGCTATTATCTGTTTTAATGAGTCAATGTTTCTTTAATAATGAAACTAAATTACTTTGCAACTGCTAAGAAATACATACAAAGCAGTATACATGTATAAATCGATTAGGTGTAATCCATAACATCAGATAATGATTTGAAAGAGTAAATTTGCCCCATGTTTTTATGAATAAAAGATTATATTCGCAACTTTGTGTAAAAGCTCTGTTGATACCCCTCGAGGCCGTGTTTTGTACCGTCATGAATTGGTAATATGTGAATTTTGATTTAGGGCAGAACGATGGCAGAAGTTACGATCATAAATACGGTACATTTACTAATGTTAATAATGAATGAGATGATTTTATACCCTTCTATAATCTTGTACCTCATCATTATTTATCAATTATTTCCGTCTATAAATAGTTACTTTATGGGGTTCCAAGTCTTCCTTCAATAAGTTTCCGGCAACCATTTTTTCAAAATTTCCTGTTTTGTTTCCACCAGCTGCTAATAGTGGTGAGTTGATAGTATCTTCCACCTATACCCTAATAAAAAGCCGGAGGGTAGGGTGGAAGGCTCATTTTAGAAATTGTGGGAATGGGTGGGTGTTGATTGATTGTGGAGAGAGAGATGAGACAGACGAAATGAAGACAGAAGAAAATTGAGCACAGTTCAATGAAATCAAGTATTGAAAAGGAGAAAAATGTAATTCACGACGTAGTTTGCAACAGTGGATTCAAATCTGACAACAGATAATAATTATCGATATATTCTTCCATAGTGAACTTAAATGTGGACCACAGAAAACCATAATCATTTTGTATCAAATTAAGATATATCTAAATATGAATATTCTGGGGAATTCCTGAGTCCTGATTCTAATTCACCTCGGAAATTGCTACTATAAGAAATTGCTCTGTCCTTTAATTTCATGCAGTATTGCTCATAAAAGGGTCAAGGTTTTTGGAATTTGAAGTTGGGATTTTTGGCCTAAATTGGGAGTCAGCGTCGCAATGTGTTTTGGAAATGATGTCTTTGATCTAGCTTTCTTATCCACGTTGACTTTAGTTATCTGTGGAATGTTACGTTCAGAATTACTCAAACTATCAATAGTGGCCATTTGATAAAACGTATTTAATAAATGTAATAAATAAAACACAAGTTTTTGGATGTTTCAACAATAATTTAATGTACTCGACAATATTGTTTCGACCTACATGTAGTCATTATCAAGAGTAAACAATCACTAAAATTAAAATTGCAAAAGTATGTATACATATATGCACATAAATGGTGGGGATACATATCTGAAAAATTGTTTACAATGTTGTTAGTAGTAGCGGGGTGTTATTAGTAGCTAATTCTATTTGGTAATTTGTAAGTTTTTATTTAAATTTACAGCTTTCTTAATTTCTAGATTCCAAAAGGTTTAATTTTTTGCTTTTTGAAGCTGAATGTAATAATCTGGCTTTATCTAATTTATAGTTGTTAACTACACAATGGTCTGCCATTCCTGTCCTTAGTATTTTATTCTTTATAGATTATAAATGTTCTTTTAGCCTAATACCAATCGAACGTCCACTTTGACCTACGTACATCGCATTGTAATCAACACAATTTAATGAACAGATAGCACTTTTTTGCAGTGGATCTAATTTGGGTTTGTTATTTACTATAAAAAAATAAAATAAATGTAAGGATAATACTCTAATGATCTCTAAATCAGATAAAGGCAACACTGTAGTCGTTCAAGATAGAACCAATTACAATAACAAAATGTTTTAACTTTTAACAAGATAGCTGTTATGTCAAGTCGAAAATAGATCCTACTTTAAAATTCCAAACAAAGGTAATTGATACTTTGAAGAGATGTTCAAACCTAATTCCTAATAATACTTCATGGAAATTTAAATCGATAAAACCCATCAGCCCGTTTATTCTATGGACTTCCCAAAATACACAAGGTCGACAATCCACTTAGACCTGTAGTTTCGAATAATGTCATCGAAACAAGTTTTTTATCCGGTGATGAAAAGTTAGAACTACCGGAAACAATCAACCTCTATATAGTTAGAACTACAATTTATCATAAATACTTGCTTGGAATTAGCTACTAATAACACCCCGCTACTACTAACAACATTGTAAACAATTATTCACACTTTTGCAATTTTAATTTTAGTGATTGTTAACCACATGTGGGATGAAACAATATTGTCGAGTACATTAAATTATTGTTGAAACATCCAAAAACTTGTGTTTTATTTATTACATTTATTCAGAATTACTTGTAGGATGCTGATGAGAACGAACGAACGAACTGACATTTTAAGAACACACTGACCCAGAACATAATGTTCTATTTAGCTTTGCCTGCCTTATCACCTACATCTCTAAGCCAGAGTTTAAAAAGTCAATATCCTTAATAAAAGACTATCTTGCTAAATATTAATGAACCTCTTAATTAGTGGCAAATCTTTATCAGTTATTTACTGCATACTTTCCATTCTCAAGAATAACGAAACCTTAATTATGCCTATTAGGTTAATAAAAAATTTATTTATTATAAGTATACCTATTATTTATAGATTTATGATAATAAAATTGTGAATCAAAAATGCTGGAAACATTGGCGGAGTTGTTGAACAAACTGGACAGCTCAAACCCCAACGCCAAACCACGACACAAAATGTGCGGAACACTTTTCGGTAACAAAGTTACCTTCTTCAAGGACTGATGAGAACTAAAAACTAAGGGCAATGTAAATAATATTTTATCTACTAACTAATTGTATGGTCCAGTGAAGATGATTCGGTCAAACTGCCGCAATATTCAGTGGACCTTACAAAAACAATAACAAAAGAATTAGATTAAACTAAAAGGCGGAGAGCTCGGAATAGGACCCTTGTAACTATTAAGAGAACTTAATCTATTTTTATAAATAAGCATGCTTTCAAAACTATTTAGTGAGCAATTATGTTTAATTTCCTTAAATAATTTAAGGTTGTTAATATTGATTCTATGATTTTCAGTAAGAATATGTTGAGCAACATTAGATTTTTTAGTTCTACCAATTTCAGTGTGAGCTAAATGCTCTTTAAACCTGACCAGAAGAGAGCGTCTAGTCTTACCAACATATTTCTTATTGCAATCTTTACAATCAATTTCATACATCATCGACTTTTCTAGAAAAGGAATTTTGTCCTCAGGGTTACCCAGAAGAGCTTGAAGAGTATTAGAATTAGAACTGTATGCTATTTGATAACCAAGTTTATGAAAAATACCTCCGAGTCCTCGAGTAAATCTTGGCTCGTATTGCATAGTAATAAACTTAGTCTTTTTGAAAAGTTGAGGATGTAGACAGTAAGTATCGTATCGTATTTTGGCGTAGGGGTTTGAGCTATTTAGTTTGTTTTACAATAAAATTGTGACTAAAATACGATTTCCTCCGGGTTTCTTAAATATATAAGTCGAAAAATGTAAAATATCTCAAGGAAATAGAGCGCTCTCTAAATATTCAGAATAAAATAAAATGACGTCTTTCATAATTATAGTTCTGATGAAAAACTAGTAGAAACGGTTACTTAATTTTTATTTAAAGATTTTAAGCCAAAGGAAAATTATTTACAAAGTAAACAGTGTTACCTTTTGATTTAAAACTAATAACTCTCTTGCTAAATTAATTAAGAATATATCTATAGATAAGATGAAACTGATAAAGGTTCAAAATCGAGGTTTTATTCGTGAAAATGTGGCGACTGTAACAAGGTATACGTCGGATAAACTGGCAGATCATTCAACCAAAGGAACTATAAACATCAAAGGAATTCTAAAAAGGAAAAACGGCATAAAAAAATTTTAGGATAATAAAATCATAATTTTAATAACAACTTTAAAATTGTAAATATATCCAACAAAGGTCAAAAAATAAATTAAACAGAAGGTATGTTTATCAATAAATACCACAAATCAGTTCTCTACTTAATGGTCAAATTGAAACAAACAACTCTCCACTTTTAAACTGAGATTATCATTATAATTATTTATAGTGGTTCCCACCAGTCTCTCAAGATTTGTTCCACTACTCCTTGTAGTATTTAAGCAATATTTTGTAAAACAAATATTCAGAATTCTTCCACCTGCAGAAACAATGGTGAAACAATTGTTGTGTTCTACATTAAAGTATTTTTTGAAACTTACTTACTTACTATTGAATATTGAAATGGAGTTTCAAAATGTCTAAATGATATTATTATTTTTAATGCAACACATTACAGAAATTATCATTTTTCAAACTTAACAATCTATTTGTTAAGGTTCAAACGCTTATTTTGTTCATAGGTTTTACATATTACAAAAAGAATAAATAAACAAAAGATGTGTTTAGTACTTTGTAATACTTATAATTAGTTTAATTATGTAAAGTTTGCACAGGAACGTCGATACTTTATTGAACGATTAAACGAAAATGTTTGAAGTAGGTACGTAAGATGAGTTCAGTTTCCATTTCCTTTGACTTAACTTTGCTTTTAACTCTCCATTATTTGTTCACCTTATTCAGTTATCAGAAACCCAAGAACTGCCTAATTACTTATTAAAGTTTGTCTAATTTAAATTTTATTGGGAGAATGATTTCCGATTAAATTACAAGGGAGGAAATAATTGTCTTTAAGTTACTAAAACAAACAAATCTTGACTTCTCAACTAATGTGTTTATGTCAAAGACAGTTCGTAATATTCGGCATTTTCAAATATAAAAAATCCTTTCCCAGATTTTTCTGAAAAGTTGTTTGCAGACTAAGTTGGTATGGTATAACCCAAAAATGGCATAATAAATAGGTCGTTGATGTCAAAAGCAAGATATTTGACTTTGATAATGGTTGTTTGAAGCTTTTTCTGCTTATTTTCTGATATTTTGTTGAAACTTGTAAAACGCATGTTGAGTCAACAGTTTTTCTTTTAAATGGTATATATTTAGTATCTAGTTTAGTGTTGTGAGTGTATTGTTTCTACGAATGTTTCCTGTTTTCGTTCAAGTAGTTCTAATTTAAAACATAAAAAACTCCAATTTTATCTTCTTGTATTAACAAGTTTTAAAACTGTATACGTATGTTAAAGTAGAAAATAGGAGACTGTGGTAAAAGAATAATTAAATAAAGAAATACTCACCCTAATTACCACTAACTATTATTAATTTAATCTTCACACGTGGGCATTATCAACGCGAGACTGGTTCTAAATTTTTTTTTTGTTTAAATTTAACTCGAAGTGGGAAAACCTTGCATAGGCACCCCGTGAATGGGGGTAGTGTCAGATTCCTACTGACTAAAAACCCACCTCGAGTGGGGATTATCAACCCGAAGATTTTAACATCCCCTGGGTATATGCGGAGAGGTTGAGATAGGGAAGTGGATTGAGGAGAGGGCAGAGTTGTGGGGGAAGGGATGGAAGCGGGGGGGGGGGGTTCGAAGAGTCGGTGGTCTACCTCTGAATATGAAGGGTGGGCGCTCGCGCTAAAAGCGAAACTAGGACTGAGCGAATAGGGCGGCGCGGTCGTTCGGTTTTGGGGCGTAGTTGGAGAGTGTCGAGATGGTGGGGTTTGGGTGGCCTGATACGGAGGCCCGAAGGTTTGCCGCGTATGTATTTGCAGCATAGGGAGAGAAGGTAAACCGGTTTCTTTCAGAATTTGGATGTTTCTGATGAACCAGGGGTAGTTTAATGCGGAACGAAGAATCCGCATGTAGTTCTAAAATTTAAAATTATGTCTATTTATAGGAGCGGTGGTTGAGGACCGGAAAGATAGTGGAAAGTAGAAGAAGGGTTGGGAGGAAAACTTGAATGCGTTCAATGCCATTTGTAAAGTGTTTAAAAAACCAATGTTGTAGGCTTATGGAAAAGACAACTTTACAAATGTATGTTTCGACAAACAAGTAAGGAAATAGCTTGAAGGAATGTGACCATATTATGTAAATAAGGCATGCTTCACTACATCATGCCTAATCAGGAAAAAAAGGAAAAGCAATTAACGAGCGTGTTCAGTAACCGCAGTTAGGAAGGCCTAATGGGCCAATATTAAATGCGCATGCTTCACGAATCAAAAAATGTAAAGAAAGAAAGGTAAAACAGCTTAATATTAATAAATTAAAGAGTACATAATCAATTAAACCGATTGCAATAGCTGAAACAATTGTGGATTGGGCCAAGATCTGAATTCATAAGATTATTTGAATAAATAAACTTTCCCATGTTCAGATTTTCTAGAAAATTCTTTTATTAGTTTTAAAAATTTAGGGCCTATAGGGTGGTTTGTTTTAAAAATATGCTGGGCAGCACTTGACTTATCAACCCGATTTAGTCTAAAATGAGAGATATGTTCTGTATATCTTGTTGAAATAGCACGTTTTGTTTGTTCAACATATTTATGGTCGCAATCGTCACAGTTTATTTCATAAATTCCTAACTTGTTATCGTTTTCTAATTTATCTTTTGTATTTCCTAAAAGGCCTTTCAGGTTATTATTTGATTTGAAAATTCTAGTAAGGTTAAATTCTTTAAAATTCTTTTTCAGGGTGTCTTTCTTTATTTAATGTATACGTATGTGATTGGGTTTCTAATTGTTGAAGCGTAATTTTAAAACACTTTCATATATAAAATTAAGCAACCAAAACAATTCTTAATGTAGTAATTTTCCTTTCAAACCCCTTACGTTTGTTCCACAATTTTTGTGTTCATCTAGTTAAAATAAAAAAAAGAGCTACTTAAGCATTCAAACAAATTCTGACTAGAGATATGTATTTTTAAACATTTAGAATGCGATTTCGCAAATAATTAAGTTCAAACGAAAATGTTGAAGGACAAAGTTTGGAATTTCGAATTTTAATCTCCACATTAATAAAATATAAGGCGTAAGGAAGTTTTTGGGAAAGCTTTGATGTTAAATATTAAATAGAAAATAAATAATGAGAGCATTGGGGTGAGGCAGGCGCCAAGGGTTTTTGTTTATTTGTATTATTAGAAAGTCACTTAGTAATTACTAAAAAACTATTCACAAATGAGAATGGTACTAAATTGTCTAATTTAAACGAAAAATATTTGAATAAGTAACTACAATAAATGAATATCCTCGTGCAAAATTATATTAAGATTGACTTAAAATGAACGAAGCATAAATTTTTATATAAGTATTTACATTTAAAAAGTGTTTCAAACTTCGTTTGAATTTCGCGTTCTGTTTAAGTCTGTACAAACAGTCTTGTTTTAGGGAATATTATAAGCCGAAAAATTCGATTAGGTGCTGTCAGTTACCTTTTTAGCTCCTTTCTAACAATAAAATTTAATTAAGTCGATTAACAATAATAATAATTTATCTTTTAATATATTTATTTTTTTATCAATTACGTATTTCTATAGAATAAAAAATAAATTAATAAAACACAGTTTGTATTTGTACATTGACGATATCGTTTCGGTTTTTAAAAAAAGAGCAGTAAGTACTAAATCTATAAAATAAATATAGTGCTTAAATACTAATCCTAAGTGCCCTTAGAAGGTTGGTTTTATGTGCTTGTGGTTGTGGTTATTTGAAATGCAGTGGTTAGTTAGTTAAAATAGAACTTTCGTGTTCACTTAATCGATATTGTAATGGTCTACCAGTCTGACCAATGTAGGTAGCATTGCAATTTGCGCAGTTTATATGATACTATTGACGCCTAGTTTGACGAACTTGATATCTGATTAATAACTCACGATAGTTTTGTAAATAACGTTTATTAAAATACTTAAGACTTAATACGTAACAATAAACATTAAAACTTAAACTACGGGGTACTTAAAGCCTCTAAAAAACTGAAAATTGATTATAGTAGTGTTATTGATTGATTCGAGTGATAGCTAGTTCTCTTTTTGATACTTGATCCTTGTACTTTTATTAATTTTTCTTAGGATAAACTCAAAATAACTAAAGAGCGGTGTAGCTCGAGCCATTGAGATTTCAGCATACTTAGTTGGGTTATCATATAGAATAAACAAGGTGGTTGGTGGGGCTGCAAGGAGGTGAGATTTTGATAGAAAGAGAGGATGTTATACAATTGAAAGATAGGTGTATAAACGAGGGTACAGCGTGCTACAATTTTTAGTGAAAGATGTCAATATCTTTTAAATTACTGTCTCATATAGGTCATTGCTTAGCATTTGGGAAGTCACCGGTTCGAATCCGAGTCCAGCTGCTGTGGTCCAAGTTTTTTGTGGTTTCCTTGGATCACATAGTGGCAAATGCTGGGGCAGTAATATTCCACAGATAATCTTTCACTCCTCTTCTGTCTTCTTTTCGTCCGTTTCATCTTTATCTCCGTAACTACACTACCCACCCATCTCCACGATTCCTGAAAGGAGAACGAAGAGGGCCTTACGCCCTACCCTCCAGCTTTGCACTACAGTGTAGGTTGGATATAGCAGATATACGATATTGATATTGAAGATATGTTAATCTTACTACGAACTACTAATAATAATAGAACCAATTGCAAATATTGAATTGTAACAAAGAAATACTGATAAGCTTACAGTGCCCGGCACTTAAGGAGATTCAAAAGCCATAAATCGTCGGATGCGCACCAGCAAGGTTACACCCTTTAGAGGTAGGTAGGTAGGTGCCGGTCACTGTAAATACACTTCGGGCGGGGATAATCAGCCGGTAGGCAGAATGATAATTGCTCAGCAAGGTTCAGTATCGTAGTGGCAAATAGTTGCAAATCAACAGAGTAGAGAAGTGATTGTTTGCGTAAGTAAATCAGTTGAATGAATTCACTTGTGTTCCGTGTTCAGTACTTTTTCTCTCAGTGATACGCGCCGCTTAACTACAAGTAGACGTTTCGGTCCAGCTATATTCTTATTGGCTCTTTTATTTAAGTCTCCGCCTACCTACCTGTCAATCTGACAGGTCGCTGAATCTCCTTAGGTGCCGGTCACTGTAAATACACTTACAAAAAGCTAATAGTAAACTTGCGACTAAACTATTTTAGTAGAACATATAAAATGACAGTCAATAAGTACGTACTGCTGTTTTGTGATGTCTATTTTATCTTTGTTGTTTACTAGTAAAGCGTTTAGATTTAATTTGTTAACATTAATTGTGTTAATGTTTAGTTTCCTTAATTCATTGTATATTCTGTTAGTTAATATGTTTCATCAAGTGCCTAACAGCCCCATAATTTCCAATACATATTTATATTTTTTTGAAATGCTAAAGCTAACTGTCAAAAACAGAAAATTAATCGGAAAAGATATCTGCCCTACTAAACATTAACGAACGTTTTACTGATCTAAAGATTTCAATGCAACTTTTCATGAGCAGCGTCTAAATATTATCATACCTTCGAAACGATAAATATTTAGAAGTGATGAAAAATGTATATAATAGATTTACACATTTATAAACAAAGAACGCGTTTAAATGGCTTTTGGAAAGGATTATTTATCGGTTTCTAGCACGATTCAAGCAACGGGTTGCTAACTCTTACGATAGAAATACATTATTCAATTTTATTTCGACTTCCCATTTCGAACGGTGCATAGGAATTATTATTGCACATTGTTTTCTACTTCGACTGTTGCAATTCAAAATCGTTTCGGTTAATGCATTAAATGGGAGCACTGGTATCAAACTACTGAATGTTGCCTACATGAATAACAAAACATTCGATAACGTTAAGCTTCCTATACAATATAATAAAATTTGTTGAAAATAAAATTGAATATTCCAGTACCTATCGACGTCCTTTAAAAATAGGGTCATTGTTCACGAATATAGGCGTTTTAACTAGTTTTTATTTTAGAAAATTATAAAAACTTTCCTAAACGATGTCCGAATAGATGTGTGTTAGCATTAGTGCTGATTTCTTTTTTCAACTCTTTTTTGGTCGTATCCTCTTTTACAAAAAGTTTTCCACTCATTTTAGTTGATTTAACAGAAAATATTAATTATAGAAATTAAAACAAAAATAATGTTTCCACCAATTTATTAGTCCACTCGACGATATTGTTACAATTATTACAATAATTGTAAATTTTAGTATCATTAGATTCATAACAAATGCACCATCAAGAAGCAGTGTAAAATTAAAACACGAAATTGTTATTGATCCATTGTTTTGAAAATAACAAAAGTATCGTCACTCTTAGCACAATAACTCACAAACTAATGAATAGAATATCATGAAATTTTAACAGCTGTTTTTTGAAGGTTAGTACTAACTGAAAAAAAGGTGAATGCAATAAAACTAGCGCCATCTATGTGATAAGCTCGGGACTTTTCAGCCCATGTATTATGTTTGTTTTTAACACATTGGTAGACATGGCATTTTCAAAAACCATTTATAAACGATATGCTATACTCAGACAGAAGTCGCCTCTGATTTCTTTATGTTCCCGATTTCTTTAGGTTTATGTGATTACTTCGCTTTTATTACGACATTGCCCGCGTGACAAAACTAAAGTTGCCTGGATCGCTCCTGATAACTTCTCTTCTCTTCTCGTCTGTAAAGTTCCATAGCCTGCTTTGATATGAAATCCTTTTAGCCCTTACTACGTTCTCTAAGGGTGCCAAATAAAACAGTTGGCGAAACGTTGGAAAGGCGACTCTATTGGTGTCCTTATTGAAGGAGGAGAAAAAATCCTCGACCACTTCACCTATTAGGTAACACTGGCCGTGAAAACCTTATACTGATTTTATTAAGAGGTTTCTACAAATTTTACGGCTTACATGACCGGTTACAACTTTCTTGAAAAATAGAGGGGTAACTGAACAATATAAAACACAATTGTATGTTTGTCAAATTTATTATTTCAATACGAAAGTGTTGTTTATGATATTTACATTTAAATAAATTTGAGATAAGAACACGCGTAAGATCAATTATTGATGTCAAATTCTAATAGAAATTCCCGTCGATTTGGAAATCCAAACTAAGTAATTCCCAACCCTAGTGAACACTGCTGGCCAACCTACTTGACATCCAAAGGCTACTCCGAATGATACAATACCAACCTAAAACATAAATGACTAAATTATATTTAAATATAAATATGGAACCAACAGAAACAACAACTCCGAGGACTAATACCCCTACCGGCATCGAATTACACTGTTGATTCCGATGTATTCTTGTTGTTTCTGTTGGTTCCATATTTATATTTATAATATAGCCTGTAAAGGCATTTCTGCCAGCGCCCACCTGATGAGACCCGATAGGTCAAAACCGGTTGTGGGATATGGCGTTCAGTTCGTTGTGCCTACTTGGTAGGACGCGTTTAAACTTTGAGATCTTTGATCTTAATATATAGACGAATAAGAATTTAATAATAAAATAAAACACTAGTAGAATGTTAGCACTAAATATATTGAGAAACTCGACAATTGTTTCGGGCATTGCCCATTATCAAGAGTATAAATAATGGACAATGCCCGAAACAATTGTCGAGTTTCTCAATATATTTAGTGCTAACATTCTACTAGTGTTTTATTTTATTATTAATATGATGTTTCACAATAAGTGCACCTTAGAAAGTTTAAATTTGAATAAGGATTTTAATTCCTTTTTTTTTGGATAAATTATATTTATTTATAATAACTTCTCTAACTATCTTGTTAACTCTAAAGAGTTATGTTTGTTTTCTCATAAGATGCCTTTTGATATTTATCAAGTTTTCATGGTCGTTGTTAATTTAAAGAGTGAAGTTCTTGGATACTTAACCTGGTCCACATTTTGTTTTCAGTTTATTCATTTACAATTAACACAAAATCCTAATATTTAGAAATACTCATCAGTACTTAAGTCCTACCAAAACAAATTATGTCATTAAGTGGGATAGTATTTTTTCTGTCATTTTCAGCAATAGTAATTTCCTCTTTTATTTTCTTAACACATTTACGTTAGAGCTTTGCCCATTTTTTCCAAGAGAATTTTTATGGTGGGATTCGATAGTATAGTAGTTAATTATGTTGTTTAACATTTATTATAGACACGGTCAGCTTAAGGGGGGTAATAACTGAAAATTTTGGGCTTTACCTGTCGATTATTAACTACTAGTGGTCCCCCTGAATCTCCATTGCAAGTGTTTTTCCCCAAATCTCCTGACGTACAAATCTGAGTTGGTTTGATGATACCCAAATATTGAATGTTACACCACTGATTACTAATGATGTCCGTTTCGACCAGTCGTAGAACATTACTGATTTTCTTATTTTCATCTGATGCCCTTCCCCAACCACTGACTATCCCTGTCATTCCCCTATATGTACTTCTGGCCTCCGATAGCGATGGTAAAGCAACAACTTGGATATGCTCTGAAATGAAAAATTAATTTTTAATTAATTTGTTTTATTCAAATTAAATAAGTATATTTTTGAATTATTTATTTAAAATACTATTTCTTATAGTCTATATCTGGCTTCTTGTGGAAAAGACAGGGTACGTTATAAGTTTTGATTTTCATATTTGAGTAAACCCTTACATTCAATTCTGCCTAGGCATTTCTAATAGCAATTATGATTTAAAAAACGACCTGTAGCTAAAATCTAGAGATGATGATATTTGGAGTAGAATTAGTAGTACCGTTTAAAATAATATTAACAAAAATGGCACCTTCGATAATAAAACAATCCGCATAAAAAGCAGACATTGTAAATCGTATAGATTTTCATAGGCTCCTATTCCCCCTCAAAAAGTCTTACTACAAAATTTGATATTTTGTAAATATAGAACAATGCAAAAAAATCGAATTACGCTTTTTATATTGGAAAAACCGTTTAGTACTTGCAGTTTTGAACACGCTAGACACAGTTTAAGACATAAATTCGAAACAAGGTCGTCTCTTCCTGTGTTATTTACGTAAACATGCGAAATACAGATAAGCCAGTTCCATGGTTTACTCTGCAGTCTGCACTAACACTTAGAAATTACAGGTATGCTGCCAGGTTTTGAACCCTCTTACTCTCCATTGACCAAAAAACGCAAGGACAGTTAGAAATTACAGGTATGCTGCCAGGTTTTGAACCCTCTTACTCTCCATTAACCAAAAAACGCAAGGACAGTTAGAAATTACAGATATGCTGCCAGGTTTTGAACCCTCTTACTCTCCATTAACCAAAAAACGCAATGACAGTTAGGAATTAGTCCTTTAAGAGCATTTTCCAGTTTACCAAGAACTTATAAATTATCCTTTCTTTTGAGTGTTTTTAAATGCCAACTCTTTTATAATGCCGATATAAGCGAGCTATTTTTGAATGTATACCCATGTTAGCTAATTCAACAAGCCGCTCTTGCAACATTGTACTCCTTAAACAATTATTTGTAAGAAATCATACTGCAGGTTCGGTGAGAGCTTCCAGCGTTCGGGTTTTTGATCAAAATTATAGGTGCAGAATTTAAAAATTTCGATTGATTTCTATTTAGTTAGGTACCTGGGCCGACGTGCCCCCTTTGGGGGTTCGGACCTGGCGTACTTTTACGTGTTTAGTACCTCCTAATGCCGACTCTGAAATTTAGTAGAAAATACTATGATTAAGATAAATGTTGGAAGAATTGAATCGACGGGACTTTAGTTTCTTGTAACTCTGTGATAAGACAATAAACAAATACAATGTTTTAGCTACATAATTTTTATTTTCTTCCATCTGAAGAAGCCACTGTGTTGGCGAAATAGTTATTGCGGTTTTACAATAAATAAAAAATTTGTAAGTAAAACATTGTGTTTGTTTATTGTGTTATGTTGAAAGAGATTATTTCTAACACTCTGTTTAAAAGACTTATCTTTGAGACCTCGTTCATAATTGGATTTAGATATGATTCTATGAATTTCTGAACTGTTTTACACAATAACCTTGTCCTTAATAATCACTACTCGTTATTTAGCAAACTCCTATTTTCTTTACTGCCATTGAATACACTTTCTAGTCATATTTTTAAATATGTTCTTCAACAGTTTATGTCTTTTTTTAAACGATCCCTATATATCACATTTTCGACTATTACCCCTTCTATTTGGTTACAGTCTTCTAAAATGATTTCAACTTATAGAAATTTTCTTTTCTTGGAACTTTATACCTCAATAAAAACTTTTTTAATTAAAAACTGATAACACTTTATATTCTATTATCTACAATCGCACTTTAATTAGCACTAGTCCATTTAAATATGTTGTGCTATCCATTCTTTAAAATATTATTAGCTAAATTTACAATTTTATTTTTTATTACAAATAAATTTATAAAATCGAGTACAAAATAATTAATTAATTGGCTCATTTGTTAAAGTTGAATATAAAAAAATTGTCAGATTTATTTTTTTTTTAAATTTAACCTTTAGGTATACTTGTAAGGATGGAATGCTATATACCAACAGTTTAGGTTAGGTTATGATAGAAAAGGTTTTCCTAATTGGCATGTGTAAATTTCTATACACCAAGGATTTAAGTCGGAAATTGAATAGATTTGACCTTTACTTGATGAAAATCCAACATCATCCAAATATAATAAACAAAAAATAGCACTACAAGTAATCTATCCGTTTGCAATAATCAATGAAACTAAATACAACTGAATTACATATCTTGGACCATTTACGAATAAAATAGTCAATTATTTACAGAAATGCGGTGTGAATTTTACATTTAAAACGAATTCCTCATTAGGCAGCATTATAAAAAATAATAAAGATAAAGTTATAAAAGAAAACCAATCGAAGTTTATAAGTTAACATGTGGATCTTGCCAAAAAATTTACATAGGACAAACAGGGAGAAGCTTCAAAAAACGTTTATCTGAACATAAAAGTAGTTAAACAAAAAATAACACAGATTCTACTTGTGCCAACCATGTCACTATAGAGGAACATCAATTTAATGATAAATTGCACATATTACATATAGAAAGTAAGGGAATTAAATGAACACTATTAGAAGCTTTTGAAATTAATAATTACAAAAAACTAGATATTTTAATGAACGACCAAAACAGAATGCAATAATTCCCCCCTCTTAATTTTATTATAAAGACCATCTTAGTATATAAGTACTTTTATTGTTAAATATCTTTAGTAGTAAATACTCCCTGTCTGAAGAAGCTAATATTATTAGCGAAACGATCGTCGCGTGTGTGAAGAAAACTGTGAAAATCAATACCTTTGTTTGATTTATGGTTTAGGTCAGGTTATGGTACGAAAGGTGCTATGCACCTGCGGAAACAGGGGTTCAACTAGTGTTTTCGTAAGAGCATTAATTTACATACTTACCTTAAAAAATTTATATCCAAAAAAAGAAGGAATTAAAATACTTATTCGTCTAAATATTAAGATCAATGATCTCAAAATTAGAAAGCGTCCTACCAAGTAGGCACAACAGACTGAAAGCCATACCCACGACCGGTTTCGACCTATCGGGTCTCATCAGGTGGGCGCTGGCAGAAATACCTTTACAGGCTATATTATAAATATAAAAATATAAATATAAATATGGAATCAACAGAAACAACTACTCCGAGGGCTAATACCGCTATCGGCATTGAATATATATAGTATATTTTTATATTTATAATATAGTCTGTAAAGGCATTTCTGCCAGCGCCCACCTGATAAGACCCGATAGGTCGAGACCGGTCGTGGGATATGGCTTTCAGTTCGTTGTGCCTACTTGATAGGACGCGTTCAAACTTTGAGATCTTTGATCTTAATATTTAGACGAATAAGGATTATAATTCCTTCTTTTTTCAGTGTAATTCAATGCTGGTAGGGGTATTAGCCCTCGGAGTAGTTGTTTCTGTTGATTGCATATTTATATTTATATTTTTGTATTTAAAAATTTTAGTTGATATATGCATAACGTTCCTTTTCTCCAATAAAATATGCGAAAGAAATGCATTCCAAGCGTTTCTCAATACAAAACTATGTAAAAATTACCTATTTAAATAATAGTTTTGAATTTGAAGTCGAAATTAAAATTGCAATTGTTGTTTCGTAAAGATTGTGCAACTTGCAACAGCCAAATCAAACAAATGACAAAGAATTTCAAAAAAGTAATTGTTAATTCATTTTTCAAATTTTAATGAAGCTATTTTCTGCTTGTAACCTTCTGTTGTGTTTCTTTGATAATTGCGCAAGTTAAATGTTCTTTCGCCAAACATGCAAGAACGTATTTGTAGCTACAACTTTTCAATGCTTTGCTTGAATAGTTCGATTATTTACGCTATAAATACGGCACATTAGACGTATATGTGTGTATGAAGTTGTTCAAATGTAGACCAAATCGACTTCTTTAGCACCAATGACAATGGTTTGCTGTAATTTATTAAGAAATAATGGTCTTTTTGCGATCTTTACCTGTTTATATACCATTATTAGTGTTGTTCAAATGTCAAAACGATAAATTTAATGAGATCATAAAACTTTTATGGAATATCTTAAATTGTATAGATCGTAAATGGAGATATAGAGATCGCAAGATCAAATGAAAATCTAACAACAGGGCTATACGACGATTCTTCTGCCTGGGGTCGTCGATAGCCATCTAAGGGCCTGCGTGCAAAATTGGTTTTGTCGACCCCTTTATTTTCTAGAGAACATTGTACATATGTTCAAATTACAGTAACTTTTGGATTAACGCTAAACGTGGAGGCCCTTGAATTAGCGAAATCCTGAGGCTCTCTTCGCAAATTATCTGCTAATATGTTTCTAAATTGGTTACGCGATATTAGTGGGAAGTCTTAAGAAGAGCAGTTTTTTAGCCACATTACAATATTTTTTTTAATTAATTTGTAATAGCCATGATTGTATTTACCATTTGGTATTATTTCACTCTTCTATTTGAGAAAAGACTCTGACATGTTTCGCCTTTGAAGCCATTATCAACGAGTTAACTTTACCAACTGATTTGTAAGAAATTAGTGAGTTTGAAATTAAATAAGTATTGATTTATCATGACAATATGTTAAGAATTCAAAGAAAATATGCTTTTCTGTTTTTTTTTTTACTAAATCAGCCTTTAACTAAAACTGTACAAGAGTTCGTATTTATAGTGTTATTTTTGGAAAACTGTTTTTTCTTTATAAATATAAATTTAAATATGGAATCAACAGAAACAATTACTCCGAGGGCTAATACTCCTACCGGCATAAATTACAATGTTGATTCCGATGGATTCTTAGACAAAGATATAACGTATTCAAGAAAGAAGGAATTAAAATCCTTATTCGTCTAAATATTAAGATCAAAGATCTCAAATTTTAAACGCGTCGTACCAAGTAGGCACAACGAACTGAAAGCCATATCCCACGACCGGTTTCGGCCTATCGGGTCTCATCAGGTGGGCGCTGGTAGAAATATATTATAAATATAGATATAAATATAAATATAAATATGGAATCAACAGAATATATATAATATAGCCTGTAAAGGCCTTTCTGCCAGCGCACACCTGATGAGATCCGATAGGTCGAAACCGGTCTTGGGATATGACTTTCGGTTCGTTGTGCCTACTTGATAGGACGCGTTCCAAATGTGAGATCTTTGATCTTAATATTTAGACGAATAAGGATTTTAATTCCTTCTTTTTTGAATATGTCTTTTCTTTTTTAAAAACTTGTGAACGCATCATCATCATTTTTCAAAACTAACGCACTTAACAATTTCTATTCAGTATTTTTTCTTTTGTCATTTAAAAATTAAATATCCTTTGTATTTGTCGATTTTTAAACTTCTTATTCTCCAAGTTCTTTTACTTCGTAAAATGTTTACAATTTGCTTTCTATAGGTAATAAATGTAATTGGCCAACGAAACTGTTGCGTGCTGCGGTCAGACGTAAATTTAGATAGTCGAATCTTGTAGGTCAATTGTTTTCTGGTTAGCCTAGGTACGTGGGGTTAATTGTATATTTGGTATAATTAATTTCTGTAACTAAAGTCTAGAAGATAAATATATTATCGTCTTCAAAGAGGGTGGGTCTATTCCAAACTGCTATTAAATAGTAACGGTAATAATATTCAAATTAACGATACAGAGTCAGTTTAATTGAAATTTATAATTATTAAAAAGAGGGTAAGCCTAAAAAAACAGAGAAGCAACTACAACCTGACCTAATCCACAAAAAATATATTTATTTATTATAATTTTATAAAACTTTCGAAACAGAGTCCATTAGCTTATAAGGGTAGTATAGACATTGTTTTGCTATCGAGAAAGTTGACCATTTATATGAATGCTGTGCAGTGTTTGGTGGAAATCCAACTTATTGGAGTAAGGTAGTAATTGCATGTACTTCGTGTCTGCACTCAAATGACCGGTTACTTTTATAATGCCTTTAAATCAGTTAGGAGTAAATTAACCACGGCGCGCTATTGACGTACGCCTAAATAATTACATAACTAGCTATCGGGTGGGTCACGGACCATGTTGATGTAATTATGAACGAAATTGTAGTAGGTTGCCAAATCTTATTACTTCAAATCTGCAGCGACCTTGCGAAGTCAACGAATTTCAATAACAGTTGCAAATATTTAGTTATTTAATATTTACGTAAGTTAAAATTTGCGATAGCGTACCCTTATAAAAGATATTTTATTTTTTATCTGTCTACCGAGTGCCGTGGTCTAGTGCTCTAGATCATTGCTTAGCATTCGGGAGGTCACCGGTTCGAACGCGGGTCAGGCTGCTCTGGTCCAAGTTTTCTGTGAATTCCTTGGATCATTTAGGCAAATGTTGGGGCAGTAATATTCCACAGATAATCTTTCACATCTCTTCTGTCTTCATTTCGTCCGTCTCATCTTTATCTCGCTAACTACATTACCCACCCATTCCCACAATTTCTGAAAGGAGGCTGGAGAAGGCCTCACGCCCTACTCTTCGGCTTTGCACTATAGTGTAGGTCGGAGGGACAGCCCGCCCACAAGGCACGAGTAGCGGGTGGTAATGAAACACACAAATGTTTTCTTTTTATCTATCTAAGGTAAGACTTTGGCTTGTCTTTAACGAAGAAATTTGTTTTCATTAAAAAAGTAATGTTAAAAATGAGTAATTATCGTGTAATGCAATGATAATATTATCTTATTGGTTATATTATAAAAATGTCATGGGATTGCACATGGAATGATCTCGAACTCCTTCGTACCTTTCTTGAAGTATAGGAGGTCATCCATTCAGGGAGCAAATGTTTAAAATCGATTAGAATACTGCAAAATTATCGAATGATTACTTTCACGTAAAGTGATAGCAACGGAATATTGAACTCATAACATACAGAATACTATTTAAACTACGCCCGAGAATTCTAGATTACATCGTTTAAATGTAGGTAATTAAAGTAAGTTTTAAGTCATGACTAACTTTGTATGGTACACAATTATACAATTCTGTTTAGTTATTCGTTGTTATATGAGACAGTACGAAATATAAAATATGTGCCGTATGTCGTGGAATAATCGATCCACTATTTTTTTGATTGTTTGATGCATTTTTTTGTGATATCTGTGATCACTAACAAACACTTAATACAAGGTTAACTCTAATTATGTAAACTAAAGGGATCGAACCTTTTGATCTATTAAAAAATTTAAAGAAACATTTCCGACATTATTTTCTCTTTCCCTTTAAAAAAGAAACTTTTTGCGCATTTTATTAAATTTAATATAATATTGCTACCCTAGCATTTGCTTAAATGGTCCAAGGAAGTCACAGAAAAAGTTGGACCAGAGCAAACAGACATGGAAAAAAACTGGTGATCTATACTCTAGATCGCTAGACCATGCAAAATTTTTCTTTTACTAGCCATGTTCAGTGTTCCAATCTGACATATTGTTTTATTACAGAATATGGAAATTTTATTAGAGAGAGGTAGTCAGTGTAGAAAATAGGAGACTGTGGTAAAAGAATAATTAAATAAAGAAAGACTCCTCCTAATTACCACTAACTAAATTTAATATGAGCGGACACGTGTTTCGCCCATTTCACACGTAGGCATTATCAACGCGAGACTGATAAGTTTTAAGTATTTAATAGTGGTGAATTGTTAATATCTATTTGGTCGTTGAGGATAAGTTTTTGATGATTATATTTATTTATTTCAAAGGATTCGAGGAGATTCAATTTGTATCCCTTATTTACTTGGTGTAAAATTTGAAATTCAAAATTAGGTTGGTGCTGCCCTTCGATTATTATTATTAGTTACACTGGTCAATGTGGATCAGGAAGCTAAGACCAGATGTATCGTTTGAGACGTACTTTGCGACTCTGGTTTCGGAATTGCCACAGAATGTCCGGATTTTGATATATTCTAACCTCAAATTCCGAAAACCAATTTTTGATCCGTTTACAAAATTGAAAAATTTGGCTTGTTTGATTTTGAGGCTTTGAATTTCTCTAAATTACAAAGTGCTTAAGCTTTTCTGTGGTCACATTTGAGTTAAAGGTTACTTTATCTTCTGACTATTTTTTCAATTTTCTATTGTACTATTCTCTCATCGAAAAAAAGAGGTCATTCGAAAAAGAGCACACGATTCTAGTGGTTGAAAACAAAAAACACTCAGAGGGTAATCATTTTCGATATATTTTTCAAAGTAGAATCTGGCGTCAAAATTGCACTAAAATATTGAAATTTGCAAGATACCCATATCGCAATTCCAAAACTGTTAAATTATCAACATTTGTATTTTGAAGTTAAAAAAATATCAAAATCTTGATGTTTTTGAGTGCTTGAATCCAGATCCTAATTTAGTGACATAAGATATTTCGAAAATTACTACTCTCTGTTTTGTTTGTCCCTTTATTTTATGTAGCAATCCTCTTATCCTCTCAAAAATACCAAAAATTGCAATTTTTGAATATAGGGGTTGGGATAATTTAAAATTCTTACCTGTTGGTTTAATTATGGGAGTATGTACCTATAGAATGAACGTCGCAACATATGTTGTAAATGAAAAGTCTCCATTTTGAAAAAAATGGTCACTTAAAAAGGGTGACCATTAACTTATATATACTGTTGTGTTTATTCAGTTAACATTCATTTTGTTAGAAACTTACGTGACAAAGGCACATTTTCTGGCAGGACAACTAGAGCAATGTCGTTCCTTAGATAGTATGAGTCCCATTCAGGATGAATAATAAATTTGGAGGTTATGTAACGTCTCTGTCTTGGCTCAAGCTCTCTAATGTTATGGGCCCCAAGAATCACTTCAAACTTATCAGCACTGCAATAATAAAATTTTAATGGATTTAAATTAATAATGATATAAAAACGAAAACGACCATTTACGTTTCCTTTTATTTGCAACGGTTGATTTTGTTTTATAGAATTACACAATATGCCCGTAATTTTTCCTTGAACTAGAATTTACCGCAAATAAATGCCACAGTTGTTGAACTTATAATTTTATAGATTAGCGATAAATTGTATTGTTGTTCATTAATTGTTAATGCACAATAAAAGTTCTATGTCAGAAAGCAGCGATATTTACTTTCCAAAACCAAAAACAAAAAACTTAAAAGAAAGTTACCTTATTTAAATTAACAAAAAACTTAATCGATTACTTTAAGAAATTGAGTAGAGTTAAAGAAAAATACTAATTTTAAGTGAATGACGGTAAAAGTCGTCAACAAAAATTGGTATCATTAAAGTATAAATAAAGCAAACAAAGTAATTGTACACAGTTCGAACAGGTACGAGTTTAATTAATTTACGTCGAAGAAAGTTGCTATTTGGAAATATTTTAGGAAATAAGTTTCTACAAGGTAGATTTTAACTTTGGAAAAATGGAAAAATTCCTTGTATGATTATTTATTTATTTAAAAACAGTGTTTGGAAAACATTAAGAAAATATATTTTTTTGTTTTGAAAACCTAAATGGTCTATTCGAAAAAACGAAATATTTTACATAAAATATGTGTATTATAAAGTATTTCATTAAAATAATAAATATTTAATTCAATAGGCACTAATATGTTTAAATTCAATTATAACGTAGGAAATAAAACACAACTGGTTAAGAGTTTAACAAAAGATATTTAATAAATCACGACGTATCGTTTCACCTTACTAAGGCTTCATCAGGTGATGAAATGTTCAAAAACAAGAATAAGTAACAACTACCTATACAACTCATTAAGTGGGGGGGGGGGGAAATATTTAATAGTGGTGAATTGTTAATATCTATTTGGTCGTTGAGGATATGTTTTGATGATTATATTTGTTGATTTCAAAGGATTCGAGGAGATTTAACTTGTATCCCTTATTTACTTGATGCAAAATTTGACATTCAAAATTAGGTTGGTGCTGCTCTTCGATTAGGTGGTTGGCGTACATATGTATTTTTATTATTGGTGAAGGCATCTGAATGTTCTTTTATCCTTTCGTAAAACTTCCTTCTTGTTTGGCCTATGTACACTTTTTGACAACTCCCACAATTCAGCAAATAAACTCCTGAAGCCGATGTCTTATCAATTGGGTCTTTATTATTTTTAAGTAAATTTCCTAAAGTATTTTTTGATTTGAATGCATTCAAATGCATTCACCAAGGATAAAAATACATCTCCCTTGAAATCAATACATATAATGATCAAAAACTTATCCTCAACGACCAAATAAATATTAACAATTCACCACTATTAAATATTGCCCCCCCCCCCACTTAATGAGTTGTATATATAGTTGTTATTTATTCTTGTTTTTGTAAATTTCATCACCTGATAAAGCATTAGTAAGGTGAAACGATTCGTCGTGAATTGTTAAATTTCTTTTGTTAAACTCTTAAACAGTTGTGTTTTATTTCCAACAAAATAATAAATGCAGGCGCTCAGTGCGCTACACTAAATTTGATATAACTTTTGATCGAGTTGATCAAATTACGCTAATGAAAGTATAGATGAAAGAAGAACCTCCCAGCTAATTACATCTTATGATTTAAAACGTGAAAAGTTATTAGTTAGAAAGATTAACCATATCAATCTGCGTCATACAGAGATATTCCATGAAACCGGTTCAAGGTTTGGAATATTTTTAATTTTTAAGTTAAAATGATTCAGAGTTGACTTTTAAAATGATACCCAATATGATGCGTAAAGTGATTTAGTTTTAAAATTTATTTTGGAAAGTTTAGATCTCGAAATATTGTTTAAGTTTAAAAACTGAAAATATTAAAGCTAACTTTCAAAGACAGAGACCAATAACTCAAGTTCAGAATGATATGATAACTTAATAGGTGCGTTTTTGAAAGCTTTATTATTAGCAAAATCTTTGTCTACAATTGTTTCAAAAATGA
Organism: Agrilus biguttatus; assembly: GCA_963921985.1. Lineage (NCBI taxonomy): Eukaryota > Metazoa > Arthropoda > Insecta > Coleoptera > Buprestidae > Agrilus > Agrilus biguttatus. The sequence continues at coordinate 10,085,550 of OY998122.1, forward strand.
AAAGTTAGCTTAAATAACCAATCAATGCAAAGTTTAGGTATAGTTCTTCATACCCTGTTTTGTTTTATAACGTATCAGGTTTCTGCCTGAATCTGCCCAGGGCAGATTTGCACACGTCCGAACACAAATTTTATTACAACTTTTGACACTTTAAAACAATCACCCACATAAAATTGTTACAATCTGAACAGTTCCTACGTGTTCGGACGTGTTCGAATCTGCCCTCGGCAGATTCAGGATGAAAAATAAATAGACTTCTGTGTTTTAGAAAATTTCAGATCTTTTACAAAATAATTATTATAAATAACATTAAAATTATAATAATACCAATATCAGTATATCACGAAAGCAATTTTCAACAAATAACTACAAGCGGCATTGGAATTGTTACCTGTATAAATTTTCCACTATTTGGCAAGCCTTAAAAAGATTAGAATTCGCGTGTTTCTTCCCTCCCTCAAATAAATAGAGGTGTTAAGTTAATTTTTGATTTATCATTAATAACGCTGTGACGAGAAACGCGGTGAAATTTGAAAAGTTTCCTAATACTTTTCAATTTCTTCTTCTTGCATAGCCTTCTTATAAATAAATAAATCCTAATTTATAAAATTTGATGTAGAACTTAAATAAATAATTTAAGACTCACCCTTCGACACAATGAGCAGCTGTAAGAACGTGCATAGTAGATATTAGAGAACCCCCACAGAAGAATATTCCATTTTTTGTATTTATTACAAGTGCGGCCTGAAAATAAAAGACAAATTGTGTAAAATATAACACACGATTTTCTGTAAAAAAAAAATAAAAAGTGGTTCTTCTTTTTGTATATGTAGTATGTAGGTGGTTCTGTAAATAACAGGTGGGCTGAAAGGTTCGTAAATTGACCTACAGATGGCGCTACTATTATCAAATCCATATGAGTTTTAGTTAGCCCTAACCTTAAAAAAGACGCGTGTATAAATTTGACAGCTGTTGCACTATTAGTATGAGTTATAGCATTTTTAGTGAAAAAACTTTTGTTACTTTGAAAAAATGGTTAAAAAGGAATTTCGTGTGCTAATGACGCATTGTTTTTTGGCGAAAAAAATACTGTTGAAACCAAGGCTTGGCTTGATAAACATTATTCGGACTTTGCACCAGGAAAATCAACCGTAGAAAAATGATTTGCTATATTTAAACGAGGCGAAATGAGCACCGAGGACGATGCACGCAGTGGACGCCTCAAAGAGTCTGTTACCGACGAAAACATGAAAAAGTCCACAAAATAATTTTTGATAACCGTAAAGTGAAGTTGATTGAGATAGCTGAGACCCGATCCTATAGATATCAAAGGAACGTGTTGGTCATATCGTGAATGAATATTTTGATATGCGAAAGCTCTGTACAAAATGGGTGCCGCGCGATCCCATAATCGACCAAAAACAACAACGGATCGATGATTCTAAGCAGTGTTTAGAGCTGTTCAATCGCAATAAATCCAAATTTTTGCGTCTATATGTGACGACGGATGATACATGGCTTCATCATTTCACACTCAATCGACAGTCAGCCGAGTGGACTGCATGAATTGGGCTTCGAATTGCTTCCGCATCCACCGTACTCTCCAGATCTGGCCCTCAGCGACTTTTTTCTGTTCTCAGACCTCAAGAGTATGCTCGCTGGACAAAAATTTCGCGCCGATGAAGAGGTAACCTCCGAAACTGAAGCCTATTTTGAGGCTAAAGACAAATCGTATTATAAAAATGGTAATGAAAAATTGTGTGGCCGCTATAATCATTGTATCGCTCTCGAAGGGAACTATATTGAAAAATAAAATCAAATTCTATAAAAAAAAAATAATTTTTCCTATGCTAGCCTAAGAACTTTTCAGCCTGCCTGTTACTGACAAATTTAAATATATGCTCTTCTAGTGATTGTCTTTACTGCCTCAGATTATCATTTTTTCTTGTTATCCTCCGTATCCCTTTCGTTTATTTTGTACATACAAGTCCGCTTTTATGGAATAGTCACGTTTGTTGCAATTTGTGCTAAGTAGTCTCGTATTTTTTTGTTTTTATCCACTTTTTCTCAATTCATGGTTAAGGAATTTTGATTGAACAAAATGGGAAATGGTCTCGAAGTTTGCCAAATATTCACAAAAGAGCAGCTTTAACTATCTCGACTTTATTTGTTTGAAATATTCGACATTATAGCGTAGCTATGGCGCCTAGCATCCGCCATATTCGTTACATCCTAACGTCATTCAATTTATGCCATCCGTGATATCAACACCGAACATAATAAAGACAAAACTTTGTCACGAAAATGAATAGAAATATAATAGCATTACTGTGCGAATTATTAAGGATAAGAATGGGAACGTAAGTTATGCAGCATACAAAGTTAGTTATGACTTACGTTCCTCTACTTGGTTATACTTACAATGATGAATACAAGGGTTGTTATTTATATTTTGAGCATAATAATGATGAACAGAAGGTAATTTATTATCGAAAATGACTTTATTGTTTTTCAAAGTAATCTATACGATGATCAAAACTCGAAGTAAGTTGATAGATGCACTCCTGTCTTGATAATCGACCTCGAAAGTCGTAAAAATAATCGCACGAATGTGTTCACAATTTAATTCCACTTCTTCTCGTGAGATAAAATTATCAAGTCACTGTAAACAACACAAGTTGTGCTCAAATGACAAAACTTTCTGAAGAAGGTAATGATTAAAAAGGTCAAACTTTCAATTAAAAACGTCAGAAACACTTAGATATGCCTACGCTAAAAGTATAAATAGCAACCCTCGTAAATACATCCAGCGTAGTGAACGGCATTTGTATAAAATTTGCCACTATTCAGTAATGATTCAGTAATATTCAACAAATGCTTTTTCTAATAAGGACTTGTTAAAGTGAACTCACGCTACAGGCACGTGGTCAGAACAAAAATAAAAATATATTCTGTCGAAACTGTCAGACATTCGAACTCATTGGTTCTCATCAGTACACCATAGACATCTCTGACAGTTTAAACTTAAAAACAATTATTCAAAAAATCAATTTATTGTTACATAAGCGAAGAACTTAGAAAGTAGCATTAGGTACTTAGTTCAATGGTTAACTGAACGTTTAGGCCGAATATACTGAGATGATGAGTTACTATATCGTGATTTGAGTGCTATAACATCAAACGAAGAGGTTAAAGGTGTTTTACTGGTTTGCATGAATAAATTAATAAATTCTAAATTCTTTATGGTGCTTGGTAGATGAAGCATATTTAAATTAAAAAGAAAAGAAAAATTATTGTTGAAATGTTTGAATATTTTTCTTTTCTTTTAAATTTAAATTAATAATGTCCAGTTATTGCAGGATATTATCATCTGATATCTGTTGTTAACTGAAGTATTTCATATTGTATTAGACAAGGGTTTTAGGTATTAAGCCTTAACTAGATATTACATCAATTTGGATTTAAAGAGGTCATTCGATTTATTGGGACTGCTTTGGGCATACTCATGAGATTTGGTAAGATCGAAATTGCGATTCACGTCTGATAGTAATACGAGGATGGATCAAATATAAACGAGCCATTGTTCACTAAAACATTTATTTTGAAAAGTTTCACAAAAACACAAATTTTTTCGATAAATCCCCTTTGTTTGTTTTTCCAAACGCATTGGTAGTTTTTTCATTCCGTTTTCATAAAAACAAGCAGAGCGGGTGTCTATCGGGTTGCGCACAAACGCCTCCACCTATTCATCGGTCTGAAATCGCTCGCCTCCTAGTGATTCTTTGAGGAGCCAAAACATGTGGAAATCACAAGGGGATAGGTCTGCGCTATATTGAGGATGTTCCAACTGAGTTCAGTGCATTTCACAGATTTGGGCCTGCGTTAAAGCTGCGGTGTAAGCTCTACCGTTATCGTCCAAGAGTAGCACGTTACGATTGGGGTGTGCCCTCCTTTTTCGACGATAAGCAAGATTTACTTGACTGAGAAGTCAGTAGTACAAACAGTAGTAGGCTGCATTAATGGTTCTTTACTCGTGCAAAAAATCGACTAACATGTTGGAGTGTAATGGTGTACCCATGTCTCATCGCAGATTACAATTTTGTGCAAAAATTTTTCACCTTTCTCTCTAAATCGTCTGAGAAGCGCCTGAGAGATGCGAACTCGATTTGAGCAGAAACTTTGCGGAATCCGAAATTTTTCGTTATAATTGTGTGGACACTCCCATAGCTGATGCCGATTTCAACAGATATCTGAAGTACAGTGACGAGGCGGTGCCCTCCAATAAGGTTTTCAATGCGTGCAATGTTAACCGGCGAAATGCTTTTGCGCGAACGAGGAAGATGATTTACCTTTTCGATACGATTACGCCCATCGTTAAATTCATTGCATCAAACTTTTACACGTGGCCATGAAAGCGTTTCATTTTCGAATTGTGTTTCCAATCTATCTACTTATCTATTTAAATTTAATTTTAAAACATGCAGGCCAAGAAGTTAGAGATGCTTTATTCAAGCTATATGTTTAGTTAGGCATATATAGGAGACGGGGATAGTTCCCGATTACTACAATTAGAACAAAAAGGGATGATTCGTGGATATATGTAAGAATTTTAAAACAATTAGCGTAACTGTTCATGCGTCTAATATATTAACCAGAATAATGCAAAGAGGGATGGAAAAAAGGGCGGAAAAGGTATTGAGCGAAGACCAATTGGGGTTTAGAAAAACTAGCTGAACGCGTGAGGTCATTTTGGTTTACTTGTAATAGTAGAAAAAATGATTAAATGGAAAAAGATGCTACATACACTTAAAAATATGGGGATAATATACAAGAATAGAAGATTGAAATATGTTATAGTTTGTAAGGCAGTTAAAGAATTTGCATAATCCTTCTTGAATAAAAATGTCGATAACCTGTTTTTCTTGAAAGACGGATTGCATGCCTATATTGAGGGGACTTTTATGTGTTATGTTACTAAACATACCCTTGTCGATTTTGTTTGGAGTTTTAGAAACGTATAACATTCGTATGGGGAAGTAGTACAATGTAAAGTTGAGGCTTTGTACCAAATTGTTATCTAGAGGAAAGCGATTTCCTGAACCGTTTGTCTTGTTTTTATATACGAAGTCGTAATTTATACGTTCTCAAGTGACTTTTATGATTCTAGCCGTAACCTGTCTTGTTGAGAGCGTAACAAAAAAACAGGAAGGAAGTAATAAGGCAATGACAATGAAAAGAAAAAACGTTTTGTTGCTATTTACATAACTGTCTCGATCTGTTGTTTAATGTTACAAATGATACAAAATGTGTATGTCATTATTATAGGACCATTATCTGTCTGTCTGTACGGGCTAATCTTCCAGACGGCTGAACCGATTTCGATGGGACTTTACATAGGGAGGTTGCTAGAAATTTTTCAATTCTGTATAAAAATTTGTTTGCTTTTAAGATATTGTAAAGCAATTTGTTTCTTTATAATTTTTGTTTTGATCCACGTTATTCTTTTATACATCAAGACTTACTTGTTGTTTGCAGTATACTACTCAAATATTCGTGTATTGCAAACGTAAACGTCAGAAAATGTGTCGAAAAATGTGAATATAATTAAAAGTAGGAATAATAATAAGTATCCACGAAACTCCGAGAGTGAATATAGATAAAATACATGTGGGTCGACCCGTCGTGATCTCTTTCCTATTCGGGGTAGAGTGTGATGCGTTAGGCCTGCAAAAATTCCGCTGATGTCACCGTTGTTATGTGAATCTGCTCGCGCTGACAGACGCGCAGCGGCCACGCGACTAGCTCTTCTCTTAAGCATTTATTACATGAATTATGGCCACAGCAATGACTATTTAAGACACTAGAAAGTGCATTAAGTAGATGCGATGATTTTATATATTTGCTTACATTAAATTTGTTTTTGGTTTTTCGAAAACATCAAATTTATAATATACTTTTATTGTTTAAAAATTCTTAAACGACTTTTTATTAATCTTCATGCAGAATCGAAGTCGCGAAAATTGAGACATCTTACTATTTATTTTTAATTTTTAAAAAACAACGTAACTTACTTGGTAGGGTAGAGAGTTAGGTCGTGCTTCTTCTCCACCCACAATCCTGGCAGCGATGGGGGGAGGTGCTGGTGATCCATTGAATAAGGGATCAGGGTGATTGGGGGTGATTGTTACTAGATTCATTTGGCACTATAATAAAAAGTACTTTAGATTCCTTCGAATGTGATTATGGTTATAAAATACATACCTGAATTAATGTTAGAAAATTTAAGATGACTATTATGTACAACATGATTAAGGTAGAAGTATTTGTTTAGTTGCTAACTTTGGTAACGGTTTTCTTTTTTGTATCGAGATCCTAAGGCCATGATAATTGCGGCTGAAAGGGGATTTCCTGAAAATAATTGAAAGAGTTCAATAATGGATGGGGTAGCTTATGTAGTCTTTTGTGTGAGCGTTATAAAGACTATCGTCACATCTGGGGAACTTTGTCACCACCATGATTTATTTTATTGTTAATGTAACATATAATTGGAGGTAATTGGCAGATAATTCCAGAATACGTATTGAAAATAATGTTAAACCGAAAAAAGAAAACATTGATACAATATTTACATTACAAACATTGTTCAACTCCCACCCTCTTAGGATGTACTATAAATTAATTTATTTGCTGTTTGTTACTTAGTATATTTTTGTTACTCCTGAAGATGCCCTTATAAGACCAGATACGTATCGAGTTTTTTAATAAAGTTTTAAGTGAAATTTCCAAGTTTGTTTGTTTTAAATTTTAATTTTGAAGTTATTCGGGTTTGAAGTTTCTAAACGATGGTTTATTTTTTGAACGACCTATTTAAACTATGAAACTTAATTCTGGAATGATATTAGCCTTAAAACTTAACTATAACTAGTAACAATTACAATACTTCTAAGTCGTTTTCTATGGAAGTTCGAATAACCATGTATGTTAAAATTAAGCAATCAAAGAAAACACTTTCGGGAGTTTCAAATATTATTTTTATTGACCACAACTATCGTTTCACCACATCGTGGCTTCATCAGGTGGATCAATTACAATACATAAACTTATAATTTCAAACCTTATATAGGTATATATCTCTAAGTCTACTTAACCTAAAGGGTGGGAGTGCAAAGTTTTAAATTAGGAGGGGTAAAGCTAATTTCGATCTAGAATTAAATAGGATTATTCATATAGCAGTAAATAATGGTTATAATAAAACAATGGTTTTACAACCTCTTAATGAAAAGCTTTATAAAAAAAAACGTAAATTCAATATGCCCTTTAGAAAAATCAAAATCAAACACATTTAGTACGTTTTCATATTTAGGAAATATTACCACAAAAATCAGTAAACATATCCCTAATAATTATGTATCAATTAAAACAAAATGTTCTTTAGGTTCACTTATTAGAAATGATAAAGATAAATTAGATAATAAACTGAAATCTGGTGTATATACATTAAGATGTGGAGAATGTAACCATGTGTATATAGGGACTACTGGTCGTTCATATTAAGAACGTATCAAAGAACATAAAAAATGTTTTGAAAATCAAAAATGTACATCTGCATATGCAGAATATTTAATAAACTTAGATCACACATTCAATGAAAATTATGAAATTTTACATTTTGCAAATAAAAGTCAAAAGTTAAGTATTACAGAATGTTTAGAGATTAATAACAATTTAGGAATTTTAATAGGTAACCAGACTAAAGTAAATAACTCACCCCTACTAAATTTAAAACTTTGCACTCCCACCCTTTAGGTTAAGTAGACTTATATATATATATATATAAATATAGGGTTTGAAATTATACGTTTATTTATACCGAGCGGCGTGGTATACTGCTCTAGATCATTGCTTAGCATTCGGGAGGTCTTTCCCTAACCACACCAACCACCTATTCCCACGATTCCTGTAAGGAGGCTCTACCCTCCGGCTTTACACTACAGTGTAGGTCGGAGGGACTGCCCGCCCACCAGCACGAGCAGCTGGTGGGAATGAAACACACAAAGTTTTTTTCTTAAGTTTATGTATTGTAATTCATCCACCTGATGAAGCCACGGTGTGGTGAAACGATCGTCGTAGTTAATAAAAATTATTTATCAAAAGTGTTTCCTTAATTGTTTAATTTTATCATGGAGTTTCAACAAGCTGCTTGTGCTGCGTATCTATGGTTTTAGAGTCGATAAGTGTGTAAAGAAAATGGAAATATGTTTAAAACGTCTAATAAAAGAATGTAACTAACTGAACTGCCTACTTTCGATATCTAAGATGTTGTTGTTTAATCGAAAACGAGAATTGCCAATCTTTTGATTTGTTGAGCGTGTTCAAATGTCTATATTTGGGAATATATAGTACAGGCTGTGGCTAAATGTCCGCTGGCGAAGTCACCTATTGTAGGAGTTAATGCAAATGCGTTTAAAGTTTGCCGATATTTCCATTGTTCCGAAAAACAATAAAACTGATTTACGTATTTACTAAAAAGGTTAGGGTTGGTAATAATATGATTAATTTGTGTCATAATAACTATAGGTATAAAATGCTGGCTGTATTTGTATGTTTTTGTCTCTAATGTGTTTCTCTTACGACCAAACCGCCACTGCAATAAATGGTTACGATTGTTATAATAAATTCTTTGAAACTTTTTAATTTGTTATATAATTTTTTTCACAATGCATTAACCTTTGATTTTCTCTCAGAATCAATATCAAAATATTTGAAAGAACGAATAAAAAAATTGCAAATATCGAAACTAAATTTAGTGGGTTAATAGAACGTGCCTCTGGCGAATAATGTGGTAAACTCTTGTCGGTCTATTCCTAACTGCATATCAACAACTGAAGCATTAAACCGCTTTAGAAGTTGCTTAACTATTTTTTTCAATTTCGTTGTAGAAATTCTTTCTGTGATCTCTGTCCATTTCCTTTTTTAAGTGTATACAGACATTCGTTGTTAATTTCTAAGGAAAAAAAGCCTTCCTTTTTCATCTGGAAGTAGTTTACTACGATTTCTATGATACAATAAATTAACTACAATGAATGATGAAAGGGTAAAGCATATTATTCTGTACGTGACTGTTGTTTAGTATTCTTATGTTAATGGCCTTGCAGTTGTGGTTAATTAAGTCAATTATTATTGAGATGCACTGTAATGTATCTGTAACACGTCGATTGCTGTGGTTTGCGGAAGCAGTTTTTATACGAAATACTTTCCATTTGAACAAACGAAAGTTAGGCATTTAAAGAAATAATGAAAGATTTCTAGGTATATTGTTTAGTTACTATTGCGAATATATTTAAAGATATATGTCAAATCTAATAGGAAGCATATTCATTACTTTTTTTACTGAAAATTGCGCTATATTTCCACTATCATGAATTTTTGCTGTAATTATAACTAATGTAAAAGATAAATTTCTATTCTGTAATATTGTTAATTATAATAATTATTTTAATACGTCAGCGTGAAAGTTTTTTTTCATATTTGTTATAAAGGAAGGGGAATAAAACTTATATCATTCGGAATAAATTATTTGCGAATGTTGCCGTTAAAGATAGGTGGTAATAGAATAAAAGAAGGTATTGTATTGACTGAGAATCGAACCCGAGCTACCTGCGTGGTAAACTAGCGTTACACATGTTTTGTTATATAGGTAAATATTATATATTATATATTACATTTTGTCATTCGATTCATTTTTATCCTCTTTCGAACCATCTGGATATTTCCTACTGTTTTATTTGAAAATTCATGGATAATTTTGGATTTTTTTTAAATAAAGAATGGAAAACATCCAATGTATCGAAAGAGAATAAAAAATGGAATCGAATGACAAAATAAAATATGTTAGGTCCCATTTGAAAAAAATGAAGTTATTCGTGTTTGAAATTTTTAAACTTTGGATTTTTTTCTGAACGCCCTGTACAAATTATGAAGTTAACCTTATGACTTGGCTATCACTAGTAAAAATTACAACATTCTAGGTCATTTAATTTTTTATGGAAGTTAAGATTTTTTATAGTTTGGGTTGCGGTGCAATCTTTTTTCCAATAAATTAAATTATCTCAGAAACTATTCATCGTAGGCATACAAGTTGGTTATCAAAGTCACCTTAAAATTTTATGTTTCATACGAATTCATTGTAAAAATATACCATTCCATTTAAAATAAGAAAGTTGACATCAGCTTCCGGTATAACCGGAAGTGCCCGACAGTTGAAATTATTTTAGTTAAATAGATCATCCTTGATAACCCTTACTCCCAACTCCCAAATTTTCAAATCTGTAACTTGCTTAGTTTCCCTAAAATGTCTAAAGTACCACTTATATACAGGGTCATTCAAACTAAGTGGTTATATTATATATATTATATATAGATCTATTCTTAATAAATATTTAATATTTATCTTGACTATTCTCGTCACTAAACAATGATTCTATTTATATTTTAAATTACGAAGATTAGACGTCATCTAACCTAACCTTATTATCAGCTGCCGTAAGGAATATACTAATTGTATTTAATGAATAGTTTATAATCTCTACATGCGGTGGTGTGTAAATCACAACAGATATATGCTTATGTTTTTTCTCAAATATCATGAAAAAAATTAATGAGTTTTCTTTGTAAAAGACAAAGAAATACACAAAGTACCTGAAAATCAGTTTTCGTGAAGTGAAAGGTACCAACTCTGAACTACTACGAATTTTTAATTTTTCTCAGATTAAGTTCTTTTCATGAGAATAATACAAAATTTAATACTTTAATGTAAATTTTTTAGTAATATTATATAGAGAGGCCATTCTTATTGGAATAAGTTGATTGCAATGACATATCAGAATGAAAACAAAAGTATTTTTATTACTTTTTTGGTCGAATGTAACCGAGTATTGATAATTAAACAAACAAAAATTCTGATTCTGAGGGAATATCATCTACATATTCACAGAGACATAAAAAATCTTCTGGTTATTGTAAACACAGAGACAATAAAATAATATTCTTCCAAATTTTATATTTAAAAGCGTGAATGAATAGAATTATGATTGAATACATAAGAACATGAATTAAAAAATTTCTTTTATTAGATATTTTATTTACGAAAATATAAATAAGGTCCAACAATGAGGTTAAGAAAATAGAAATATTGATTGGGTCTCAAACATCACTACGGTTGTGGCAGGACAGCTAACATTGAAATAGTAAATTCTGAAAATTACCAATTCTAATTCTGACTGCAGTTTTGGACCTCCTGAAAATTTTATTTGTATATTTATATACATATGTATATGTATTCATTTCTAAATAAATTATAGAATTGATTTCATTTCTAAATACGTCGAAAATTTTTGCAGAAGCTTGTCTACCATTAACTTCCCGTTTTCCACGAATAAGATTTTTGATGTTGCAATTTAAAACAGTAGTTTATACACATTATATGTTATTATTAACAATTTATACCTGTAAAATAGCTAGAGAACTGATTTTTTTGTAATCCCTTAAGGAGTGGTATGATGAAACAGTAATTATTATCTTATACCTATAGAGAAAATGTCTCGATTTTGATTTAGAGATATTCATGTTGAAATCTTGAAGAAATATTCTTATTCTAATGTAACTACTTACCCTCCTAATTGTTAAAATTTAAAATTAATATAAGAACATAGGCTTTCACGGCCATAGTAGAATTAAGATTTGGCCTAAAGGGCAGTGGTCTACAGGTAAACGAACGGTTAGGTTCAGACGTTTCGTCAGTAACTGCGGATAACATAATCAGTGGTACTGCGGAAACGAAACGTCTGCACCCAACCATTTATTTAGAGAATGTATCTTCAACCCGAATCTTAATTATAATAATGTTAAAATTTAGTTGCAAATTTATATATCTATTTACATGGTGGAAATATAAAGTAGTCGGTGCTTCAAATATTTTTAAACGTTACTAAAAATTAATTTTTATTATTTTTTTAAAGAACCACTTGCTTGAACAGGGAATGGTAATTATTATTTACTAAATATCACGTTATATCTTGCGAAGCAAGTTTCCTGTAAATTTTAGTTATAAAATCGATAAACAAAACAAAGCTATAGTAGAACTATTATCTGCTTTAAAAGAAAAATTGATACAATTATTGTTATTCCATTTTTATTTACAAATATAAGACATCGGACTTTGAACGAAATTGCCATTTTTAATCGATTTTACTAATGGTACAATGGTTATTAACAGTTGTCGATTGTGGTACATAATTAAAGTAAATAACAAAAAAGAGTTTCAAGAATATATATTTGTACAATTTTAGTGACTCTGTACAAATATATATCATTGAAACTATTTTTTGTTCTTATTAATGGTGTTGGTAAAATACAATTTCTAGAAATTTCCGAAAGTCGAAATATTGATTAAGTTTCAAACAAGTGATTTCAAGAAATGAAGAAATTGGCGAAATTCCAAAATTGAATTCTGCAATCCGTTACTTCTCTGATGCAACTTTGTTTGTAAGAAAACAATTTTCACGAAATCTTTCAAACTACAAGCGAGTGCCATTTTCAGTAGGTAACAACTTATATCCAATGTATAAAATTTCAAAATCTATCATAACCAGATTTTCCTCAAATAAAGGAAAATACAAAGTTTGGATATAATATTTTATTATATTAAATAATGTAAGAATTTCATTTACCAAATATAAAGTAAATAAATTAAATACGTTAAAATACAATGTACTTACCAGTGTCAATGCTGGTGAGACATGTTTATTAAAACACTTCACGAAGTCCACTTGATAACACGATCACAATCACGTAAATACTTCTTATTTATTCAAAAAATAAATCACAGGGGATAATTAATTGTTTTTTGTTGTTCCAGAGGGGGACTCGCCGACGAAGGAATCGTTTTCAAGTACAGAGTCGGAGCAAGAGTTCAAGAAGAAGTACCAGTTCTTAACTCACAGAATGGTTCACAGGAAGTCGTGCCTCGAAATGTACAAGCGACAAAGTTCGAATTCATTCGGTAAGTCACTTACAATTAGTTAAATACGTATAGGTATTGTAAAAATTGTTTCACTACTATATCTTTGACGAAATCGGTCTTAGTACTTGGTCACTGGTTGGCATGTCTTGCAATTTTGTTCAGATGACCGTGTTCAGCGTTGCGAAGATTGTTGTGCAACCGTCAAGAAACGTGAATTTCCAATAATAATGTAAAATGCTGGCTTTGATCTTTCTATTAGGTGCATGAGTTTATAACTGCCCACTACCTATGTATCTACCACTAGAAAGTCTGTAACAAACAAGTGATTTGAGGAGAATTTCACGATTGAGACCGTGATCGAATCATTTATTGTTTTTATCGTTTTTTTTTTCGAATCGGAAAGCGGAAATGGATACCAAACTGACGAACGAGATTGAGAAGATCATTTCTTATTACGAAATGATAAACAATTGAACAGTTTTGTTTCTTCCTTTACAAGGTAGAAGTGAAGATTTTTTTAATGGTAGTGGCTAGTACTTGATGAAATTTATCCATACTTTTACGAAAATAAAACAACAAAAAAGTTTCATGAAAATTGTATTGCTTCACTACAATATTGTTTCACCACACAGTGGCATCATCAGGTAATGAATATAACAAACTAGACTTAACTTATCCTATTTATATACAATATGGGGAGGGGGTTAATTCTAACAATTTATTACAATTTAAATTAAGTAAAGGGGAACTATTGCCTTCTAACTGATCATTTAAAATTTTTCCTTTTTTCTGAAATCTATTTATTTCCAGTTGTTCTAGTAAATTTAATTTGAAAGATTTGTAGGTAGAATCTACTTTTTTATTATTGAAGCTACTAAAATGTTCATTTCTGCGGGTCTCAAATTTCCTACCAGTCTGACCGACGCACACTTTAGGACAATCTTTACAAGTCAATAAATATTTCCGTAAAAGAAGTAAAGATCCTGATAGCACTCGTAAAATAGTATTGTTTATGTTTGGTGACCATATTATGGAGAAGACTGAAAAAAATATTTTTTACTATTGTTCATGGTACATTCCACTTTACTCTGTGTGTGGGTGGTATTAATCAATTGTTCTATAATTACATATATAAGCCAAAGTGCAAGATCTATTAGATAGCGCATCTCAGAACGTACCTTCTCAGTTAAAAAAAATAGTACTAAACCTGGCTTTCAGAATATCGTTCTGCCGATAAACATTCTTTAAATATCTGAAGGTTTATTTCTTCCAAATTCGCTTGTATATTTTCTTTAAATCTTGAAAATACGAAAATTCTACACACCAAGATTTTGAAAGACAAACAACTGTTATTGTGGGGAAATTCAGATACAAAAAAAGGGCTATTTAGGTACTGTAGGTACGACAACTTGATTAATAACTAGAACGAGAAACCTTTAGTAGAATGATGGTTCGGGCTTGTAGGCCGTGGTCGATGTGAACGGTTTCGTCCAGACGTTTCGTCGGAAACTGCGGCTGACATCTTTAGTGGGTGCTATGTTGACTACGTGGGCGAAGATTATACCTCGACTGACAGTCAGTCGCTGCCGAGACTTCGAGGTATATAGTAATCTTCGCCCACGTAGTCAACACAGCACCCACTGAAGATGTCAGCCGCAGTTGCCGACGAAACGTCTGGACGAAACCGTTAACATCGACCACGGCCTACAAGCCCAAACCATCATTCTACTATAAATTCCGGCCGTGAAAGCTTATGTTCTTATATTGAGAAACCTTTAATTCTTAATTTTTTCTCCACAAATTTTAACATATGATACTATCCTTTATGTCCTCGTACCCCGCCCCTAGAGTGTTCAAATTTTAGTATTAATGTAGTACTCTTGATACACGGTCGTATTTACCGAAACAATACTCAACTTTTTCCTATAACCGTCGAATTTCCCACAAATTGGAGAATCCATATCTTAAATTTCTTGCAACCGTAACTAAATCTAGAGCTTCCACTGATTCTTCTTCTTCTGTTTCTGTTTCATATATGTCTCTAATTAACCTTTAACCTCTCAGTACCTCTTTGTTTCCGATCTTTTAATTCATTCTATTTTCATCGTCCTCCTGTAACATCAAATTAAAAATTATAATTAATTTTTAATTAGGGATATAACGCATAGACAATAAATTAAAAAAAAATTCCGTCTTCTCTAGTCGTTATGTTTCGCTACAACTACCACATAATTGTAGTTGAAATGTTTTTTTATCTGAAACAATGTTTTTTGGAACAATTAGTTTCATTGTTGCCACTCTTTATTTCGAAATTAAACTTTTTTTAAATAGAGGCCATCATACTAGTCCATCTTCTGTACAATTATTGAGTATCAGTTTTAAAGCATTATTTTCCCTGACTGCTCAAAGTAAATTATCATAAAATCATTACATTTCCTCTCGTGATATACGTTGTTTACATACAAACTCAATTGCATAATGATACATTTAGGACACTTAGGTACTGTTTATTAGTTGATGAAATAAGATTATTTCACCGGTGCACAGATGTGCCACTTCTTTTGATTCCTATGGGGGAATCGATGCAATGAACGGACTTTGATTTTAAAAGTTTATTACACCCAAACTATTTACAACTATATACACACTAATTTTATTGTACTTATTTTTACGAAAATACTAAGTGACTATAGATTATGGTTTATTATATGAAACTATGTTATTAAATACTATATGTTTAGAGAGATTTTGATGTGATTGGTGCTATACGTTAATGTACTAAAATGATCTCTGCTAAAAATGTTTGATGTTTGAATCGTTTGAATCTAATATGATTGAATGATGAATTGATTCTCCAATTGAATGTAAAAGTACTTATTTTAACAAGAATTTAAGAACCGCCCCCCAGAGGAGGGGGTGGTTCCGATGTACCGACACTTGAAACAACAAAAAAAAAGAAGGAAAACGTAAAAACATACAAAAATGCAACATTGCAAGCTATATGTCGGTGCATCATCTACGTCCTGGAAATGGACCGATGGGTCAATAAATTACCCCCAATAAATATATCGACTAACTTAACTCTAAAAGAACATTTGGAAACAATGAAAATATAATACAATAGGGCTAAACGGCAATACCAAGAAGGGAAAAATATTACACATACAAAAACCATAAATTTCAAAAGAAAGAAACAGACAGCAAATGCACATGACAATACAAAAATTACAAAAATCCGAGAAGTAAAAAATGCATGACTAATAAGGCTAATATGTTACAATGACAAAAAAGTACCTTCGATACAATTTTCGATGTTCTAAAAAATATTGTTGAAGTATCACAAACAAATAGAGAATTTGTTTAAACTTTTCTTTATTATATATGCACCTGAACTGTAGTTTTGACATAAGCTTTACGACCTGATAACTATCACAGAATCACAGACAGCTCAGTAAACGGTATCGGTATGGATTTGTCACTAATTGTAAATCCACTAATGTTTTTTAATTAAGGATGTGGACTTAAAATATAATAAAAAATAAAATTGAACCCACGGAATTACTTTCTGCATGATGCAAGCATACGTCAGAACAATAAGTTTTCTTAAATAAAATGAACAAAATTCAAATTTTGTAATTTCCACTTTATTATTTTAATTAAATACTGAATAGTAATACAGTAATACGTCTTCTGAAGATGTCCTTGTAGGGCGAAAAAATTGTAAAGGCAATTAAAATAATGAAGTGGAAATTACAAAATTTGAATTTTGTTCATTTTATTTATTAAAAATGAATTTCCATAAAGTAACGGCGGATACAATCAGTTTACTGTCAACATTCTGTAGAAAAAAAAATCAAACGTACATTATTGTATTAAACTTATTAGTTTTCATCAGCACTTCATAGAGAGTGGCAAATCTTTACAGATGGCGTTTAATATGCTGTTGGTAATTATTTGTTAATCTCGCTGTTGACAAGCCGAAGTTTCGGTTCATCGGTATTCTGTTGGAAGTGTACTGGCAAGGATCAATAATTTAATTTTAAGTTACTATCCACCCCTAACAGTTTCTACATAATACTGATCGATAACTTTGAGCCTGGAAACTGCATACAATACAACATCAACATAACTTTAGAATCGCTTCACAATGAAATATCATGATGAAACAAAAATTATTTATCTATAACTTTTGTAAATTCAATGAAAGTTAGCTTCAATAGGTTTAAAATTATATACGTTCTTACAAATAGTTAGACGTCGAGATAGAAATAATTTTTAACATTATATTCATGTAGTAATAGAGTATGCAAACTGAAAAAAATATTTGAAAATTCAAAAATCGGATTATACATGTACTTTTAATTTATTTATCCGTGTGATGAATAATAATGTGATATCACAAACGTTTGGCCATCTGTCAGGATTTGTTACAAATTCTGAATTTTGACGCTGCGTAAAAGTCTTTTCAAATTGGTATTTTGTAGGTTTATGGGTGAGCTCACTAAATTTGACTGAAGTTCTATATTCGTGAAAAAGAGTAACTTATCTCAGTTTAGATCACGTTTATTTTGGTGTAGTATATTGTGATGTTTGGTTAATAAATACGAGGGTGATTCAAAAATAAACGATCCTTTTTAAATTGTGCGCCGGGTAGTTGTTCAAGGCGCATTCGGGCGTTAGGAACTTGAAGTGGGGATCTTAGGCGTAGTACTGCTGCGTTCACTTGGTTAATAGCTATCACAGTGAGTAAGAAAGAGGTGTATAGCACATAGCAGCGTTTTCGCAATAAATTATTATTAAGTTTCTTACACGTGAAAATGTGAAACCAGCTGAAATTTTGCACAGATTGTAAGCACAATTCGGAAATGAAAAGCTTTCGTGGCCGCGTGTAAAAGTTTGGTGCAAAAAATTTAACGATGGGCGTAATAGTGTCGAAAATGTAAATCATCCTCGAATTCTGAAAAATTTCAGCTCATTGGGTTCCAAAGTTGCTAATTGAAGATCAAAAATCTTCTAGAGTTCGCATCTAACAGACGCTTCTCACTCGATTTAGAGAGGCAGGTGAAATTTTTTTGCCCCAAATTGTAACCTGCGATGAGACGTGGGTACACCATTACACTCCAACATCAAAGCGAACAAGAATGGAGAACCATTAGTGCAGCCTACTAGTGTCTGTAGTACTGACTTCTCAGTCAGATAAAAACTTGCTTTTCGCCGAAAAAGAAGGACGCACCCCATTCGTGACGTGTTAGTCTTGCACGATAACGCTAGACCTCATACCGCAGCTTTAACGCAGGCCCAAATCCATGAAATGCACTGGACTCAGCTGGTTTCCACATTTTTGGGCTCCTCAAAGAATCACTAGGAGGCGAGCGATTTCAGACTTTTTCCGATGAACAAGTGGAGGCGTTTGTGCACAACTGGATAGACACCCGCCCTGTTTCTTTTTATGAAAACGGGATGAAGAAACTATCAATGCGTTGGGAAAAATGTATACACAAACAAGGGAGATATGTCGAAAAATAGAGAAATTTGTGTTTCTGTGAAACTTTTCAAAATAAATGTTTTATGAACAAAGGCTCGTTTATATTTGATCCATCCTCGTAATTTATCAATAGCTCTTCTTCTCTAATTAGTGGGCATGTCGTTATTACAATAATTAGTATTACACGTATTCTAAATTGAAATTAGTTCTTCTTTGTGTTATTATTCCAAATATTAGAAGAAAATTGACGTAAATTAATGTTGGCCCATAAAATAAGATTAAGTAGTTTATTTAAAATTCGAAAGCATGGATAGATTGAAAGAAAGATCGTGTTCTTAAATTTATTTTCATTGTGTAGATGTGTAACTAATATCGAAGTTTGAAGTACAAAATGTTCATGGAAAAGCGTAAAAGCCGCTTCGTGACCAGGTTACGTCATTTCACGTACTTTCAACCACTTCCAACGTTATATAAGAAGAGATGATGCTGGAAAAGTGTCCGGTAAACAAACCTGTAACTTTTTAGAAAAATCCCATCCAATGCCATCCTTTAAGAATTGAAGCTGATGTTGGACAGTTTTAGTATCTTTATAGGTACATAAAATTCTAAGAGAAAAATGGATAAATTATTTATAAACATCTTTACAAAACGAAACAATTTTTTAAAAATGTAAACACATTGTGTATGTCATAGGAATTTTATTACATACGTAGATATTTAAAAAATGAATTGGCCAATCGTAATACGTACAAATAAGTGGCGAAATTTTACGCTATAAGTGATATATTTATACTTTTGTCATACGCCTAGGCGTTTTGCAAGACACGTATCAACGCTTAGGCTTATCGAAATACAATGCCACTCTCAAGTGTTATTTTACAATAAGCCACGAATAATTGGTTATTTTATAAAACGACTGACAATCTGAAAAAAAAAACATCTCACATAGTAAAAATTTTTTTGGTGTGATTTCCATCTCGACACAAAAAAGACAAAAACCATCTCAAAAAGGAGTTAAGAGGAGATTAGGTTAGGGTTAGGTTATATTAGATTACTTGTTTTTTCAAATTTTTGATTTTTCATTTCCATCCCTTCATCCAAAATCTTCCTACCACTTTACCCTTCCCAGCGACAGTCCCATCATTCTTCAATCATTGATCCGAAACCATTTTCTTTAACCAAACAATAAAAGTACATATTTAAAACAAGAAATGTAATAATATAAATGGTATGTCTTAACTTATAATGGAACATTTAGCTGCTTATTTGCACGTTTTACAATTTGTCAAGTCGGCTTCTTAAAGCCAGGAAAAAAATACAAAAATTTCAATACCAACTTTTTAAATGTTCAATTCGGACATCAGTCCAACATTTTTTGTCTAATTTTCACTTGTTATTTGTAATTATGTCCGCTGAAAATCACTCAAATTTATTTTTAAACATCAATAATTATTTTAAAACGACGGCAGACACATTAATTTTATTACTGCGTCCAAAACAGTAAACAAATCAATAAAAAAGGAGCAATGAAATAAATATGTCTATCATTATGAGAGCAATCAATTTTATGTGACCACACTCAGTGTAATTTTACCGATTTTAAGCGTTTTATGTCAACACTCTAAATACACGTGCGCCTTTCTCTGAGGATCCTCCACGCGATGCGGTTTACATCCCATGTTAGATAGAATTTTACAATTTTTAAAATATGCAAACAAACAAAAAAAACAGGCTACTCTCTCTTTTACAAAATAGGATTTAGGCGAGTCTATTAAAGTTTTCTTATAGGTACGGCTTGAAAATTAGTACGAGGGTAAATCAAATATAAACGGTAATTTTACTATTTAGCATAGCACGTAATTCCAATCTAGAAGATTCCATGCTCGAGTGTTGTTTGGTTTATGAAGGGAGAAAACCAGCTTAGGTAGCAGCTGTGCTCGGTTCTGTTCGTAGTACAGCCATAACTGAGCGCAAGGTACCTTCGTCTGTTGCACAATCACAATGCGCATCATCATTTTTAACCAATGAAGGCGTTAAACCATCGGAAATTTTCACTCGTTTGAGGGCACAGTTTGCAAAATTTGGGGATGCTACACTCAAAGCTGTCTCAGAGTCGAGTGTATCAGGAATGGGCGAGAACGTGTCGAAAATGAATGTCATGATCGACGCCCAAGATCAAGTCTCACAAATGACAACATCCGTACATCCGAGCTGTTCGAAAGTTTGTTGAAGATGATAGGTGATCGCCGGTTAACTTTTGAACAAATTTCATCAGAAGTGGGTGTGTTGAGACGTATGGCGTATAGTCACTTGTGATGAGACTTGGGTCCACCACAACACTCCCGAATCAAAAATAGCGAAGGATGGTAAGAAGTGGCGAAGAAAGGATGAAGGCTGCTCTGTCAAAGCCAAAATCATTCTCTCAGCCGGAAAAGTGCTTGTAACTATTGTCTTTGACTAAACGGGAGTTTTACCCATTGATTTTCTTCACGATCAACGGTGGAAAAACAGTGAATGCGGCTTACTATTCTAAGTTGTTACAGTCGACAATCGACAAAAATCGTGTATCGAAGCAAACGACGGGGTATGCCCATATGCTCATCCGAGACGTCATCCTCCTTCATGACAACGCCAGGCCATACACCGCAGTTTTGACAAGGAATAAATTGAAGGAAATGGGTTGAGAAACCCTCGAGCCTCTATAATCCTCTCTACAGCCCTGACTTGTCACTATTGTAACTTGTGATTATTTTTGTTTCTGCCTTTAAAAGAATCACTTTGAGGCAAAATATTTGAAAACAATGAACAAGTAGAGAAGTATGTGCGCAATTGGCTGACAACTCGCCCTCAAACTTTTAATGAAGAAGGAATTTTCAAGCTTCCAAATCCGTGGTAAAAGTGTGCAGAGCCCGGAGGTGAAAATTTTTAAAAGTTTAGTTTGTGTGTACCATTAATCAATAAATTTATTTTACAAAATTACCGTTTATATTTGATTTACCCTCGTAACTTGTTTATTTTAAGAAAAGTTAATGCCCCAAGAGGATACTTACACCCCATCCATTACGATACTAATTTAAATATGTATTATAGATTCCATTAGGGACCTCAAACTAATATCTTTTTTTTTAATTTAAAGTTGAAGTTTCTTTTTGAAAACATAGTCCAAAACTTAAGTTGCTTTCTACCAACAAAATCAATAAAACTTATTTAAAACAAAGCCATCGGGCTAAGGAGTACGTATAAAGCGCGCAAGTTTCGAATTTATTTCTGGAAAAACAAAGGAAATATTTCACTTAGAGTGATATCTTCAATGTAGGTATTGGAACAGCAGTAACAAAATTTTCATCATTAATTTGAGGTAATCTGTAGCGGAGATAAATTAATTCAATAATTAATATGACATTGATATATACTATTTATATTTCCTATTCGTTGTTGACTTCCGTAGCACCCTATTCTTTCAAATATCTCCTCATTTCTAACCTTTTCTATCCATGGTATTTCAACAACCACCTATAACACCACATTTTAAACGCTTCTAACTTTTTCTAAAAGTAATAAAATAATATGGAACTTATTCAAGTTTTATTTAATCACGTATATCAAAATATTTAGCAAGAACTAATAGTCTCAAGTTTCCTATATACCTAATAAATAAGGCACTTAAATCAGGGTTAAAAAAAATTATGTCCGTTGGTTTAATGGTAGATTTCTCCTAATAAGTTAGAGTTTTATTTATCCACTTATGTAGCTATTTCAATATAGTGGTGCCATGTTTTCTTCGTTATAAGTTGCCCTTAGGCACTTAAGGCACTTAGATCAGGGATAAAAAAATTATGTCCGTTGGGAAACCAAAGTGTTTAATGTCAGATTTCCCTTAGGCACTTAAGGCACTTAGATCAGGGATAAAAAACATATGTCTGTTGAGAAACCAAAGTGTTTAATGTAAGATTTTCTCTATTAAATTGGAGTTTTATTTATCTACTTATGTAGCTGCTTCAGTATAGTGGTGTAGCATTTTCTTCGTTATAAGTTGCACTTAGGCACTTAAGGCACTTAGATTGGGGATAAAAAAATTATGTCCATTGGGAAACCAAAGTGTTTAATGTTAGATTTCCTCAAATAATTAGAGTTTTATTTATCCACTTATGTAGCTACTTTAATATAGTGATGCAATATTTTCTTCGTTATAAGTTGCCCTTAGGCACTTAAGGCACTTAGATCAGGGATAAAAAATTATGTTCGTTGGGAAACCAAAGTGTTTAATGTCAGATTTCCCCTAATGAATTAGAGTTTTATTTATCCACTCATGTAGCTACTATAATCTAGTGATGCAATATTTTCTTCGTTATAAGCTGCCATTAGGCACTTAAGGCACTTAGATCAGGGATAAAAAAATTATGTCCGTTGGGAAACCAAAGTGTTTAATGTCAGATTTCCCCTAATGAATTAGAGTTTTATTTATCCACTCATGTGGCAACTATAATCTAGTGATGCAATATTTTCTTCGTTATAAGCTGCCCTTAGGCACTTAAGGCACTTAGATCGGGGATAAAAAAATTGTGTCCGTTGGGAAACCAAAGTGATTAATGTGAGATTTTCTCTATTAAATTGGAGTTTTATTTATCCACTTATGTAGCTACTTCAATATAGTGGTGTAACATTTTCTTCGTTATAAGTTGCCCTTAGGCACTTAAGGCACTTAGATCAGGGATAAAAAATTATGTCTGTTGAGAAACCAAAGTGTTTAATGTAAGATTTTCTCTATTAAATTGGAGTTTTATTTATCCACTTATGTAGCTACTTCAATATAGTGGTGTAACATTTTCTTCGTTATAAGTTGCCCTTAGGCACTTAAGGCACTTAGATCAGGGATAAAAAATTATGTCTGTTGAGAAACCAAAGTGTTTAATGTAAGATTTTCTCTATTAAATTGGAGTTTTATTTATCCACTTATGTAGCTACTTCAATATAGTGGTGTAACATTTTCTTCGTTATAAGTTGCCCTTAGGCACTTAAGGCACTTAGATCAGGGATAAAAAATTATGTCTGTTGAGAAACCAAAGTGTTTAATGTAAGATTTTCTCTATTAAATTGGAGTTTTATTTATCCACTTATGTAGCTGCTTCATTATAGTGGTGTAGCATTTTCTTCGTTATAAGTTGCACTTAGGCACTTAAGGCACTTAGATCAGGGATAAAAAAAATATGTCTGTTGAGAAACCAAAGTGTTTAATGTAAGATATTCTCTATTAAATTGGAGTTTTATTTATCCA
This sequence comes from Agrilus biguttatus, assembly GCA_963921985.1. Lineage (NCBI taxonomy): Eukaryota > Metazoa > Arthropoda > Insecta > Coleoptera > Buprestidae > Agrilus > Agrilus biguttatus. The sequence continues at coordinate 10,109,331 of OY998122.1, forward strand.
CTTATGTAGCTGCTTCAGTATAGTGGTGTAACATTTTCTTCGTTATAAGTTGCCCTTAGGCACTTAAGGCACTTAGATCAGGGATAAAAAATTATGTCTGTTGAGAAACCAAAGTGTTTAATGTAAGATTTTCTCTATTAAATTGGAGTTTTATTTATCCACTTATGTAGCTGCTTCATTATAGTGGTGTAACATTTTCTTCGTTATAAGTTGCACTTAGGCACTTAAGGCACTTAGATTGGGGATAAAAAATTATGTCCGTTGGGAAACCAAAGTGTTTAATGTTAGATTTCCTCTAATAAATTAGAGTTTTATTTATCCACTTATGTAGCTACTTTAATATAGTGATGCAATATTTTCTTCGTTATAAGTTGCCCTTAGGCACTTAAGGCACTTAGATCAGGGATAAAAAATTATGTCCGTTGGGAAACCAAAGTGTTTAATGTAAGATTTTCTCTATTAAATTGGAGTTTTATTTATCCACTTATGTAGCTGCTTCATTATAGTGGTGTAACATTTTCTTCGTTATAAGTTGCACTTAGGCACTTAAGGCACTTAGATTGGGGATAAAAAATTATGTCCGTTGGGAAACCAAAGTGTTTAATGTTAGATTTCCTCTAATAAATTAGAGTTTTATTTATCCACTTATGTAGCTACTTTAATATAGTGATGCAATATTTTCTTCGTTATAAGTTGCCCTTAGGCACTTAAGGCACTTAGATCAGGGATAAAAAATTATGTCCGTTGGGAAACCAAAGTGTTTAACTTATGTAGCTACTTCAATATAGTGGTGCAATATTTTCTTCGTTACAAGTTGCCTTCGCCATTTTTGATCTATAACGTTTACCTAAATGTTAATATCTTTAATGATGAGGAAATCAGAATAACCGAACGATTTCGATATAAGTCAGTAGCACCGGTAGCAAGTGAATCATTTAACCATTCCTTATTCGATGTAAAAGTATTTCAGAGATTTTCGTTTACTACTTGCAAAAGAACTGGCTCTTTTTATTAACCTTTACTCGCCGCTGACGGAGCGTAACGACAAATCCGTAACGGTTAACAATTATGTATACTTCCAATTTCTGAACCATTGATTTTCAGACATTTAACCGGAACTAACAGAGTTTGAAATATTTTTGTTAAAATTGCTGTTTGGAAAGATTTGGCAAAAAGTCACGGCCAAGTTTAAAAAAAAATACCACATGTGCTACTATATATAGTTGGCAACAAACGTCAAGGTAAAATGGCCCAGGAAAAATCAGGTCTACGATAGGTATTACATAAAGTCTTATTAATCAATTACCAGAAGAAGAAATGCATAAGAAACTTATTAGTTCTTTTAGAATGATTACGACTTCCTGATGTAAGTTGTTCGTTTGTTTTTGTCTTGTTAAACTTGAATAGAATCTGTGAAATTTTCTAAATTGGGTTCCAGATAACATCTTGTAAGCATATAACATAAAATACGTTTCATTGTTTAGCAAATTGAAATTAAAAAAGAAAGGAAGTTTCAAAAAACAAATATAATCAAGTGTTAAGATCAGAGTATGTTTATCTTAATATATTAGCATTAATTGTTGGTTCGATCAAAATGATGCATTTGCCTGCAGGTGGCATTTATGGCTTTAGATGTGTGCTGACCCTTTGTAAGCAAGCGATAATCTTTGCGGGATGGTTGTCGTCATCGGTAAATTACAATTAGATCATTTCAAGTATTTCTTAGTTATTAATCACCACCCTCTCCTACTCTGCTGGAGAGTGGTTGGTTTTGAACAGAGTCAGTGCACTTTCATACTCAGATAATAACAGAATCAAAAAAATCATTTTATCGTAAATCATCTTATAAAGGGTCTTCTAATACATACATATGTGAACATATTTAGCTGTAGTAGTAATTGTAAATTAATATTCATAAGTGCAATTATTCGTCTTTCTTCGCCATAGTAATTATTTGCATTTTAACTCCGAACATTAAATTTCGTATACTCCCTCATAGGAGAAAGAAGTGCCGCGTAACGTAAAACGAAACAACATCAAGTATAATGTTTTCAAATGATTAAAATAAAACACACTTGGTAGGTTTCACAACATAACATATATTAGAAAATATCTGACACGTGTTTCGGTAGTTACACCATTATCGAAGAATTTAGGACTAGAGGTACATAAGGTATTTACAAAATATTTACGTTGTTTATTATCTATCAATCGTGTCGCTTTTAATAGAGGGGAAACCCCAAAATCTGTTTCATCATTCGTAATGGGTAGGTCGTTTATGAGGGATACATTTATTTCTAAGATTTCTAGGTAGTTTAGCCGTTTACCTTTCTTCTGGTTGTGTATAAGTTTTACGTTTTGGTATCTAACGAATGTTTCAGGATTATGCAATTGTCGGCTATACCGGTACATTTGTTGCCATTTTTTTTTGGAGATTTTTCATGTTCAACTACGCGTTTTTTAAGAGCCCGTCCAGTCTGCCCAATATAAAAAGCTTCATAATTTTTACATTTGATTTGGTTTACACCACTTTTTGCGAGTTTAATTATTTTCTCTTTGTTTGTTGGTTACGAACAGTTGTGTTAAATTATTTTTATTTACGGAGTTAACAGATACATCAAGCTTTTTTAACTTATAGCAAATTTTATCAGATATGTTATGTATAAAATTGATGTAACACTAAGTTTTGTTAGACTGGATGTTTTCTGGATTAGATCCTGAGTATAGTTTCCGGAGAATTAACTTTTTCTGTTTTTTATTGATCAACCTGTCTACTAGATGTTCATCGTAGCCATTATTTTTGGTACGATTTTTTAAAGTGGATACTTCTTTTTGAAAAATAGTTTTATTTAAAGGTATAGTTAGCAAACGATGAACAAAACTGTTAAATGAGCTTAATTTGATATTAATGGATTGATTAGAATTGGCATGGATTAGAGTGTCCGTAAATGTCGGTTTTCTATAAATATCAAAGTTTAAGGAATTATGTGTTCTAGAAATGGTAATGTCTAAAAAATTTAAGTAGTTACACTTTTCGATTTCTAAACTAAATTTAATACTAGGATAGAAAGAATTGATAAAATTTAAAAAGGATTGTATTTCATCTTTTTCTCCGGTCCAAATGCAAAATACATCATCCACATATCTTTCCCAATGGAAAACATGTTTAGTTAGTGGATTATTCGATGAAAATATTTGGTTTTCTAAATAAGGTAAAAATATCTCACTAAGTACAGGTGATAGGAGGGAACCATAGGTAATGTGTGATAAAACTTTTTATTGAACTTGAAATAACTTTGTTTAATACAGGTTGATGTAGTTAATAATATTTCAATTTGTTGTTGTTTGTTTAGATTAATATTCTGACAATTTGTTTCAATTATATTAAGTAATTCTGTTGTTGGGATGGACGGGAATAAGTTAACCACATAGAAGGAAATAAACAAATTATCCGAAGGTAACTCTAAATTTTTTATGCCGTTAATTAGTTGTATGGAGTTTTTTTACTGAATATTTAGAATGAAAATTAATTACATCGGATAGGATATTGCACAAAATTTTACATAGTTTGTAACCCTGTGCGTTCACGTAGGACACTATAGGGCTCATCGGGAAATCTTTTTTGTGAATTTTGGGGAGGCTATATAATCTGGGTGAAATATGATTCACTACTGTTAGTTGATATGCTAAGTGTGTTTTATTTTAATCATTTGATTATTTAAAAATGTTTCACCAAGTGCCCAGCGAAATATCACTCACTACTATTATAATGTTTTCTATGTTACATATTTTTTGAGTTGAAATTAATTCCAAATTAATTAATTTTCGAATATATATGTACCATATTATGATAGTAGCTTGGGAATTTTCCCTGGGATAGGGGGAGCGGTGTGTCAACAGATTAGCCATCTCAATGATTTCTATGATATTTCGTAACCGGGAGTTTTTGGGGATGATAAAATAATTCTTGGTAATGGGCAATATTGTATACTTATGTAATATGTATCAATGAAACAAAACCTCTGAGCTGCAGGGGCCTCGACGTGAAAATCGATTCGTAAAATTTTATCCACAACAATCGACTCCATTAAGGAAGGAACTCAAAGAATAATTGCTGATAACATTCAATAGCCTTACCTTCCGTTTTCCGAAGGTAATACCAACATACTTCCCATTTTTGACACTTCCAGTTACAACTACAACAGCTAAAAGAAACTTCTCTAGGCTTAAACTGATTAAAAATTACCTTAGAGCTTGTGTAAGACAACAGGGGCTATGGGAATTATTAATACTATACATAGAAACAGAAAATCCGGAAAAACTAAACACTTGTTCCGCTATCGATGTTTAAGGAGAAAAATTCCTATTGATTTATAATATTTACCAATCGGGTGGCCATTTACGCTATTATTCAGAAGAATACATTAGATAATTTAAATTAAATTATTTGTGAAATATACCCAGTGTTACTAAAAATTGCAAGAAATAACGGTTATAACTGTTCTTTGGTTTTAAACCTCTTTTAAATTTATAAATCCTATAATTTTCACCACTATTAAATGTTATCAATCCTAGGTAATATTTTTTGTCCGTCCCCCCTCCTTTTTTAGATTTAATTTTAGTTAGTAGGTACCTGTATAAGTGATTTTGTAAATAATTTTAGTTTAGTCATTCTTCCACCTGAAGAAGCCACGGTTTGGCGAAATGATCATTATGGTCAATAAATCATTTTGCAACTTAAAACTTGGTGTTTTATTTGTACCAATGTTTTTACTCAATCATATCAATTACAAAATGTTACAGAACAAATGCATTGAAGACACTATCAATTTTAAAATGTCTACATGCAAATAGCATTCGACTAACTTGGTTCCTAGGATTCCGAGGGTCATTGTTTTTAAATTTTATAATACGCACCTATATAATTGTATACTAGTTTCTTATACTTTTAAAGTATTTTTGTATTATCCTCATTTTGGGCTTAATTAGGGATAACTACGGAACTGATCATGATATAAATTTGATAAGGAAAATCGGAATATTCCATGGGTCTACTCTTACAAAAAGGTATGAAATTCCTAAAGCTTTAATGTTTTATAGATGATAACATGCACCCGAATTTATATTTAATTATAGGTATTTTTGATTACAAATTCCTAAAACATTTCTTTTGATTATTTTATTCTGACTTTAACATTTGAAAATATAGAGCCATAATAGATAAACCACTCACATATTTTGTTACCAATGGTCATCGAACCTGCTCTGCAATTCGAAACCGAATTTATTCTATACTAGTTGTACACCCAACCTCGTCCGCGTGGAATTTAACAAAAAAAGTTATTTTTAAAATTTTCAACGAGGTCGTTGAGGCACAAACGTTAGCAATAGCCCGCTCGCGCGTTCTGAGCCCGCACGACAGGGGGCCTTTGTGATTTTAAGTGGCGGAAGGCGCTTTTACAACTTTTGTCTGTATAACTATTTATTAATAATTATAATTAATTTGTAAAATAAAGGTAGCCTAAGTTACTCCTTGTTACATTAGATATCTGCCAGTGAAAGTCCCATCAATATCGGTCCAGCCCTTTCAGAGATTAGCCGGAACAAACAGACAGACAGACAAAATTTGAAAAAATTGTTATTTTAGTATATGTACCGTGTATACATCAATATGCATTTAGTAGAAAGTGGTTACTTTAATATTACAAATAGGCCCTCCAATTATATTTATATGTATAGATTTAAATCTCGCCAATAAAAGGCAGACGATTCTTCCTAAACGAAGGTGATAACCGTCGTATTTATCTTGTTACTGTCAGTATATCGCCATCTATTGATAGTTACTGCTAATTGTGGTATTTCATATGTTTGACGAGGGCGTTACTAAAGTCTCCATTTGTCTAACTGAATCAACGACACATAAACAAATTAATAAGAACATTATAAGTTCTTGATTTATCGAAATTACTAACTGTGGATTGCGATTTCGAAATTATTTATTTTAATTAAAACACAAACGCTAACGCTTCACTAACGTTTTTACACAAATGCATTGCAGATTAATAAAGGAAAAAAATATGTATTACCTATTTGAGTACGAGCGCACAATATCGCAATGATATCAACGGCCCAACGCGAAGCTGAACCGATTTCATTTGGCAATGTTTGCTTATTTGAAACAATGGCGTGCCGACTTGCTATATAGAAAATAATATTATTGTTATTTTACGGACAAACTAATTAAACATTTAAGTTCAAAATCTACAGTTGTGGGGTTATTGCTTGTTTTGTTCTAGAAGTTTGCAGAACACGTATAAATAATCAATGAGAACGCGGCGCCACTGCTCCTAAATATATACGGTTACTTATCCAAAACCCGTGCACTCTGGGAAATTAACTGGAAAGCAATCTATTTAAATGGTTTGTAACAATATTGTGGAATTCTACAAGTGCAGTTAAAAAAGCGAATAAGTTCAGAATTTGTATGCCGTTCCGATATTACTATTTAGCCAATCAAATAGTTCATTTGAATTGCAAAACGTAAAACAATTGAATTTGTTTTTGAGATCGATATTAAATACATACATGCAGGTACATACAAGTAGTACGAGTATTATTTCTGAACGTTGTTTTATCGAAATGATGAAAATAGACACGGAATATTGTATCATGTCTAGCAGTCAAAGAATAATAAAGCTCTCCACCCTTAAAATACATAATACATAATTTGTACGTACTGTAAACATACTTAATTAATTTAGTTCCTGTTTTACTCCTAAAGGTCCCCTAACAAAGAAAAATACGTATAGAGTAATGCTAAACAATTGTAAAACGTTCTAAATGTTCTATTAACCAAAGGCTATAGCGGGATAAGTTATTGAAAATTGCCAAATGGAACCTTCATGTCCTAAAAAGCTATTGAACGATTAAAATATTTTTCCTAGCTTCAGTTTAGGTTCTAAAAATCTAAAAAAAATCAGGCTAATTTCCTTTTCAATAGCTAACCTTCATGAATTTTTTTAAATTATTTAAAGTAAGGCAGGAAAAATTAATTTCGACAAAACACATTTTTAACTATAGCACCGCCCTGTGACCACCAAGAGGGATGAAAATTTAGCTGAAAGAGTTTTCACTTATATCCTTTCAAATGGACAGTTCGGGGGCAATTTCCACTATCTTATCTCGCTATAACCTTTAAAGTGTTTCAGTAAGAGATGATACCTAATAATTTTTCATCTAATGCAGCATGTTGACAGCTATTTCTAGCACAATTTATCTATAGGATTTTTACAAAATGATGAACAATTAACAATCACAACAAGGAATTTTGTTCTTAGTTATTGTCTAAAATTTTTTGATGAATTTGACTAAAAGATGTTTTGTATTTAATGAAATAAAACGAACATAACTCAAAACAAATAACTGAACTAACTTCGTTTTAAAAAGATATTTCTTTTTGAAAATAACAAAGGTCAATATGCGCCAAGAAATTAAGGTCAGATATAATTTCCGAGGTAATTTGTCGGAATTTGGCCGCAGAATCGCTTCAGCATATCAGTATTTTGATATCCCGAAATTTCAATGTGCTGATGAATTTCTTGAGCCAGATTGGAATTTACCATCGATAAAATTATTACCTTTTTTTCAAAAATGAGAACTTTACTAAGCGCATTAGAAATTAAAGTACGAAAAGGGGAATTATTTTCAATATATAACTATACTCTGATCTGATAATTGCCCTGACACATCTAAATTTCTAATAATCGTAATCTTGAAACTGACCAAACCGAATAAGCATCATTTGTATTTTGGGGTTAATATATTTCAAAATCTTAATGTGCAAGGGTAATTCTGAGATCAAACTTTAATTCAGCGATAAATATACCTCGAAAATAACTACTCTCTCAATTTGTTTGATATTTTACTTCATATAGTAACGTTTTCAATAAAGCCAAACAAATTCACAAGTATTTTGGGCTTTACGGTTATAATATCTTAAAATTCTAACGTGCAATGGTAATTCTGTGATTCGCCGGGTTATATTCGAAAAGTATACCCTATTGTTTGTTTCTTAACCCGTACTTTTGCTGACCTGTGTAATTTTTTAAAATAGTAAATATTTTTCATTAATACTAATTGAATGGGATGGGGGCAACTAATTTACTTATGGTGAAACAACTCGATAAGAAGGTTATAATCTCCTTCTATAGGAAAGAGTGGATGGTAGTCTCCAATATACCATTATATTCGTTTTTAGCCATTTACCTCGACAGTTTCTTGAAGAAACAAAAACGTAAAAAGTTTTAATGATGTATGCGAAGTGAACAATTAAAATGTCACTATCATCATGAACATAAGGAGAAAATCACGGTTATAGGTACCTAATTATATAAATATAGGAATAATAGCTAATTTAAAGATTATTAGTAAAGGGTAGGTATATGGGGAAAATATTAAATAAGAAAACTCAATTAATTTTATGTAAGCTTCAAATTATATTTTTGTTGTGTTATTTAGAACGGTTCAAAATGTAAGTAAACTCGTGTGTTCTAACAAAACAATCAATACATATCACTCTATCAGAAATAACAAATGTTCCATTAAGTCTAGCTATAAATTAAGAATAACTATGAAACTGCTGCATTGCCTCAATCAGTCATCTGCCTACCGGTCGATTAACTCAGCTCTAAAGGGGCTAGACATTGCTACTACGCATCTGATGATTTATGGCTTTTGAATCTCCTTAGGTGCCGGCTACTGTACATTTCTTTAATCCTGTGAATTTTTCTGTGGTGGGCAATGAGTTTTGTAGAGTAAGTAGTAGCCCCCTCAACTACGCCTATGCCCATGACTCTTTCTAATCACTATGTTTTCGTGAAAGTTGAATTTAATGTATGTAATCGAGACTAATTATGTTAATAAAAATCAATTTACTTGTAGCAGGTATACATTATTCCGTGTAAACGTATCCTTCTGAAGAACTTTTCTTACATCACATTATGCAATAAAAATTTATTAAAATGCGATTGGTTTATAATTGGTTGCGTAGTTAGCATAAAATATACGACATATTACACTTTTACTCAAGTATTTCAGTTATTCTGCTTTTTCAGTTAAAATTACGTATCATAAACAGAAGATAATAAAAATGTACCTTTTGTTATGCTAGTGCGTAATACGACCAATTGTCAAAATATTTTTATGGGAAAAACCTTTATGTAGCAATTTATTTTACTCGAGCAATTTCTAACAAATATATGTTAAAAGTTCTGTTCGAGTACGTTAAAGTGAATAAAAGCAGATGAAGATTCTGTCGGACGCCCACACCTTTTAGAGTTCCGTAGCCGTTTACCAATTTCAATCTACATTAATACTCAAAAGTTATTATATATATATATGTAGTATAATCAATATAGTTTCAGTTAATATTAGCTACTCTTGAAAGTATATTTCCACTGTTTTAAATAGACTTGTTTGGAAACGGCAGAGGGAGACAAAAACAAATATTTGAAAAAGTAAATTCGCCAGACACTTAGCGAAACATTTTTAAATTGATGATAGCGAGTTTCACAATGTTTGTTCTTTAGTCTCTAACAGTTATTTCGGTTATAACATCATTCTCGAATAGTGTAACTATGATAATAAGTAGTGTAAGACAATTTTTTTGCTAAACAATTATTATGAAAAGGTTTGTTAAGGGGCTACATAAAATCATCTCGGTCATTAGTAGTAGGTAGACCCTCCTGCCGTCTACTTTTATTGGACTTCAACCTATTCTTAAGTATTCCTTGAAAATGGTGTTATAACCGAAACGATGATTAGATACATAATAATGGTCATTGTAGTATTCGTCTTCTTGTTTGAGTACTTCATCTTTTAAGTTTAATCTTCTCATATCCTTACAATAAATAAAACACAATTACTCAGTACTTTACACTGTCACTAAATTTATTTCAACTGGACATGCTTCAACACAAAGTCATTTTCAAAAGTATTAACTAATAATAAGTACAGCATTTTTATCTCTATCTTCAATTCACCGAGGGGTGGTTATTTACATTCTATTCTAGGTCTATTTGGTCATTTAATAAGTTTATGTTTCGCATTTTATTGTATCTAAAAATTTCCAGGGATTCTAAAATATCTAGTTTTTTACCTTTAATCTCGTAATTAATTGGGGTGATTATATTGTCAAATTTATTATTGTGGCGGGTAATACATCCTATTTATTTCAGTTGTGCAATATAACATTGTATTTTAAATCTTCTGTATTATATTTCTTTGTGTGTCTATGTTAATTTTTCTTCACATTATCTTCTAAATCTTTTGTATTCTCTCTATCTGTGCCAATAACTTTTATTAGTGTACTTTCCTATAATCCCTACTAACATTTCAACTTCGCGTACTAACCGCATGACGTCTCTACTTCGCTGTCTTCCCTAATTACTATTTTATGATGGGTTTCTTAGGTGATTTGGGTCGTTACTCTACTTCGTGATCTTTCTAATCTACCACCCCTTCCCTTACTTCGGAATTTCGACTTCATTCCTTTTTCCCTATGACTAATCAGTTCGATCTGAATCATCCGCCTGTAAAAATCATTTCCTTCCCTCTTCTTGTTATTAAATATATTGTTGGTTTTGATCGTTGAATGTTGATTTATCATTTTTTGATCTTATCGATCTTTCATGATCTATAAGTCTCGTTTTGAATTTTCTACCAATTTGTCCTAAATACACACCCTTACAGGAATTACATTCAAGTTTATATACGCCTGATTTGTCATTTTTCTCTATTTTATATTTATTATTAAATAATACGAGTTTCTGCCATATGAAGCTTCTATTCGTGACACTTGTTAGCTGGCCATGCTTCGCTGGTCTTACCCCTGCTTTGCATTGTTTGACTTTCGTCTTTACTGGGACTTTATTGTCACACAGAACGCCAGCGAGTGACCCCCATTTACACCAGGATGCTAATACTCTATGACCTACATCTGTGTCAATAGTTTCAACCTCAGGTATTTCAATGACTTTAGACGTAGGAGTTTGACTTTAACGATATTTGGTTAGTCATTTGCCATGGTGGTTTTAAAAGAGCCGAAATCACTGATCATGAACTCGGGTTTTCATTCTGCTGATACGCAACCCGTTCTCTTCCAGGAACTTGGTCCACTCATCCAAACTCTCTAGAATTTCTCGTCGGCTTTTTAAGATCAGAACTACGTCATCGTCGTATAGGATATTAAATGGCGTGGGCTTTTGAATCTTTGCTGTTAGATAATACGTTACCATATGAAACAATAAGGAACTGAGCACCATTGTGAAGCTGATTTTGAATTGAAGCTCATTATTATGAAACATATCATCAAAACGTCGTCAGTCCGAAGACTCCTTTCAAACCTGAGCCAATTTTCACATTTCCATAAAAGTAGAACATCCTACATCCCTAACTATTTCTTTCTGTGTCTAGCCCATCATGTCCCAGATGGTACGTCCCATTTTCTTATTTTTCCTTTTCCTTATTGGCTTTTAAAATACCCTCTGTTCTCGTACTTTTTCTAATACCTCCCCATTTCTAACCTTTTCAATCGATGCTATTTTCATCATCGGTTTTAATTTTTCATACAAGGTAAGAATTAGGTCAGTGATATGTCTAAACCGAGAGATATGGATCGTGATTTTTAACTCTTTGATTTGTATCAGCACACGTAGACAGTTTCTACAAAATACTGACGAATTTACTTCAGCATAGACGGCGTAGCTATTCATTGAAAGCTATTCCAAAATAGCACGTAACTTGGTTAGAATCAGAAGTAGAAAGTTAGCTTGCCACGCAGAATTCCCGTGTCCAATTCCCGGCTGATGTGATACTTTATATTTTATTGTTATATTAGGTAAAAAAAACATTGGTCGAATTTGACCATACGCGATAATAATATACCTCAACAATAATTTTCTCGAAAATAAATAAGAAAATCGTATTTATCGTATAATTTTTCAATTTAAAGTTGCCTATGACAGAATTTGCAACTGATCAAACAGTAAGTAAATATATAATTTATAAAAGTGACCATTTGATTCATTATATTATATTTATTATTAATAATTTGTAAAAAGTAAAGGTCCCGATGATACTAAAACTATTCTCTAATCCAAATGAATAATTCAGCCAAAAAAGAAGTCATTAAGATCCTTTTTCGTTTATATATTAAGGAACACAGATCCCGCATTTGGAACGCGTCCTACACAGTAGGTACAGCGTACCGAAAGCCATATCCCACAACCCGTTTCGACCTATCGGGTCTCATCAGGTAGGAGCTAGCAGAAAGGCCTTTAGAAGCTATATGATACATATAAATATGGAATCAACAGAAACTACTAATACCCCTACCGGTATTGAATTACACTGTTAATTTATTGAGGGATAGCCTTCTTAGCTGACCCAAGCATACTTTAAAACGTGACAATTGCATGATTCAGTAAAGTAATAGATGTAAACAATTTGATTTGCTCGTTTTGTGAATAATTCTTGTAATCAAATCAAACTACGGTTTGACGAATTAATTGTCAATAAACCAAAGTGTCGAGCTACGGTGGCTAACTTTATCAATTCTTTTTATTGTTTCGTAACAGTTAAATGTAGTTAACCTTCGTAAGTTGGAAAATGGTTGACATTTTCTGCCACCTCGACCTTATACACAGAACTGTAGGCGTCTGTGACTAAAAATATTATATTCGGAAACAATTTAATTAAAGCTGAACACAAGGGAAAGTTGAAAGAATTGTGTGGAGACAGCTGATTGAAAATTGGGTTGTCGTAGACTCGACCGTATTTGAGACGCCTCGACGTCATTATGCTAATTTTGGACCATTCAGGAATGTATCCCAAGAATAAATAGGGTTTCCTTAAATTCATTCGCTCACAGTTGTAGTTATATATGTTGACAATGTTTGCATGAAGTTAGATAGTAAACAGTGTTGAATTTTTGCAGTTTGATTTCTGCTTGAAAGATTTAAAAGTTATTCTCGAAACTAGAAATTGCGAAATGGTTTTGGGTACGTGTTTCATTCATTAAAATGTGACTGTTTTTGTTTTTGTGTGAAATTGTTACAACGTGCTAGGTTACATTCAGGTTAGAATAGTCTAGTCGTCGACAGTGAAAAACGAAAAAATTAATATATAGAAATATTACGAAAAATTCGAGAATGAATAGGAAAAATAATAAAATTACGAAATTTGAAGCCTTTAGCTTGTACTACAAGATTCTCGATTAATATAATTTAGTAAATTAATTCAGTGAATATAGTTTTTAAATGAATAAAATTTTAATTTGAAATTTAAATTTAATAAAACAAAAACACTACAATATTGTTTCACCACACTGTGGCTTCATCAGGTGTATATATGTATATGTATGTATGTATATATACTCCTGATGAAGGCACAGTGTGTCGAAACAATATTGTAGTGTACAATAAATAATTTATTCGAAACCTTTTTGTTTTATTAAATTTAAAATTTAAATTATGTTTGAGTTTCGACAAATAACTGCCGCATCAGTGAAATATTATGAATAAAATTTTGTTAATGTGATTGTGAGAAAACATATTAATCCCAATTGCATTAAAGTTAATTGATTGCGTGTGGAACTCATTGTGAAACATGATGAATAACGTGTAGTCAATGAATAGAGAAACCACTTTGAGTTAATTTGTTTGAAATTTGACACCTTTAACAAATTTGTTTCGGCTGTTATGCCATTATTCAAAAGAAGAACACAGTTATGTATTTGAATAGAGAATATACAAAAACCTGTGTTCTTATTTTAAATAATGGCATAATTAATTGCCACAATGAATTTGTAAAGATTTCAAATTTAAAATAAAGGCTGTAGTTTAATAAAATGAGGGAAGTAGTAGAAATTATGTTTTTAGAGTTTTATTTTAAAAATTACGTTGTTACCCGGGGTAATCTCAAGTTTAACTATGTTATAAAATCTACATAATTAAAGCTATTCAAAAATTCAATAAAACTGACGATTACCCTGGACTAACAAGGTGTATTTTGACGAAGCATTTCTATTATAAAAAAGTAATGCTTGAATTTTAATCTGGGTTTCACTAACATCATGATTTCATCGCATTTGATGATTCAGACAAAATTCCTTTCAACTTTCAACAATTATTTTTTTATTTTATTCTAGTACCAACATTGCCTTTTTGCCCTAGGTTGTAGGTTTTATTATTATACATATTTTACAATTAGTTCAAATGAAAAAAAGATAAATTATGATGGAATCTATTTTGTTAATTGTACATACTAAATTGGCCTAAACACCTACTAAGTACAATTAACAACATGTATTGCATCATAATTTAACTTATTTTTATTTCAATTAAACGCTTTTTCATTCCATTTTGGCTTGTTTGTTCGAATTCATTTAATAGGGGATAGAACTGAAAAATACAAGTAAATTCGTACCAAGTAGTTTTCTAAATTAAATAAAAATAAATGGTACGTTAACAGAAAAACACTTGGTATTGTTTCACTTTTTTATTTGAGAGAAGACTCTGACATGTTTCGGCTATGAAGCCATTATCAAAGATTTAAACATACTAACTAACGACATAAAAACAAATTTCATTTAAATAGGTACAGAACTGAATAAGGTGATAGTAGGTTATGTTATTTGTTTTTGTATTTTATACAAGACAAATATAATCTAGATTTTTATACAAAATAAACAATTTAGATACTGAAAACTTCAAATTATTGCATATCCAAAATAAGGGCAAGAGACTAGAACTCCCAGAAATATTGGAAATAACCAGAAACCACAATAGCAATAAAATTTTATTGAATGATCAAATAGATTTTGGGGTTTTCCCATTATTAAAAGCAGTCGCAGGTATAACACAAAAACAAATAATATAAGTATAATAATAAAATGTACTATTTTTGAGTTTCAAAATTTATATTTATAGTTCCACAATTGTGGTTTCACCACAGTATGGCTTCATCAGGTGGATGAAGAAATGACACAATTAAATTACAATGTCGTCTTAAATAGTTTGTGTTAGAAAGAGAAGTAGTGGGGAAATTTAGGTTTAGTAAAGGTGGATAGTTTACTTCTATTTGATCATTTAATCGAATTTTTAATTTATTATGTTTATTTGTTTTTAACGGTTCTAGCAAATTTATTTTTTTGCTTTTGTTGATAACATGCAATTTGTCGTACTCTGGATTAATTTTATGTTTGTAATCTATCAAATCTTCTGCGTAATTGGATTTCGGATTCGTAACTGTTTATATGTTCCTTTATTCGTTGTTTGAATGTTCTTCCAGTCTGCTCAATATATACTTTATTGCAATCTCCACATTTTAACTTATAGACCTCTGATTTTGATCCTTTATCCAATTTACCTTTGTTATTTTTTATGAATCTTCCTAGGGAGTTGTTAGTTTTGAAAGATATTTAACTTTTATTAATTTTGTTAGTTCTTTACCTACTTTTATGGAAATATCTCCTGTATAAATTAAATTGTAGGATAAATGGAATTTAATAACTTTTTTGAATTTTATTTTTTAATAAGTTTTGAATTAAGTTTTTAGGATATCCGTTATTTTTGGCTACACAATAGATTCTATTAAGTTCAATGTTAAAGTTTATTTTTGAAAGGGGGATGTTTAAAAGTCTGAAGAGCATCGAATGAAAATAAGCTAATTTTTATGTGAAAGGATGAAATGAAATTGAATGTATTATCATATCTGTTTGAATGGGTTTGTGATAAATTGAGAAGCCATGTTCATTGTTAATTTTATTTATCGTAAGGTCTAAGAAATTTATTGAGTTATTTGCTTCTAATTCTATGCTAAATTTGATTTTTGGATTTATGGTGTTTAAAAAATTGAAAAATAGGTGCAATTGTCTTTTTGTAAAGAGTTCATGAATATCTCTGATAATAACGGACTTAAAGGGTTACCCATAGCTAAACCTTCGCTTTTTGTATAGAATTTATTATCGTATTGAACATAATTTTGTTTTAAACAGATGTCGAGAATTAATAAAATTTCCTGTATAATAGTGTGATATACCCGATTTCTCTGTAGTAGTTGTTCTATAATTGTTATTACCTCCATGGGTGGTATGGTATTCATAACAAATAATATAACTAATTACCACCTTATTCGTTCGCTACCTATTTAAATGAAATTTGTATTTATTATGTTTAACTCTTTGATAATGGCTTTATAACCGACATATGTCCAATTGTTTTTTCTATTAACTTACTTTTTATAAAATGTTTCATCAAAAAGTTAAATACAATCACGGTTATAGATAAAAATAAGTGAAACATTACACCGGTATGTTTTTTTGTGGTTGTTTCATTCAACAATACTTCAACTGTATTAAAAATTAATGTAATAGTTATATAAACCCTATAAACCACGTTTATGTTTAATTATCTTTTTATGGGCAAGTTCAATAAAACTTAATCTCCACCTATAAAATTTTAATGTTGTATTACTTTCGTAATTTCTGTTTGTTATCTATGTTAAATATTGTTATTTAATGTTTCGCATACACACATAACAGATAAATTTACTGCAATTTTAGTTATTTATACTTTTTTATAATGCAACAATCAAAGCACATTTCATATATTATGTAAAATTGTAACACACGAAAAAGATATTTTCTATTCAGTTTAAAAATTAGGTAATTAAAATCAAGAATTGGCTCCTTTATTACTTTTAATAGTTTATATTAAACCTTTCGTGAATTCTTTCAATCATAAACGTAAACAATTTTGCTTTTGTAAACGTAGCAAGTTTCGTAATTGAAGATAAGTGGACGTGCTATTTATATTTATGCAGAGACTACATAAAAACTTACAAAAAAAATGGGTAATGTTCTATTGGCCACTAAATAACTTGAACGTGTTTATTTTTATTCGCTTGGGTCTCATTAGCAAGTACTACTTTTGCATATGCGAAATTCGGATGTATGCTTGCCAATAAAACTATTAATTGAACATTACCACTTAAAAATCGGCTGCACTCGAATTCGTCCCCACAAAGTAGGTACTGCTGGGAACGGTTAATTATGAAAAGTAAATACACGAATTCGTACCCGCGACAATTTTATTGGAAATTCCCAGAAAAGCACAAAATAAAGCAGAATAACGTACATGGTTGCCATGTATCATCGAAGTATATTTCTTCTTGTAATACGTTTGTAAGTTGGAATAAAAGACACTGGTAAATATCATATATGAATTTTATTTTGTCAAAATGTAAACATGAGGTAACAATAATATTAAATAAATGTCAGAAATCACAGCATACGGGCACAATTAAGCCTTACAGTTTTAAGTAGGTAAGTTTCTTCTATTCGTGTCCTCTTCATGATTATGTATCAGAACACAATCCCATATTAAAGGAACTCCATCAAGTTCGCCCTTAGTTTTTAAAAATGCTTCACAATTATGCTACCTACATTTCCACAGCGAGCTTTCGTCTGTTAACTTTTTATGAAAATTGAATTTAAAATGATTTACAACTATTGACACCTTATTTCTTACCGTAAACCCCTTCCTGAAACCGGTTCCTGTTGCCGTTAGGGCAAATCCAATAAAATGTTGTTATTTATTTTATCCCTTCTTAAGTAGCCAATAACAACAAATGTATAAATAACTTAATTTTTTGTCAAACTTCTAACAACATTTTTAAGTAAATGCAGTTTATTTTATAAAAGTATCTTTCTAAAAATCTTTCAGAACTTCAAAGAATTGGAAAATGTTAGGGTGGGCCGAATAAAATTAATTTCAGATATGGCAACGCTGCCATCGTTTTCTGGGTAATAGCGCGTAAACCATGGGAGCCAATTCGTGTACAATTAAGAAAGGATTGCTTTTCGAACGGGGGCGAATTCGTGTTGCTGATAAGCGCTAATTAACTCTTGGGGATGAATCCGAGTGCACCGTAAAAATCATAAAACTGGTTGTGGTTATGGCGCTAGATGGAAATAAATAGAAAAACCACTTAGAGATTTTCACTAAAAGTTTGTATTTGTTACAACTTAAACTAGCTGTATATCCCAGTATAATACATATTATTATTAAAAAAATATATACGTATATAAAATTATAATTAAGAATTAAATGTCGTGAACAAATATCAGAAAACAAGCAATCCTATACAGAGTTGTTCAAACCTAATGGTACATTAGACGTTTAAGGAAAACTAAGTCTAACCAACTTGTATGCCAATAGTGAATAGTTTCTGAGATAATTTAATTTATAGAAAAAATAGCGCTTACGCAACCCAAACTATAAAAAACATAATAGAGTGTTGAAATTGTTACAAGTGTTATTGCTAAAGTCGTTCCAAAATTAAGCTTCATAATTTATATAGGGTGTTCAGAAAGAACAAATTTTACAACCTGTAACCACGATTAACTTCATTTTTTCAAATGGTACCTACCATGTTTTATTTTGCCATTCGATTCCTTTTTATGTCCTCTTTCGATACATTTGGATGTTTCCCATTCATTGTTTTATTTGAAAAAAAAATTTATTAATAAACAAATGAAATTGCAAATAAATGTTTCAAACAGTTTATATTAGAAACTCTACATATGTTTCGGCTTGTTAAGCCTTGTTCAGGAGTATAAAAATGCAATACCTACTAAATATTAACGTTACCGTACAAAATATTTATACCTAGAACTGGGGTGTTCAACAATTGTTTGTTGGAAAACCCAAGTAATAATCGATAACAGGAAATTTCTTAAATTCCAGTTGGTCATTTGTTATATTTTGTTTAAATTTTGTGGATCTTTTAATTTCAAATTGTTCAAATAAGTTTAACCATAAAACTTTAATTTAACGTTATAGTACACGTTAATATTTAGTATTGCATTTGTATACTCATGAACAAGGCTTAATAAGCCGAAACATATGTAGAGTTTCTAATATAAACTGTTTGAGTCATTTATTTGCAATTTCATTTGTTTATTATTATTTTATAAAATGTTTCGTAAAAAACGAGCTTTGATTCTATTAATATTAATAATTTTATTAGTGGTGGAAGTTGTTAAAGTTTACTTTTTTCTGAACACCCTATATAAATTATGAAGTTTATTTTGGTATGATGTTAGCTTTAAGACTTGACTATAACTAGTAAAAATTTCAACAGTCTAAGTCATTGTTTGTTAAAATTCTGTTTTTTATAGTTTGAGTTGCGGTAAAGATTTTTTTCTATAAATTAAATTGTCTCGGAAACTATTCATCGTAGACATAGAGTTGGTTATCAAAGTCACCCCTACTCCCAACGTTTTGAGTTTCTAACACGCTTAGTTTTACTAAAACATCTACTGTACCACTCAGTTTGAATAACCCTTTATGGAATTCTACTATTGACAATAGTATAAATAGAATACAATTAAAACTAGCTCTTCAATAAGCGTATCCTTTATACAGAAGACGTAATCAAAATTATAATAGTATGCATACCAATTTAAGCTCAGTCACTTATAAACTATCTAAATTCTTAAAAATACATGAATTAAATTTAGTTTTTATAATAAATAATACTTTAGGCAATTAGATAAAAAACAATAAAGACAAAACTGATAAAAATAAAAAATCTGCGATCTATAAATTTGCTTGTGGCTTTACCCAATGGTTTATATAGGTACGGAAAACTCGAGAAAATGTTAACATACATTTAAGTGAACATGTAAAAAGGATTTTACTTACGATAATAATCTCTTATAGTCCAGACCAAGACAAAATTTAAACAGAGCTAAAACTTTATGCAGATTTTTGAATAATTACTATAAACGAAACGTGAAAAGTCTCAATCGATCCGACGTGTGTTAAAATTTTATTCGCAGTTAAGGGTCATGAAAATCATGTTGTTACAACCTAAATATATTTTTGTCCTTCATAACACTAAGTGCACAATTTGCCCAATTTCATTAAGTTTATAGGACATCATTTAGAAACGATCTACTATCAATACATCCCCATCATAAAACCATAAAAGTAAAGAAGATACCAATAATAAATAGCTACCCTCTAGGTCAATGACTGACTGCACCCCGTACACAATGTCAACGAGTATTAAACTACCTACCACTTTCTAAAAACCACACCCTCTGAAACATCCTAAAAATAATCTAAAATCTTAGAATTATTACCGAACGGCGTGGTCTAGTGCTCTAGATCATTGCTTAGCAATCGGGAGGTCAACGATTCGAACCCGGGTCCGGCTGCTCTGGTCCAAGTTTTCTGTGGTTTCCTTGGATCATTTAAGCAAATTCCACAGATAATCTTTCACTTCTCTTCTATCTTTATTTCGTCCGTCTCATCTTTCTCTCCCTAGCCACATCACCCACCCATTCCCACGATTCTTGCAAAGAGGCTGAAGAGGGCCTTACGGCTTTGCACTATAATGAAGGTCGGAGGGACTGCCCGCTCACCAGCATGAGGAGCTGGTGGGAATGAAACACAAACGAGTTTTTTTTTTAGAATTAACATCTTTATACAATAGTGGATAGTTAAGTAAAGATAGCATAAATAACAAAGTTTTTTATTTATTCGTCGAGCTTTCGCGTATTCTACAACTAAAAATTAATTTATTTCAACAAACATTAACTGTGCCCACTAGGAATTGTTACGTGCGTGCCCAAACCACATGTTTTCACTAATTTATCTGAAACAGTTGGTTATATTTCAAAAGACATTTACATTTTATCCCTTAGACCCTTACACTTTTTCTCTTACAAATAATCGTTCGCGAGTTATATCAATTTCGAAAAATGCAAAATTTGAATTTTCACCGATATGGACTCTTTTCCACAATACCTTGGACGTAGAGTACTTGGCCTGTTTTTATTTGGAATGCTCTATTGGTCTAATTCACGATTTATATATTTAAATAAAGAAACACTCATCCTAATTACCACTAACTAAATTTTATATGAGCATACACGTGTTTCGCCCACTTCACACGTGGGCATTATCAAAACGAGATTTCAGTTCAAGTTCAGTCTCGCGTAATTAATAGACAGTATATATATATTGGTACTCTTTTGAGAATGGTGTAACATCGAAACGACTGTCGTCAAGGACTCAATTTGAATGTGAAACTACCGAGTGTTTTCTCTACCTTACTATTTTATTTTGTTTCTGATATTGTTCTGTATCTCATAGGACCGGACCATCTTATTTTTAATATTGTCTTGTATTTCATATGGCCATTTTGTTGTTGATATTGTCTTAATTGTCAAACGAAGACAAGACAAGTTAGATATAATCTTAGCTCTTGCGGCAACCCTAGAAACTACACTAATAAGTTGATAGAAACGTGAAAGCTTTTTCCTCATATTGAAAATTATTTTAATTTTATTTAGTTGTAAATTAAGGAGACCATTTCTTATAAAATTGATCGATTGTAATGGATCATAATTGAATAATGAAAAATAATGAATTTCTTGGCTTGAGAAATACCTGTCTTGAACAATAGTTAAGTAGCTTGTTTTTTAGCGCCAGAATCAACCACCGGTGAACACGAAACTCTCCGGAGAAGTTTAGAAGAACTACTAAAACTAATGCTCGTTGTGTGGTGTAAGGAGAACCAAGCAATTAAAATGGTATCCGCCGGTTCAAATGGTATATAAGTGATTTTAAACGAGTGTGATGCTGTACACAATAATCCTTTTATATTTAATAGTAATTCTGAAACTAATCGAATTTTGCTTTTATTTTGCTTGCTAAAACTGTTGCGTAATATATGCATATACCTCTGTATGTAGTATACAGGGTTTTTCAAGTTGATGGGTTATTAGAAAAAATGAATTAGTAGAACGAATTCAATTCTGAAACTTGGGCTCATTTGGTTATTGTTTATGCCTCTTCATTTAAAAATATTTTCAAGTTCGATTTACATCCGGTTATACCGGAAGTAGATGTTAACTTTCTTATTTTAAATGGAATGGCATACTTTTTTTACATTTTCCGAAAATATTGATGAATTTTGTGTTATTTAATTTTTTTCAAAATTTTTGACATTTGCACGTTAGCATTCCGGAGGTCACCGGTTCGAACGCGGGTCCGGCTGCTCTGGTCCAAGTTTTCTGTGGTTTTCTTGGATCAGTTAGGCAAATGCTGGGACAGTAATATTCCACAGATAATCTTTCTTCTGTCTCTCTTCTTCTTCTTCATTTTGTCCATCTCATCTTTCTCTTCCTAACCACACCACCCACCCATTTCCACGATTCCTGCAAGGAGGCTGAAGAGAGCCTTACGCCCTACTCTCCGGCTTTGTACTACAGTGTAGATCGGAGGGACTGCCCGCCCACCAGCACAGCACAGAAATCCCAGAATAAGAAAAATATAGGACATTCGTTCAAAATAGTAAAAAAACAATGTATCGAAAGTTATCCATTTTGAAAAATAAGAACTTTAATATGAATACCTCACAAATCCATGTTAATTTTATCTAAAGCGATTTTCAATGTTGTAGTGGTACACCTTGTATATCAATACGATTAGACCACACAGAATAAGGTCATCATTAAGTTAACTTTGTTAGATTCTTAAAAATTTGAGCAGTGAATTCTTGATCTCTGAAACGCTACTGGCGCCGTTTGACTTATGCTTTACCGCATTGTACAACTATGTAGGTAATCGAATTGGAACGTTGCCATTGCACCTGATTTAGTGTTGAATTTAAGCTTGAAACGGCCGTCCATCGCATCGTCAGGATAGTCGCCTTACTCTATTCGTTTCGTGCTAACCAGTAACATGTTTGCAATTTCAGTTAATTTTGAGAAAACGAACCGGAAACTTTCCTCACATACAATAGCTTTAACTACTAACCAGCTAAAGCCAAGTCGGCAATTACTACGAAACGTATAATTTAACGTGGCGAAGAAAATCTCTTAAATCCCAAAATGGTTCCGCTGCTTTTGATTAAATTGTATTATTTTCTTACGATTGTGCTAATAATAACAAAAATACACTTGATACCGTGGAATAACAAACCATTCTTTTTCAATTACGAATAAAACACAACTTGAAATGCTTTCACTATTATTTATTGCCCTCTATGTGTATTTTGCCTTATAAGGGCATCCTCAAGAGTAAGTAATTTTACTCAATAACAAACTGTTGGATATTGATATTTATAGTGGATGGTTACATAGAGGGGGTACAATATCAGAGTCTAATAGAGGATTATTTCCAAAGTCTACTTGGTCGTTTGTGATTATTTTATTGCCTTTTTAATTTCCAAAATTTCAAACCTGTCTAAAATGGGTCCACCTTTTAAATTATGTAATGTAATGTAAACCTTCAAATTCTTTTTATGATTATTTTTTTCTACATATACTTTAAGGAAACTCATTTTAATACTTAGTAAGAAATAAAACACAAATTTCCACAAAATTTGTTTAATAAACTTAACAACTAATTCGCCTAACTTAGGTTTCTTCAGAAGTAATAATAAACTAAGCTAAGCTACTTATATATAGTTTAAGAATTAAGGCGGGGGGTAAATAAAGAGATTAAGTAGTGGTGAATTATTGAGATCAATTTGATCGTTCAGAAGAATATTGGTATTTTTAAACTTATTAATTTCTAGAGATTCTAATAAGGATAGTCTAAGATTTTTATTTTCCACGTGTAAGATTTCAAAATCATCATTAATAATATGTTTTTCTTCATTAAGGTGTTTGGCGTAGTTTGAGTTTAATTTATTATTATCATTTATTTTTATGTTCATTTATTCCTTTGTATAAATTATCTTCCCGTTTAACCGATGCATATATAGTATGTATGTATATAAGTTAATCGAAACAATTGTTAAATTTATAAAACAAATTTTGTGGAAATTTCTAGTGTTTTATTTCTTACTAAGTATTAAAATTCTTTTTCCATAAAGATGATAGCTGAGATGTTGAACCATGTTGTTGATAATTATTTCATCCCCAAATGTTCTCTTGTAAAATATTTAAAATATGTTATCAAGAAATGTTTACCATCATCCTAACTAGTTCGCACACTTCACTCGACACACTTCCAACATGATGTTATGAGTTCATTTACTATTTCGCTGGTAGTGACCTCAAATCGGCATCCATTTGTGTCTCTATTACTACATCAAAATTTCATCATCAAAATCATTCTTGAACTATTTCAAACGACGGAGCAAAATTCCCAGTATACTTTTGTAGCTTTGCTTCAGTTTTCGTAATGATCTTTCCTCTCAAAAGATATTTTATCAACATATAAATTTCACTTATTTCTATTTTTACGGTGTAATTATTTTACTTCGAAGTAAGATAAAATATTCACCATTTAACAGAAATATCCAAAGAACATAACGTGATTCTTTACTAATTCCCCAAAAAAGACAATTAAATAGATCTATCTTATACCTGCAGGTAGATATTTATGCACAAACTCGAAGTTGTTATCTTATATTGATTAAAGCGAAGAACCTTTAGCAAACTATTACATGGGCAAACAAACAGCGTTGCCACAACAATAATAATACCATCCTCAAACCCTTTGGGTACGGAATCCTTATAATAGAACATGGTTAATTATACGCTTCCATTCTTTAAAATGAACTTACAACACTAACAGGATTTGTTTTTAGTGTTTGAGGTTCCATATTTTAAAAACATCATATGTATATAATTTTAAAGAATTAATCCTTAGCACCTCATAAATACTATTTCTTAATGTTCCTTTTTGTATAAGTTTATGGGTGAAAATGTGTGTTAAAAGCATGTACCCTCTGTCCTGCATTTATATTACAATTGACGCTAAAATTCAAGTTTCATCTTTCGTAGATTGTATATAAGTTTGTTCTTTTTCCAGAGACTGACAAAACTATTGTGGTAAGAAGAAAATCTGGAGAATTCGGATTTCGGATTCATGGGTCAAAACCGGTTGTAGTTTCTGCAATTGAGCCGGATACACCTGCAGAAAGTTCCGGTCTTGAAGTGGGAGACATAGTTTTAGCAGTTAACGGAATCAGTGTTTTGGACAAAAGTCACTCGGAAGTTGTGAAAATTGCCCATGCCGGAAGTGACATCCTAACACTGGAGGTGAGTCTTACGCTTAATAAATCAAGTAATGAAGAGACCTTTTTTTAACCCGGGTGTATAGAAAAGTCATTCGAAGCTAGATCTGGACTATAAGGCGGTTGCGATATAAAGGGAGTGGTGTTTTTTTGTTAAAAACTTGATAAAAACCAGTCACCTCTTTTACCATTTGAGGCACCAAATCCCATTCTCTCCAGAGCCTGTGTACAACAGAATTAAAAATACAATTCTTGTTCGAACTGGATTGAAAAAGTTCGCGTGTAAATCTTTAACTATAACCCTAAATACCTCTTATTTTCTTACTTTCCTTCAATACCTTTGAAGTCAGAGCGATCCATGAACACCCTTGAAAAAACGTTTGTCTGTCTATGTGGGCTTATCATTGAAACGGCTGAACCCATTTTGATGGAACTTTAGAGACACGAAAAGGAGGTTATAGTGAGTGATTTAGATTAATACTGATCGTCTGTCTATTTGTCCATCAGTCTATCCGACTATCTTTCTATTTACGGGATAATCTTCGAAACGCCTGAACTGATTTCAATTAAAAAATTGTCGGGAAAGATCTAGGCTTCTTTTTTTATGCAGATAAAGTCGCTAGGCAAAAGCTAGTTATATTTTAAAATCCTACTTTTATCCTGTAATTTAATTTCGCTTTCAACGGCGGTAACGCGACGTTGATATTAAGCAAAAACAAGCAGGTTCTATTGGATAACAAAAGTCTGCGTCTTGAATGAAATATAGACTCCAGGGAGCCTGACGTTTGTCATTGAGGGTAAAATTACTTCAGGTTTTTAACCCTTGAAGTCCCCTTTATCTATGACAGCTCTCAGACTGATTTACTATCGATTGCTTCGAGAGTAAAATTATCTTGTCTGTTAAAGATCTAATGGGATCATATTACCTTACTTTATCCGAGAATAAATCCTTTTCCCACAAAAACTGATTGAATTATATTTTACCAATCGGGAAAAAATACCGGTTTCGAACTAATAAAATAAAAACTTAGGGACACGTGAAAATAATGTTCCCCACCGCTATTTTATCATTATTCATAGTTAGGATACTTTATATACTGACCCATAGATGGCGCTACCAGTATCAAATCCATATGCTTTTGAAGACGCGTGTGTAAATTTGATAGCTGTTGTACTATTAGTATCTGAGTGACAGCATTTTTAATCAAAGAACTTTTGTTACTTTGAAAAAATGGATAAAAAGGAATTTCTATTAATAAAGCATTGCTTTTTGGTGAAAAAAAATACTGTTGAAACCAAGGCTTGGCTTGATTAACATTATTCGGACTTTGCACCAGGAAAATCAACCGAAAATCAAACGATACTAAATGAGCACCGAGGACGATGCACACAGTGCACGCCCCAAAGAGGCTGTTGGCTGTTGCCGACGAAAACATAAAAAAAGTCCTCAAAATAATTTTTGATAACCGTAAAGTGAAGTTGATTGAGATATGTTAGCTGAGACCCTAAAGATATCAAATGAACCTGTTGGTAATGGTCATATCGTGAATGTGAATGAATATTTGGATATGCGAAAGCTCTGTACAAAGTGGGTGCCGCGCGAGCGCGAGCTCACAATCGACCAAAAACAACAACGGATGGAATCAATGAGTCTAAGCAGTGTTTGTAGCTGTTCAATCGTAATAAATCCGAATTTTTGCGTCAATATGTGACGATGGATGAAACATGGCTCCATCATTTCACACCGGAGTCCAATCGACAGTCGATTGGACTGCACGTGATGAACCGACTCCAAAGCGTGGAAAGACGTAAAAATCGGCTGGCAAGGTTATGGCATCAGGCATCAGTATTCTGAGATGTTCATGGTACAATATTCATTGGCTATCGACTATCTTAAAAAGGGGAAAACCATAAACAGCTATTACGTAGCGTTATTGGAGCGTTTAAAAGACGAAATCGCCGAAAAGCGGCCTCATTTGAAGAAAAAGAAAGTTCTGTTTCATCAAGACAATGCACCGTGTCACACATCAATGAAATCGATGGCAAAATTCAATGCATTGGGCTTCGAATTGTTTCCGCATCCACCGTACTCTCCAAATCTGGCCCCCAGTGACCTTTTTCTGTTCTCAGACCTCAAGAGGACGCTCGCTGGACAGAAATTTCGCGCCGATGAAGAGGTAATCGCCAAAACTGAAGCCTATTTTGAGGCTAAAGACAAATCGTATTATAAAAATGATGTCGAAAAATTGTATGACCGCTATAATCGTTGTATCGCCCTCGAAGGGAACTATATTGAATAATAAAATCAAATCCTATAAAAAAGAAAAATTTTTCTCTGCTAGCCTACGAACTTTTCAGCCCGCCTGTTATAAGAGATTGTGGTGTAAGAATAAACAAAAAAAATAGGTCTTACCCCAATTAATCACAACACTTTAAAAACGCGGACACGTGTTTCGCTCACTTACACGTTGTGAGCATTTTCAATGCAAGACTATGTTTTGATTATCAAGGAGGGCTAAATATATATGCTACTACAAAGGGTAAGAACGGGGGAAATTTGTTTTTTTTTTTTTGGAGACGTGAATACGTTCAATGTCATAAGTCAAAAACCAAGGTAACCCAATTAGTTGGATCATAGTTACGAGCTTTCGGCTTATGCATGCTTCGACAAACACGTATAGGTTTGCATGGTTAAGCAAAAAGTACGTGTTCAATTACCGGTTACCTTTTTTATTTCTGAGACCAGATTCAAGATTTATGGCAATTTTTATAAAAAATCTCAACGCGAAATTTAACTACGTAGCTTGTCCCTTCGTAAGCATAAATAAAGGAATACAAAATCGATCAAAACTGGAACTTATTACAATGAAATTTAACGAATAATTCAGTTGATAGTATCAATTTAATTGTAATATTTAAAAACATAAAATGACAAAGCAGATTATATAAAAAATGGTGACTATTACAATTTAAAAGTAAATTTTACTATATGTATCATTAATTTAGTTATTGTATAATTGTAATTGTAAAAAGTGTTGCTCTTGAATACTGCTTTCCCTATACCATTATGTGGTGAATAGATAAATACATCATTTATCTACAATTTGTGGTCAAACTATACTTGATCAATATTTCTAACATAAATTAATGTCTTGACTGCAAATTAAAGATGGAAACATAATAAGCAAGTATATAACCAAAAGGCAGTAAATACCTGTCAGCTGAAAGAACGACTGAAGCAAGAGAGTTAAAGTGAAGGAGATCGATCGCTGTTGAAAAAAGTATCCCAGAAATTTTAAGAAAATAAGTGAGGCCATGCGATCGCTACGTTGTCTCAAGTAGAAGCGGACTTCTTTGCGCTAATTTAAAATAGTCTACTACCTACGTTTTAAATAAGTTCATGGAATATTTACTTTAAATTTTGAATAATGTCAATATAATAATATGTAAATATAATAAAAGACACAAAAACTATCACAAAATTATTTAATTCAACAACAATTGTTTCGCTAACACTGTAGCTTCTTCAGGTTGACAATGAGTACATCTAAACAAGGTACGAACACAGCACAGCAGTGGGGGAAATAATCGAAGCAAATACTAAGTAAAATTAAATACAGTAATAAAATTAATTATCAAATTAAATATTGACATATAATTAAAATTAAATACATATAATCAAAATTAATGGTATACAAAATCAATGTAAAATTAAAGATTAAAAGATTAAAAAATTAAATTAATTAAAATTTTTTTGAGATATATAGCGGACAATTACAATTTTAAATTGAATAAAGGAGAAATTTGTTCACTTATCAATAAAGATGACGATTTTTGTTTATTAATCTCTAAAGCTTCTAGTAACCTTAATTTAAAACTATTTTCACAAACGTGTAACATATCGTAGTTGAAATTAGGGATATGATTACTTTCTATTAAGTGGGAAGCATAATTTGAATTTAGTTCTTTATCCTTAAAAAAATTACTGTTCTAAAATCCTAATTTTAAAATTTCTCCCAGTAACACCAATATAAAATTTATTGCAGCAGCCCCAATTTAATTTGTATACCCCATTTTTTGGTTTTGTCTTTGTTATTTTTAATAAAAAGACTTAAATTATTACTTGTTTTAAAGGCAATATTGATATTATAATTTCCCAAAAAAAAAAATTTTTAAATAACTGAACGTGTAACATATCGTAGTTAAAGTTAGGATATATTAGTATGGGCATTTAATTTATATTTAATTTTAGTTAGTATTTTCTTCGATTATTTCCCCCACTGCTGTACTGTGTTTGTACCCCGATTCACACACACACATATATATATATGTATATATGTATATATATACCTTGTTTATATGTACTATTCATTGTCAACCTGAAGAAGCTACAATGTTAGCGAAACAATTGTTGTTGAATTAAATAATTTTGTGAAATAAATATAAATATGGAATCAACAGAAACAACTACTCCGAGGGCTAATACCCCTACCGGCATTGAATTACACTGTTGATTCCGATGGACTTCTAGACGAAAATATATATAACATATTCAAAAAATAAGGAATTAAAATCCTTATTCGTCTAGAAGTCCATCGGAATCAACAGTGTAATTCAATGCCGGTAGGGGTATTAGCCCTCGGAGTAGTTGTTTCTGTTGATTCCATATTTGTATTTATAATATAGCCTGTAAAGGCCTTTCTGCCAGCGCCCACCTGATGAGACCCGATAGGTCGAAACCGGTCGTGGGATGTGGCTTTCGGTTCGTTGTGCCTACTTGGTAGGACGCGTTCAAAATGTGAGATCTTTGATCTTAAAATTTAGACGAATAAGGATTTTAATTCCTTATTTTTTGAATTTTGTGAAAGTTTTTGTGTTTTTTATTATATTTACTATGAATAATATTCAGCAAGTAAAGTCGGATTCCATTTGATCACAAATATGTATTGTATTCAGTTAATTTAAATTTTATTTTATAATAACGGATACTACTTACTGATGCTAGCACTACAATATGAAGAACTTTATAAATAAATTTATTAAGATTGTAAGGTTTATTATTATTTATTTATTAATAGCAGCAAAAGCAAGTATATGGCGATGTACTGCCATATCAACGTTTTACATAAATCTGCTTTTCACCGAGTACTAGCGATTTGGTCAATAATTTATCTAATCTACCTATGGCGTGCTGATGAGATCTAATAATTTCGAAATCGCGATATATTACTTGACCAAGAACTTATTTTTGTTCTTATTATAATCTTAACTTTAAGTCTTGACCAAACATCTGAAGAAGCTACAAGGTGGAGAAACATATATCAAGTTTTTCAATGAATGTCAAAATTAAATAGTGTCGACTTTTAATTTTTAAATTACTTTGAATTTCCATCAAGTGAAAGCGGAATCAATTAATTATATTAATTTAACATGACCTCATCTTCCATATCAACTGGTCTTAAAAAATAAACCGTGACAAACCAAGGAACTGACATACAGATTAGAGGTGGGCAATAAATACGATTGTTTTTAATGAATCGATTCAAACGATTCAATTTCATAAAAGCAATATATTCTCATGATTCGTTCATTTGAACGAACTACACCGTAAGAAGTGAACCAATTCATGCAACTCATTTTTAAAATTTGTACAAATAAACGATTCATTAAATCATTGTTCATCTCCAAAACACATACGAAGATGGATCAAATATAAACGAGCCTTTGTTCATAAACCGTTTATTTTGAAAAGTTTCCCAAAATTACAAATCTCTATTTTTCGACATATCCCCCCTTGTTTATCTATACATTTTCCTCAACACATTGGTAGTTTTTCATCCCGTTTCCATAAAAAGAAGCAGGGCGGGTGTCTATCCAATTGCGCACAAACGCCTCCACCTGTTCATCGGAACAGGTCTGAAATCGCTCAACCCCTAGTGATTGTTTGAGGGGCCCAAACATGTGAAAATCACAACGGGATAGGTCTGAGCTATATGGAGGGTGTTCCAGCTGAGTCCAGTACATTTTACCGATTTAGGCCTGCGTTATAACTGCGGTATGATGCCTAGCGTTATTGTGCAAGAGTAACACGTCACCCATGGGGTGCGTCTTCCTTTTTCAGCAATAAGCAAGTTTCACCTGACTGAGAGGTCAGTAGTACAGACTGTAGTAGGTTGCATTAATGTTTTTTCGCTCGTGCAAAAAATCGACCAACAATACCCCTCTTCAGTCCCAAAAAACCGTGGCTAAAACTTTTTCCTGCAGACAGACGTGTTTTCGGCTTCACTGAGTTTGATTCATCTTTGCGCAGCCACTCCATGCTTGCTCGTTTTGATGTTAGAGTGTAATGGTGTACCCACGTCTAGTTGCAAGTTACAATTTTGTGCAAAAAAAATCACCGCCTGACGGATGCGAACTCGAGAAGCTTTTTAATCTTCACTCAGCAACTTTGGAACCCAACGAGCTAAAATTAGCTAATTTAATTAAGTAGCTATTCCATTTGATATGCATTAATAAATGCGAGTAGAACGTCCAACTTGAGTGTTTACTCTAATTTCCTTACTCCTTAAATACCTACTCAGATTTTTGATGCATAAATGAGAGGACCTGGCTGCCTACTTTCAAAAACAAGTGTCTTTTCACTAGCAGATTTAAGCATAGAATGATCTGAGTCGATAGACAAGGAGCATCTAGATCGATCCTCAAAACAAGAGAATGGACACTCACATGTTTGAAATTATACTAGAACTTTTACATATTTCAAATGAAGTTGCTCCTTTAGAAATGTGATACTATACTAAGCACAGACCTTTAGTGCTTTATGCTTGGAAATGTGCTTAGAATCACTGTACTTCAAGCTATTTCGTGAAAAAGTATTGAGGGCTTGGTGAACGAATTACTTTATAGAAGTGCTTTGAATTTTGTATTTTATGAGCATCAAGCTCATTTAAAGTGCTTGAAGCCTTTTCAAAGTACTTGAAGCCCTCTCACTTTAAATTTGCAATTGAGTAATAAAAATAATCTGAAACATAGTAAAAACATTAAAAGAGCTTTAATATTTTCGGAGTGCTTAAAGCCTTTATGGTCTATTTGAACCCTTATTGCTTTAATTCAAGCACTCATGGTGGATTTTGAATCCTTCGATTTGAAAATGTAATTGGGGCTATTCTACGAATTCATATTCGCGGTAAACATAATGAGCCATGCGTGGCCATCCCGGTCAGTCGTCGGCTACCCCGTGGTAGCGTGGTGCGGAGACATGGCGATCGATAAATGGGCGCGGACCTGTTTCGCGTTGTCCGTTGGAGGTGAACGTTATTGCGACGTTAGTATAGCGTAGTATGTCTCGGAGGTGAAACGTGCGTATATCGTACCGCATATTATCGATTATCATTTTTTGTTTTATTCTACCATAGACTTTTTCGTTCATTTTATTTTTTTCGTTGACAATGTACAGTTATTTGTTCTTTCATCGTTTTTCAATGTAATACTATAAATAAACTCTTTATATTCAAACTTGCATTCTGAAAAGCTTTCGAATCACCAAAACCTCTAACAGCTTAAAGGCCAAAGCAATTTGAGTAAGGGGTTTGGGCTTAGAGGTTAGAGCTCTTTTAATGAATCCCTTGCCCAGCTCTGATTAAGCATTCAAATTTCAAATCACCACCAATTGTATTTGACCTCAAAGTAATGTTTCATTAATACATCATTTCTGTATAGTTTGAAATAAACTTGTATAACGTTAGTAAAGTGGGTTAATTTACTTTACGATACTGTTATTCAAAAGCAATTCACTTTGAAACATTAAGTTCGTGTATGATGATATATTGTAAGATCGTGTCAATGTCTTATCTCTTGCATGTGTAATTTTCATCAAAGGGGTACGGAAATTAGTTTGTTTAGATACAACTATGAGCTGCAGAACAACATTATTAACTATGTGTTTATTATACGTACCCACTATCACTAGATAAATTAGTTTCAATAAAACATATAATGATGAAACCAACAACAAACATATCCTTATATATTCTAAATTTTATTTCTTTATTTAAAAGCCGACTAAGTTTATTCATAGGCCCGAAGCGGCAAAACGAAATGAGGCCCCCGGTCTCTACAGAAATTGATGTTAAACACATGAAGAGTAGCATAAGAACGAAACTTTTACTTTATAATTGATACGATGCGATTGTTGGTCACTTGGTGAAACATTTTGAAAATAAAGAATATAATACAAAAAAACTTAATAGTTTCACAGGTTTATTAAAATCTTAAGGACAGTCGTTTCGGCTGTTATGCCATTATCAAAAGTGTACAAAATAATACTAAATAATTACATAAGTTGAGCTTAAATACTAGATTTACATGATGGATTTTAAGAGTGGGGATACTTTAAAATCGATTTGGTCATTGATTAGTAATTTCTTGTTGTTAAGGGCTTTATTAATTTCAAAAATTTCTAGTAAGTTTAACAATTTGCTTTTTTTACAATTATGGATTAATTTAATATTATCAATCTAAATTGTGATTGTTTTCAATGCAATGTTTAGCGAAGTCAGTACAAGGATTTTTGGTTAAAATTGATTTTTGATGTTCACGTATTCTTAGTTGTAAGGCTCTACCAGTTTATCCAATGGAAATTGCTTGGCAGTTTTTACAATTAATTTCATAAATCTGCGAAACTACCAAGTGTTTTTGTATTATATTCTTTATTTTACTTTACTATATATATGTTAAAGAACAAGATATTATCTTGTATTATTTTTATTATTATTGTACAGGATGGATTTATTTTATTCAACTCCTATTCAAACAGATGTCTCAGACCGTAAGACTCTTGGCTTGTTGATGGGGTTGCGATAGAGTAGGTACTGCGCATCGCATTCCTGTCTCATCCCTTATTAGCTCGCCCGTCCTGACGTAGCTAAATTATCATCACGTGGCAGCTATACAGGGGGTTCCACAGGATACTGCTAACATATATTATATGTCTAAAAAAATTGCAATAATTATACTACATATTTTCGTGGCTTAATTTTATTGAATAACGTCATTAAAGTCTATTTTCTTTGAAACTTTTCTTTGAATTGATAGGATGGAGAGATTGATAAGACGTTCTTGATTCATCGTAGATCGAAGATAATAAATAAAGTTGCAATTTAGAAAAAATTCTCACGCATGACGCGACTAAGACACAAATGATTAAGTAGTATTAGACTATATAGGGCCATGATTCACTGAAATCTCATTTAAATTATAAACTCAAGGATTGCCCAATATTTATTAATCAAACTCATCATAAATTTATACAACATTTTCGAGTGCTAGAGCTACAGTGTCGTCGGAAGTTTCAAGCTTAATTTTTCATTCAATAGTTTGCATAGTTCTGTTGATTTCCTTTATGGCTATGCATCGTTGCGATAATTTTTGTATAAATCGTTTTATGTATTCAAACATTGCTCCACAAGCTTCTTGGATTGATAATCCAGCGTTGAGTTTATTTCATTTATCTTAATTTCGTCTTCCAACAAGTTACGAGTCGTACAACGTAATTTTATGACAATAAGATTTATACGTTTGTATTTTGCACAGATGCAAAGAGGGCCTCCAAATTCAAAATCCAAACTATCTCTTACACTTACTGAACTTTGACTTTGTTTATGATTTCATTAAAAACAACTTTTTCAAATTTGAGGTTCCTCTAGGACCAGAGGCCCGAGCTGGGCCGCCCCCTTAGTCCACCACTGGCACTACATATAAGCATACATTTATCATATACTTCATTTGTGAATGGTCCTGGTCACGTAACAATTCATTCCATTAAGCGATAGAGTAATTTCATGAAAGTTAAGTAAATAAGAGACTAACAAATGAAGATTATATTACAGAAACGACAAGGATCACACATTATTGAGTAAAATAAGTTATGGATATCAAGCTTAAGCCGAGTAGACTTTCAAGTCGTTTTGAGGAAATTAGATTTTAACGTTAAGGAAGATCGGAAGTCACTGCTAAAAAAATAGTTTTATACAAAAAATAGTAAATAACAAATTGTACGGGACACATCTGTGTAACTCCCAAACCTCCTTATGGGTGGTCACACCTGTAACGCCTTTAATGTTAGTGGTAGAAGAAACAAAATTGGGCATGTGCATGTTTTAAACAAAGAACAATAAACTAAAGGTAAAATTTATTAAATTAGACACTAGGGCAATTCTCAATGGATTATAAACGTTCCAATAAAATATCTGTAATATTTTTCACACTTTTATTTATTTAAACTTTCTAGGGTGCACTTACTATGAAACATTTTCTCTTTTTATTTATTTATTTATTTTATAAAATCTTTGTAATAGTTTTTATCCACAAGTAGTATTACAGAAAGGTTTTGTTTTAAGCTCGATACCCACTACTGCTATCTCGTGGTCTCTTATCAACAGTTTTTATTAATTAACGAAAACTCCATAGCTAATTAAAAATGATCCATTATTAGAAATAAACCAATTGATTGATTATAGAGTTACATTTTTAAAATTAGATATTAAGCAACATGTTTATTGTGTTTTGTCTAGGTGGCTCGAACGTCAGGTGTTTTGAGCCCTTCCTCGGCTGACGTTCACGGTGGAGATCCCCTTTATTGTGGCTACCTATGGAAATTAGGTGGTTATGCGAGCGGAGCACCGTCAAAGAAGTGGGTTCGAAGATGGTTTACACTAAAGAATGATGACTGTCTGTACTACTACAAAACGGACGTGGTGAGTTCAGCCCTAAATATGCTTCTTTTTATGTTACAAAATATTTATTAAAAATATTTATTAAAAATATAAATATAAATATGGAATCAACAGAAACAACTACTCCGAGGGCTAATGCCCCTACCGGCATTGAATTACACTGTTGACTCCGATGGATTCATAGACAAAGGTATCACATATTCAAAAAAGAAGGAATTAAAATCCTTATTCGTCTAAATTTTAAGATCAAAGATCTCACATTTTGAACGCACAACGAACCGAAAACCAAATCTCACGACCGATTTCGACCTATCGGGTCTCATCAGGTGGGCGTTGGCAGAAAGGCCTTTAAGGGCTATATTATAAATATAAATGTAAATATGGAATCAACAGGAACAACTACTCCGAGGATATTGCTTTCGGTTCGTTGTGCCTACTTGGTAGAACGCGTTCAAAAGTATTTTAATTCCTTCTTTTTTGAATAAAATATTTATTTGTTGAAACGAAATTAACCAAAAAACTTAAATATAAACAGAAAGTAAGTTCGACAGGTTTGACAAATCAATATTCGTAATCGAAAAGGATCTTATCAATTATTAATGAGCTCAGAATTACTGACAATTTTCTACAGATAACGTTCACGACGCCGCCTAAACGGTACATATGTTATGGGCAGCAAGGCTGCTCTGGTCCAAGTTTTCCTTGGTTTCTTTGGATTACTTATGGAAAAGTTGGGGCAATAATATTCCATAAATAATCTTTCACTTCTCTTATGTATTCTTTTCACCCGTCTCATATTTCTTTCTCCAACTACCACCCACCTGCTCCCAGGATTCTTAAAATGAGGTTGAAGAGGGTTGTATGGCCTATTCTCCAACTTTGCACTAAAGTGTAGGTCGAAGGGAATTCCCGCCCATCAGTATGAGCAGCTGGTGGGATCGACACACCGAAAAGTTTTTGTTTTTAGTTATTTAACAGTTGGCAGCCTTCAAATTTTCCTTTGGTCATTTTATTCTATTCAGTGAAACATCTTGAAAATTGACAAATTGATTAAGGCTTTCGCGGCCAATTGATGAACTCTAGTGTGGTCCTTATTCAGGTCTAAAGGCCGTCGTTGTTTGGAATTGCTTCCTAACGTTTCGCTAGCACGAGTGGCGAGCTTCTTCAGAGATCCTTCCATCTCCGATGCTGGATGTAGACTGACTGTCTGTCAGTTCGTTAATTTCAAAATTATTATTATTATTTATTGACCAAAATCATCAGTATACAGAGTTTATACAGAATCATTAACAGTACATGGTTGTTTACATGATATTTATTAAATTACGTATAAATATTTTTGTTCCCCTCCTTATCAAGTTGACATTATGTATAACCCAAACCAATGCTGCAGAAGGTACGAGTACCCGTATGCTGAAGGTCATTGATAACTTACAAACTAAAATAACAATTATTTACAGTGTAAAAATGATGAAAACATAAGATAAAATTCATACAAGTATCGAGATGAAGCCACTTATTAGGAAGCGTTAACAAAGTAGTGATTCATTTAAATTGAAGCATTTCTTAACCAATGAGTAATTGTCTTTTTCAGCTGTGCATAGTTATTATAATTTTGCATTTTTATTTGTAGTGGTAATCTATTAAATAATTTTATAGATATATATACATGATTTTTTAGACCACTATTGGTTAAGCATAACGGTAGGATTAAACCACGGGTTCATGTTTTATTCTGTGAAGTAGTGAATCTACGTTGCAAATCGTTAAATGAGTACATGATTGAAACCAATTTATAAGTCTATTCAATTGTTAATGGTTTTCTTTGTAAATTAACATCATTTATCCCAGCCCCGAATATAACTTTTATGATTCTTTACTGCAACGTAATTAAGGCCCTTAGGACATTATTATACGACGATCCCCAAGCAATAATACCGTACGTGGCTATGCTGTTAAATAAAGCGTAGTAAATCGATAATAATGTTTGAATACTAAATATATGCTTGAGTCTGTAAAAAACAAAAAGTAAATACCGTGTTCTCTTAACTACACTATCAACGTGCATTTTCCACTTTAAATTAGTGTCAATCGTGAAACCTAAGTATTTAACCGAATCAGATCTAATGAGTCTTTGGCCATTAACAATAATATCAAAGTTATCTGGGATCGAATTTGAATATTTGCCAAAAGTGATATAGGTGGTTTTCTTAATATTAGTTACTAGACCATGCACGTACATCCAATACTGTACTATTTCCAGTTTATCCGTTAATTTTCTATTTAAATCTGCCCACGTGTCGGCATCACAGGGAATTGCAGTATCATCAGCAAATGAAAAAATGTCCAAGCCTTGCAACAACAATGAATTTACATATAGAATGAATAGTAGAGGCCCTAAAACAGTCCCTTGCGGAACTCCAATGTTAATGGTTGCTGATTCACTCCTGGTATCCCCAACGATAGTACACATCTCTCTGTTATGTAAATAATTTTTCATGAGTTCTAAAGCGACTCCCCTTATTCCCATTTTTCCTAATTTATCTAACAAAATATCATGATTAATGCAATCAAATGCCAAATAAAAGAGTAGATTTCGGACCACTTTGTAATACCTAGTGTATTATTTATCTTTTCATACTACCTACATGTCTGATCACGTTCAAAAATCCGTACCTACGGCATTTTCGGAAATTTAACTTTTATTTATATAACCATCAATAAAAAAAATCCGAAAGTTTTATTATAAAACTCTCCAATTAATTATACATGCTCTTGAAAGAGACTGATCAATCAGATGAAACAGTTGTAGAGTTTTATGACAAATTTTTCTGAAACATTACAATGGATTTTTTTTATTTATGCTTATTTAAAAAATGTTTCAGATTAAGGTCACCAGTGAGTATAAATTTTCTTTTTAGTTTAGGGTTGGGTCACGTTACGTTAGCTTTTTAGACGCTCATTTTCCACTTTTTCATCTAATATAAGTGGTAAATCTGTTGTTGATTTTGACCGATTTCATTTCTGGCTGTGAGTTGACTGTTACCGTACCTATAATAAACGATGCCATATTTGATTAATTAGACCGTGACTAGAGTATGACCGGCCGTAATGCCATCTTTATCGTCTACGTATATGAAAATTTCAATAACTTGAAATTAATAGAAACGTCTGATAATTTTAATTGAAGATATAAATAATGTATAAGCAGTACGAGGCATTTTTTTAACTAAGTACCGTTTTGAAAGTAATAAAAAACGTACAAAGATATCTTAATAATTTTATTTTTACATGAAAGCCTGTACCTTAATCTACTTTTCTACATAATTTCCTTCAATATTGAGGCACTTGTCATAACGTTTGACCAATGACCAGTTTTGAATACCCTTCTCATAGAACCCTGCCGCCTGACTTGTTAACCACTGCATCACAACTTCGTTGTTCATCATGCACATTGGTGCGGCCATCTTCAAATGCTCTCGCCCTCTTCTTTACCATTCCATCACTCATGATGTTTTGTCCATAAACTGCACAGATCTCACGATGATTATCAGTCAGTTTTAGTCCTTTAGCACTAAGGAATCGTATAACAGCCCGGACTTCACAATCAGCGGGACTCACGATTATCGGAGGCATCTTAAACACTCAGTAAACAACGTAAACAAGAGCGAATCAGACTGTAATGGGATCAGTGCGTAGGTGAGATATGTAGGTACTTAGTGCGCATGCGCGGAACGCTGATCGCAGCCCTGTGGCGTAAGAATTTCAAAACGGTACTTATTTAAAAAACATGCCTCGTATATCGATAGAAAAACATGATTCTGATTTCCTCAAAAATATTAATTTAAGTAAAAATAGACAAAAACAGGTATTTGCGCTCTGGCTCTAGCATAGGTTGAATTGGAAAAAATACCTTTTTGAAAGCACAGTGCCTTCTTCAAATAATGTCATTTATAACTTTTTCGTATCTGGTTCAAAGATTTACATATTGTATACACGAATTTCAAGTGGAATCATTTCATTTAGAATCGTCTGACGGGCGGACCCCTAAAAATGAAAATAATAAAAGATTTAATCAATAAAATTTTAATTAACTGTAGATACATCTTCTTTTGTACAAATACACGTTTTGACTTAATATTTAGCAGTGTTTGAAGGTTTCAGTTTGTTTTTGTTTTGGTTATTGGCGTAAATATTTGCTCATTTTGTATATGAAATCTTCGTAAGGAATTTTTTTATTTAGGAAAACGTCAGCTTCCTTGATCATCGCTTTAGCTTCTTCTTCTGTTAGTTTATCGCCTAATGTGGTCATAGCAATGAATAGTGTTTCGGCATCCACGAATCCAGTGCCGTCTCTATCAAATACTGCAAACGCACGTCTCACTTCTTCTGCTTGATCCCCGTATTCAAAGACCCGAGTTGCAACCACACGCACAAACTCTTCAAACTCTATGTTATCGTTTTCATCTTTTTCCATTTCATCAGCATACATTTTAACCTCTTCTTCGCCAGGGTAATAGCCCAATGATCGGATCACGACTCCCACTTCCTTTGAGGTTATTTTGCCATCACCATCTTTATCAAAGAGCAAGAAAGCTTCCTGCATTTCCGCTAGTTGTTCTTCTGTTATTTTTTCCATGTAATCCATGTTTCAAATTAAATACTGATAATTTTGAAAACGTTTTGATTAAATTTCCACTAAAATTTTGAGTTAATTGATTTTTCCAAATTTAAATTATGACGGGTTAGTTTGACATTGTGAGGGTTTTAGGTTTAATGAGTTTCTCATTGGTTATAGAATTCCGTTTTAAGGTGATGGCGATTGTTTCCAAACGTTTAGAAGTTGAAAATTAACAATATTCGCTATAAAATGTTGACCAGCAATTTTAGATTTTGCCGAGAAACATTCGAATTTATCAACGTTCGAATTTTTACAATAGTGCATGTATGTAGATATCGAAGAAGGTTGTTTATCGTCATCATATTCGCGGTTATAGTCAATGTCAATCTATTTAAAACACAGGTTTACGTATTTTTTTCATTTTTGTGGATATATATACAATTTTTTCTATTTATTTTACCGTCAGTACGATTTAACAGATATTGATGGTACAAAAGCGTGTTCATTTTTAATCTAGAAATGACAAAACTAACTGAAGAACAATTAGATGTGGTAAAACAGATACTCGATGAGTTTGACGAAAACAGAGACGGAACAATATCAATCGATAAAATAGAGTCAGCTATTAGATCGTTGAGTTGCTACCCTCCCGAGTATGATCTACAGGCATTAGTAGAAAATATTGTGGGATTTGAAGTGGACGGTTACGTATCAATTGACGACTTTATCTCTATAATTGGAGACAGAATATATGATTATTTGGATCAAGCTGAGGAATTGATAAAATTATTTTCAGCCTTCGATGCTATAGGGAGAGGTTGTATGGACGGACAGTCGATTGCCACCCTCTTGATGTACTTGGGCGACAATAGACTCACAGAGGAAGAGGGAGAACTGTTTCGACAAGAAGCTGATATAACAGATGACGGTTTCATACATTACAAGAAATTTGCATATAAAATTAGTCAATATATGGTTTAAAACTGAAAAAAGAGTTTATAAAGAGTAGTACTTAGCTGTTGCTTCGTTCGCGTGTTTTTAATAATTTCATTAACAAGATAAGATCCTCAATCAGGGTTGGCTAGCGTATAGGTACTGCAGAGCTGCAGGACTGCCAAGAAAATTAGATATCTATCTATTTTTGCAACCTAATTACTTATTAGTAGAATGATGGTTCGGGCTTGTAGACCGTGGTCGATGTGAACGGTATCGTCCAGACGTTTCGTCGGCAACTGCAGCTGACATCTTCGGTGGGTGCTGTGTTGACTACGTGTGCAAAGATTACACCTCGAAGTCTCGGCAGCGACTGCAATCAGTTACTGAAGATGTCAGCCGCAGTTGCCGACGAAACGTCTGGACGAAACCGTTCACGTCAACCACGGCCTACAAGCCCGAACCATCATTCTACTATGAATTCCGGCGGTGAAAGCTTATGTTCTCATATTAATCACTTATATTTATTAATATGATAATGTAGTAAGAGCAGTGTAAGATGTTGATCAGTAATTTATCGAAACTACCGGACGTGGATCGCGATTTCGATCTTATTAAAAATCATCAACAGTATCGATAATTGACCGACAAAATCGAAGGAATTCTTTCACAGCAAGTTGATGTAATATCTAGGCGCCTTACTAAGATATCTACTTATCCAAATGAATTGCGGCATGATTTGGTGCTCTAGATCATTCTCTGGTCCAAGTTTTCCGTGGTTTCCTTAGATGACTTGAGTAAATGCTGA
Organism: Agrilus biguttatus; assembly: GCA_963921985.1. Taxonomy (NCBI): domain Eukaryota; kingdom Metazoa; phylum Arthropoda; class Insecta; order Coleoptera; family Buprestidae; genus Agrilus; species Agrilus biguttatus. Next base: position 10,151,530 of record OY998122.1, read on the forward strand.
TGCAGTAATATTCCGCAGATAGTCTATCACTTCTCTTCTGTCTTCTTTTTGTCCATTTCATTTTTCTCTCCCTAACCACACCACACACCTATTTCCCCCTCTTGAATGGAGACTGAACAGTGTAGGTCGGAGGGACTGTCCACCCAGCACATCCACCATCACAAGTAGCGGATGGGAATAAAGCATACAAAAGTTTTTCTTTGGACGATTTACGTCTGCCAGTTTCGATAGATTACTGGCCAATATTACTGTTATTGTTAAATTAGTTTATGTGTCTATCACATATATAAGCTAGGTGATCAATTCAGTTGGATGAGTAGATACCTTTGTAAGGCCTTGTCAAACACATAAAATACCACAACCATCAGTATATACCGATAGATGGCGACATACCTCCTGTAATATGATGTTAAATCAACATCCTGTTACGAACTACTTCGGTTAGGTTAGAAATTTATCCATTCTACCGATCTATGGTGCACTGATAAGATCTAGTATTATCAAAATCGTGTACCTAGGTAGGTAGTTTCGATAATTTACTGACCAAGAGCTTACCCTGGCCTTATTAATTTGGTTTACGCGCCAATCACGTATATAAGCTGCGTCGTTAATTTAGCTGTACAAGTAAATACCTTATTTACGGCCCTTATCTCTAACATAAGAAATACTTCAGTTGGTATCAAATATACGCCTTAGCAAGATACAATAATTTAGTATATCTACAGTGCACACGACGCTAACGCCTTTTTCCGGCCGTCTCCTGCGTTGTGCTATTGGACCAAATGAATTCGCTGGGTCTTTGGTCAAGCGCATCGCGGTATCTTTAACTTGACCGCAGGACAGCCTCTGGTCTACTGGAACCAATTGAACAGTCACTTACAACAGTGACGGAATATTACAATAAACGTATATGTAAGAAATGAAATCTTAAATGCTGATTGTCCATTAAAGACGCCATAATCTCCAAATTATCGCAGTATTGATTTTATATCTTGTCGAACTATTGAAATTAATACTGGAAACGATACCGGAAGATTAAATACTGTCGTGGGGACTGGGTAAAGCTTTTATCCATAAATAAACTTGCATTAATGTAGTGAATATATTTTTTTAATTCCTACTTAGCTGTGTTTACAGCATTCAGGAGACCACAGGAATAAAACTTTAATTAACTTTATTAAGAAAAATAGGAAAAATGAACAAACAAAATAAAGATTGCGACAACGTCTCTTCTTCATCAAATCTACAGAAACTCTGCTATTTTTAACTTAAAACTAGCCACAGGGGGTATACCACCTTCGCTGCCCCGTACTCCTACAACTCTAACCTACAGTTTTCCTCATGCATCCATCTCACTCTCGTACATTCCCTCCTCGCTCATACTTCAACACAGCTCTTACTTACATTCTTCGACATCTGCTAATCATCATTCTCACAAGCAGCATTTGATACGCTCGACTTAAAATTGGAAACTTAAATCTACCTACCCTAATCCTTAAATTTATAACTTAAGTCTACACAAACACAAAAAGTTTTGTCCATTATTTCCGACACCACATTAATAATTAAAATAGAATCATCGCAATATTCATAGGTGGAGGCTTTACACGAACCTCCCAATACCTTGAATCTCTTTGCCGGAGCAGGGTACAGCGTATGACACCCATTTATTATTTAGCTTTAGACAATAAATAGTTAAAGTGACAAGCAATATTCTAATTGAAATGTTGGAAAACACTTGTCGATAGCGTGTTGGTCTATTTGAACGCCTTATAAAGTAGCTTTTAAGTAGTTAATTACATTAATTTTTTATTAGAATTATTGTTTATTTCATCACTTTTGTTTGCCAAAAAGTGGAAGTTTTATTTCACCTTAGACAGTGAAAAAAAGGAATAAAATCAACGGACTAAAAAGAATATTAAATATAACGTGTATACTCATGTAATTTTATCGAATGTAACTGTAAACAGAATAATATTAATAGATTCTACAGTAGGAAAATTGTAAAACATCTTCACTAATATGAAAAAAACACACAGTAAAGTTGTTTTACACTAACTAAAGGTTTTATTAAACTCTCCGATGATAACAGAATTACCGTCTAAAACAATTAATTTCCTAATTTTCTTCTTAGTATGCCGATTGTAGTACGTTGTGTAGTATAGTACGTTATTATATTTTGAATCAATTTGTTTATTAACCAACCCCAATCTTTTTCGCTTTTGAATCACCATGAAACAATTTCACTTACGAGTAAGACCAAACATCTCAATAATCCATCCATCTGTATTATTTCTTTCCCTTGCCTTTACCCTTGCCTTTGCCTTTGCCTTTCTTCTTTTTTTCGTCTCTATTCAAAACAATAACGAATTGCTCATAAGGAATCACTTGTTCCGGTTCCCGTACTTCTTCTTCCTCTTGTTCTTCCTCCTCCTCTTCTTCCTCTTCTTCAATCTCTTCCTCTTCCATTTCTTCCTCTATTTCCTCCATTATTTCCTCTTCTTCTTCCTCACCATCATCGCCAATTTTTTTAATGATTTTTTTCTTCAAAATTTTTCTAAATCTGGGCGTCATTTTTTTCTCGACTTTCGGTTTTTCTATTACTTTTTCCTTTTCCTTTTTGGGTGGTTTCAAAATCTCATACGTGATAAGACCACGACTAGTTGCAGCATCAATCATTGATTGAGCTTCATCATTTTCCAATTTTTCTCCATAATTAGTCATCACTTCATAAAGATATCCCGGTGTTATGAAACCCATATGGTCTTCGTCCAAAACTTTAAAAGCATTTATTATTTGCGATTCTACATTTTCTTGAAGTCCTTTCATTCTTGGAGCCATCATTTCAAGAAACGAGGGAAGATCCACTAGACCTTTTTCGTCCTTTGGAACTGCTGCTATTATATCAGTCAGTTGTGCATTAGACAGGATCATTCCCAAAAATCTCATAATGAAGGGAAATTCTTTTGGATCCAACTTATTATCTTTATCTTTGTCATAAATGAAAAATATATCTTTGAGTTTATTAAGTTCTTCTTCAGTAAGTTCTTCTACCATACTGCCAAACTTTTAAGGATTGTTTATCAAGTATCATGCATTAGTATTTAAGTAGAAATATTTAACCCTTTCTGAAAGTGGGTTTGTCATAAAACACATAATGACAGTGACACAGAACATGCTATCTTAATTTATGTAAATTAGAAACGATTATTTTCTTGACAGTCTTAATAAAATCAATTAAAACAGTAGCACAGAAGATAAATCATAAAACTACTTCCAAGAGATTTATGTATTCTTATATACCGAGTGTCAGTTAAAAAGAATTGTTTTTTTACAGTTGTTGGGATTGAGAATGTTCTTTAACCCATTCTTTTGAGTGATTTGTCCAAAGTAGACCTCGTTGAAATCTCGGTCATTTTATTGGATATGTCCTTTTTATTTCTAATTTATTTGATTGTCTAAGAACAAAACCAACAGATAAATAGTCAAAATTTGGAATTTAACAAATTGAAACTTAGAAACCACAACAAACCCTTTGTTGGGCAAGCCAGATGATCGATCGAAAAATTGATGAAAGAATGTTTTAATTCTTTCTTATCTATTAAAAAAAAAATGCAAAACATTTCTTAGAAAAGGTACTATAAGGTACGAAATATAAATAGAAATGATTATATCAAAATTATATTCAATAATTATCATCTTTGTATTTGCTTTTCCAGGAATCTCATATTTAACGTCGTAAAGGCTGGCGACTAGCATTCCCACATGTTTTGTTTATGTTATCTAAGGCTAGCGAATGACATAGAAAGGAATACAAAAATGCGAGGGCAATATTTTTCTAATAGACAGTATGTGTATAGACGTCGTGCACGATTGCAGTGACGAGTTTTGCTAGCGATGCGATGCGATTGATTATACGTCGATAATTTGTGTAGTAAAGTATTGGTTTACTAATGTGATTACTGGTTATGTATGTATAATTTATATTGTGCATAGTACTCGAGAAAGATCTGATTGTGTTAACACGTTATCATTGGGCATTGTGTTTATAAGAGTTTGTTGTTGAATTGTGGCTAAAGTGCCACGACTATCTGTTACCCCAGTATTGTACAGAAGAGACACAGACATCTCCGGTAATACCTATAATACGGTGACTTGCCTTGCGTGGGGTGAGCATGGTGCTATAATTGCACGGGGTTAGGTTTGACCTACTCTATTGGTCTGAAGAATACGTGTATCGGTCTGGAGGCGCGGAATCGCAAACTCATAATTACAGGCATTTAATAAATTTTAATTTAATTTTTAATGAATTTAATAAGATTAATTCGCAAGTAAACCAGAGAGGCAGGGGTTCCGAAGGAACCCCGGTGAGTACCTAATTACTTTATGATCTTGTCAACAGATCGGTAAGTGTTTTTATTATTTCATGTGATAATTTCCAATGAGCGAGAACGCCTGTTGTCGTCATCTCACTTTTACACAGTCGCCAGTCAGCCAAATATATTTATACTTGTTCACGCGCGCCTTCATCTCCCGTCTAAGCAGATAATTAATTATAGTTACTATTTCCTAATTCTTGGTGATTATTCTTATTGATTTAAATGTTCTTTTAAACATTAACCAATTTGGCATCCCCTCCCCTTATAGTACACGGTTTTAATGTTACTTTCGAAATCCAATAGATAACCATAAACTAGCAGAACTCTTCTGGTGCGGTAAATCCAACCTTTTGTAACCAGTAACGTCTGGTATTTTCATTCATACCATTAATAACGGCATGGACGACATATTATGTCTTATACATAATCTGATGACTAAACAACTCCTCCTAAATTTAATTGAACATTCTAAATCAAATGATTTGTTGATGATCTAAATCACTCAAAGCTATTATTGTATCTCTAATCTCATTATAAGATGATAAACGATCAGAACAGTGACATGCTAACAGTTGGTTATTCTGCGTCATTCTGCAGAGTTCTACCGAGCGTTAAAGTGTTCCCTAAAGTGCAGCTGCAAATTATAAACATTACAGCAACAGGACTAACATTCATAGAACATTAGAAGAAAAAGAGAGAAACGGCTTTCAACTGAAATGGGTTACAACAGAAAGACCGGTTGTTTGTTTCGGTTCTGGCACATTAAGAAATAGCCCAATTACAGCCATCGCGAGTTCAAGAGTAGGAGAGAATATTATCGTTAGAACGTAGGACCAAAGGAACAGTTACGACAACGTTTAGACACTAATTAAACTACCAAATGCAAACTCAATAATAAAATAGCCTTCTAATTAAATTAAATTCTAATTAAACGGCAAATAATAATTAGGTCGTTCCGAAATTACCTTGCTGTTTAGAAGAATTCGAAAGAAGCAATTATATTTAAACTAATTTCCATTGAAGAAAATTCTTTTAAATAATTCAAAGAACTGTCGGATGCCACAACATATTTTTAAACATTAAAAATATAGAAATACTCATATATAATCTATACATATAAATAAAATTGGAGTGTCTGTTTGGAATATTAAAATAACCACTTTTTACGAAATGCATATGGTAGTATTGTATACACGGTACATATACCTAAATAACATTTTTTAAGATTTTTGTCTGTTTCTGAAACGGCTCGACAGATAGCTAATGTAATAAGGAATAACCTAGGATACTTTTATTTTAGAAATTGATTATTATTATTAATAAATAGTTATTAACTTCTAAAATAAATTATTAATTTCTAAAATAAAAGTAGCCTAAGTTACTCCTTATTACATTAGCTGTTTGCCAGTGAAAGTCCCGTCAAAATCGGACCAGCCGTTTCGAAGATTAGCCGTAACAAACAAACAGACAGACAGAGAAAAATTGTAAAGGCGTCTCCCGCCACTTAATATCACAAAGGCTGCCTGTCGCGCGGGCACAGAACGCACAAGCGTTGTATCTCAACGACTTCGTTTAAAACTTTAATAATAACTTTTTTGTTAAATTCCACGCGAACGAAATCGCGGGCACAGCTAGTAATATATAAAAATAATAAATCATATAATTTAACATTTTTTACAGAATAAAGAAAGTTCATTTCATAAACGAAATTTATTACAAACGAAAAGGTGTAGGAAAAATATAATTTTACAACATATACGTTGTTACTTATCTTTATTTTGTGATAAAATTTCTCCGAAGGTTTTTGCGTCAAGGAAAAGTGTATTAAGATCTTCCACATCGGCTCGTCTTCTGTTTTTTGTCCGTTTATTTTGGATATTAAAGCAGCAAGTCTCAAAAGTTGTACAGCATACAGTTCGTACTTTTGTCAAGGCTGTCGATGAATTTTGATCTATTTCTAAACCTTCTGTATTTACCAAACGATCTAATAAATCTAAAGAAAATATGGTAAAATTGTATCGTCAGTTCCTCTGATAACACGACGTACTTTATTTGTTGCAAAAATAACGATAAGTGCAATTGTGTGATATAACTTCTGATACCAGACAAAATTTTCTACGTGTTTGTCGACACGAACTTTCAGGATGGTAGAATAGAGTCTCTTAACAAATTTATTAATACTTAATTACACGTTCTACCGAACCAAGTTAGTAACGAAAGATTAGCGATTGGTTGATTAGTGTACTAGCTGAGTAACTAAATAACTAACTAACTGTTTATCTGCCTGCTATTATCTTTTAAAAGCTTTAATTTTTTATAGACCCACCCCAAGTCGAAGTTTGTATCGTATCACAAGATTTGTTTATACCCCAAATTGATCCTTGCGTCGTATGAGATAACTTGTTTATATCTGCAAACCAATATTGCGTCTTTTACAGAATTTAAGTTACGCCCCTTAATCTAGTACTAGGTGATGCCCAATGGAGTAGCTGAATTACCCACATCCCTAACTGAGGTTGCGTCTTCTAAAGAAATGCTAATGACAGATATTAAACAAAAATTTGTTGCGAGGGTGAATTATATGAACAACGCGACAAAATTGGTTCTGGTTAACTTCGCGGTTAATTTCTATTAGTAAAAAAAAAATAACAGCCGCGAATAAGCAGGATATAGCAGATAAACAATAACAAGAGCCCTAAAACAGTAATACAGAACATCCGTGAATGAATAGATGACATATTTCTTACACAAGATGTACCTAGTAAACAGTAAACAATTTTTATAAAGGAACTTTAAAATAATTATAAATAACATCTGTACATTAATGCACGATAGATCGCCAGTTTACATTCACAGGAATTTTGGAATGATAATATAATTATTAGCAGGGCACTAGGGAAAAGCAGAATATTACACATATGTTTCTAGCAATTGATCCTAAATGATTAACAGCTATCTAGCAACAACACAATGAAGATAGGTGAATATGTTTCAATATCCAACATGTGAACTTCGTTTATAAATACAACAGACCTCCAGGAACCAATATTCTACTATATCTTGAGAACCCTGATATAATCAAAGGTTACTGCTAGTTATACTGTTATTTTAAATACAAATTTTATGTAAATATATAATGTTTTTCATGTATAGAGTTAAAACTTTTTAATTTTAAAAAATGCACCTTTTAACATACTGTGACGAATTCTCTAGCTCGTCTTTCTATATAAATAAGTCTTCTATATATATATAATCAATTAATTAATTAATTAATTAATTAAACTAACACTAAGTTTAATTGTACAGTTATTTATCTAACAACCACATATTATATCACTCTACATAGGTGTATCTCACTACTTGGTCTTCTTTTTCGCAGCTGGTTGTATTGACTTTTCCTCGTGGGATGCTATTCTCTTATTCACATGGCCGTGGAAAATTCTTGATTATTTCTAGAAATTTCTCGTAAATTGAATGGTTTCGACTTTTACTTGATAAAATTCCACAACATCGACGAAATAACCGAAAGTCTATAAATTAACGTGTGAGCGTTATCCTAAAGTCTATCTAGGAGAAACTTGTAGAAAGTTTAAAAAACGGTTACTAGAACATACCAACAGTTATATCAGTATATCAGAAATAAAATAGATTCTACTTCTTCAAACCATGTACCTACCAGAATTAGGGCACAATTTTGATAATAATTCTGATACATTGCATGTTAATAGCAAAGGCTGTAAGTTTATTAGAACACTTAGAAATCAACAAATTTAGAAAACAGACAAGTACAATGTAATAAATCCCGTCATTTAAATCTTGTCTAAAAATTTGTGCCACTACACACTCCTTCTTAGTTTGTAGCTATTTAAAAAATTCATGTAACCAATAATATTTAGTAGTAAATACTCCAACCTGAAGAAGCCAACGTTTGCGCAACAAATGTTGCGAATGTTAAATAAAAATTAGTGAAAACTTTCAAACTGTATTATTTCGTCGAATTTCTAGTAAGTTATTTTTGTCGCACCAATTTTGATCATCGCCACTTTGGGGAATCGCCAATATCGATCACCTGCGGGTATTCGTTCACAACAATATTATTCTGCACCAATATTTTTTGGCAGAAGATCAAAACTCCATTGATTCAACATGGAGGACTATTTCACCTATTTGGTATTAGAAAACATAAGAAGCTATATAACTAATTGCATCCGCCTCTACTTTATGGAAATTTAAATACATATTGAAATTTTAAATTAATAAAACACAATTTCTACTATAATTTTATTTTATTTTTCTCTACAATTGTTTCACCCTACTAGGGCATCTTCGGGAGAAGTATTTACATCGAATGTTACAATTTTTGCCTTATATGTTTTACTACTATCTTAGTCTAAAGGGTGGGGGGAAATTTCTACTATTTTGTCTAAAATTATTGAATCATGGATATTTTCAATTTCATTAAGTATTCTTCTGTTATTTTTAATCTGTTTATTAATTTCTAAAGTTTTTAAAATGTCTAGTTTTTACTTTTATTATGTTTGTGTAAAATTTTGAAATTTTGTTCTAAATTAAATTCATGTTTGTTGTCTTCAATGTGGTTCATGAATGTTGATTTTTTATTCTAGTTCTTAATATGTTCTTGAGTTCTTTCTTTGAACGATATCCCTGTCTTCCCAATTAGCGCATTACAAGTGTTGCAATTTAACTTGTATACTCCACACGAATTCATTTTTTCTGTTTTGTCCTTATTGTTAATTATATACTTCGATAGATTATTATTTGTTTTAAATGATATTAAAAACTTATTGTTCTTTACGATAAATGAATGAACACTACTTTGTTTATTATCACTTTTTATTTACAAATCCTTTTGACTATAGTTTCGACAAAAAAGCTTGTCATTGTCAAACAAATAATTCAAATTGAATGAATATAAACAGATTTGTCAAAACAAATGATTACAAATTGAATGAATGTAAACAGATGTACAGTAGTGTTGATATACATTTTTTAGAAATACCATTAATTATTAAATGTATTAAATAGTACTGAGTGGTACAAATCTACCTGGTCATTTAACAAATTATTTTCCGAAATTTTTGATGCTTTATATATTTCTAATGATTCTAAAATATTAAGTTTAAAGCCTTTATTTAGATTATGAATTATTTTAAGATTTTCTATAGTAGGAAACTGATGAGCTGTTTCTAAAATATGGTTTGCAAAATTGGAATTATCTTTTCCTAATCTAAATGATCTAAAGTGTTCATTATAGCGAGTTCTAAATGACCTTCCAGTTTGGCTTAAGTGCTGAAAGTTTGTGTGAAAGAGAGTGATTTGAATTATTATGAATTGTTACGTCTGTGAATGTTGGTTTTCTGTAAATATCAAATTTTATTTTATTATCTGAATATTGTAGGGTGAGGTCAAGAAAATTGATTTTGTTGTTCTGTTCAATTTCTAGCGTAAATTTTATATGGGGGTGAATTGTATTAATAAAATTTAAAAAGGAGTGTAATTGTCGGTGTGTTCCTAAAAAACACGCTATAACATCATCTACATACCTATACCAAAATTTAATGTGTTTATTCGCTAATGTTGATTGCATAATTTTATTTTCTATATGGTTTTGATCCAAGAACAACTCAAAATTTAATACGTAAAAAACAATTTAAAATAGCATGCCAGTCTATATACCCATACACAAAAAACAAAGAATGCAAATACATATCTTTAACGTACTTTGGTAATATATCAATAAAAATCGCTAATGTTCTATCTGCAAACAATCTAACTGTTAGTTTTAAGACAAACTCATATTTAAAACACATACTTTTTAATTCAAAAGATAAAACTGAAAATTTTGAAAAAACTGGAGTCTATAAGCTAGAATGTGCAGAATGTGATTCCTTTTACTTAGGCCAAACTGGAAGGTCATTTAGAACTCGCTATAATGAACACTTTAGATCATTTAGATTAGGAAAAGATAATTCCAATTTTGCAAACCATATTTTAGAAACAGGTCATCAGTTTCCTACTATAGAAAATCTTAAAATTATTCATAATCTAAATAAAGGCTTTAAACTTAATATTTTAGAATCATTAGAAATATATAAAGCATCAAAAATTTCGGAAAATAATTTGTTAAATGACCAGGTAGATTTGTACCACTCAGTACTATTTAATACATTTAATAATTAATGGTATTTCTAAAAAATGTATATCAACACTACTGTACATCTGTTTACATTCATTCAATTTGTAATCATTTGTTTTGACAAATCTGTTTATATTTATTCAATTTGAATTATTCGTTTGACAATGACAAGCTTTTTTGTCGAAACTATAGTCAAAAGGATTTGTAAATAAAAAGTGATAATAAACAAAGTAGTTTTTATTCATTTATCGTAAAGATGAATTATCACAGAGTAACGGCTGAATCAATCCAACTTATTGTTCTTTTTTATTTTATTTGCTATTGTATTTGAAGTATGTCCTAAATATACTATTGATTTGTAGTTATAAGGTGTTTTAACAACTTTTATATATGCAGATTGATAACACATTAATTTTTGCTTTTTATTACTTACTTTATTAGTATACAAGTTAAATTGCAACACTTGTAATGCGCTATATATTGGGCAGACAGGAAGATCGTTCAAAGAAAGAACTCAAGAACATATTAAGAACTAGAATAAAAAATCAACATTCATGAACCACATTGAAGACAACAAACATGAATTTAATTTAGAACAAAATTTCAAAATTTTATACAAACATAATAAAAGTAAAAAAGGAGACATTTTAGAAACTTTAGAAATTAAAAAACAGATTAAAAATAACACAAGAATTCTTAATGAAAGTGAAAATATCCACAATTCAATAATTTTAGACAAAATGGTAGAAATTTCTCCCCACCCTTTAGACTAAGATAGTAGTAATACATATAAGGCAAAAATTGTAACATTCGATGTAAATACTTCTCCCGAAGATGCCCTGGTAAGGTGAAACAATTGTAGAGAAAAATAAAAAATAAAATTATAGTAGAAATTGTGTTTTATTAATTTAAAATTACAATAAGCTATATAACTGTTTAAAATTTAGTGTGTCCCTCTCTTTAATTCTACAAACTTTCTATGAAAGTCTATTCTCTTGTTTCAGGATAAGCAACCAGTAGGTGCAATGATGCTAATGGGATACGAAATAATGCGTTCTGACGAAAGTTCCTCTCAACAACCATTCCAAATCAACTTGAAAAAAGCGGGAGTGCCCACTCTGCATATCGCCGCGGATACCGAGGCTGCAGCTGCCAGATGGCTCGAAGTTCTTCATGCCGCAGCCGAAAAAAGTCAAATGGCTGACACGTGGCTTGAACAAACCCGACGTAATCTGACTGTAGCTCCAGATGAGATCCCAAAACCCGATTGTTTTGGATACCTTATCAAATTGGGAAGTCAATGGAAATCATGGAGCAGACGATATTGTGTTCTTAAAGATGCCTGTCTCTATTTTTATCATGATGCCAATGCAAAAAGTGCATTTGGTAAGTAACGGGCAAACTAACTAACAGTTCTGATTAGACAAGTACGGTTTCTTGTTTGTATTACCATGTCTCTTGCTTAACTATGAACTTAGTGCGTTCGTTATCATGGTCAACGACTGCAATTTGTACTCTTCATCTTTTGTTTCCAGGGGTGGCCTGTTTACACGGTTATAGGGTGCAACCTTCAGCTTCCGGAAGTAAAAAGCACGGTTTCGAAATTATTCCTTCGGATTCTTCACAAAAGCATTTCTATTTCTATACAGAATGTGACATTGACAGAAAAAGGTATGTATTTATAAATAATATCAATTACCTAAAAATTATCCTTCCTTCAATATATTTATGTTTAAAAATATCAGGAAAATTTGGAAGTTTTTAGGAATACAGTTTAAAATATATTCGATCATATATTTTATCCTTACGAGAATTATTTGTATCATTTTAAACTACATTTTAGGCAGATATATAATTTTGAAAAATATGTGATAGAATTTATTATTCATTTATTTATTTATTTATTTATTTTATTTTACAACAGATAACAACAAGCTCTCACTAGTTAACCGAAACAAAATATATTAAAATAAACAAGGAGAAACGTAAAAGATATAGTTAAACAAATGAATAAATAATGCAGTACTTACTAATAACTTTTAATTAAATAATTTGCAGTCAAAGCTATTTATTAGTGAAAATGAAAATGTCGAAGACAACAATAAATTTTCGTTTTATAACATTACAGATTACTAACCAGTCTATAAATTCAAAACTGAGTCGTTCTTTACCAATTTCTACTTAACCAGAGTTCTTCTTTGTCTTCCACTCTGTTCAATAAACACTGTTTCTGTATTCACTCATATTTTTCATTTTAAGTTGTGTGAGAGATCAAGCAAAGTTTTCATTTCTCAGAGCTCACCATTTTATATTTTCTTCGGATCTGTATTTGTAGATGTTGGTAGAGCAGTGGTGGCAAGGAAATCATGGCGAATCTGATCAAACATGACTCATTATTTTTGTTTTTTCAATGTTTTTCTATTTTTTATTTGTTTACAAAAATTGTCTCAGATTCTCGTTTGCTAATGTTAATTTTATCACTAAACCAATAAAATCCATCAGCTTTATTCCTTATTCCGATGAAAGTCTTCTAAGAATTTACAATACCTAGAATATGATGAAAGGCATATTTTACATTGTTTTTCTGTTGTTGAAGTTCGTATTTTCATTAAAATGTATGTGGGAATTTTTTGATCGCGTTATGTGAAACAATAATCCGGAAAGAAGTTTTTCTACATCTCTCATTTCAACTTGGCTTACAAATCCTTTCTTTTTCTATTCGTTTGTGAAACACAAATTATCTTTAAAATTACTTATATACTTTGAATTGTTTCGACCTTTACATGATGAAAATCCGTATTAAATACGAATAAGTAAACACTTATAATAAGATTTTCAAAACTTTTTATTTTGAGACATGCTTTACGACAACATTGGCTTCGTCAAACAGATTTAATACTTACTACTAAGAGTTATGCCATAGAGGGTGGTATTTTATTAAAATAAGTTCAAAAGAGGGGAATTATTACCATCGATTTGATCATTCATAATTATTTCTAGTTTTTGTATATCTATTTATTTCTAAATTTTCTAACACGGTTAGCTTTTGACCTTTATTACTAATATGTAAATTTTATATAATATTATTAAAACAATTACCTTCTTCAGTAACATGGTTTGAATAAGTTAAATCAGTTTTATTTTTTATATAACTGTTTGTATTCTCTGACACACTTTTTTAAAAGTTTTAGGGGAAAATCCACAAGTTAATTTATAAACTTCAGATTGTTTTCCTTTGCGTAATTTATCTTTGTTATTTTTAATTAATTTACCAATATTTTGTAAATCTGAGAAAAGTGTTTTGGATGCAGGGCCTAAAAAAGTAATCCTATTATATTTCTTAGTTCTAATTTTATGAATATGTTAAATTAATTAATTAATTAAATCCATGTTACCTAAGAAGAACATTGTTTTATAAGATAGAAATTTTACATATTATTAGTAATGGTTAAAAACTAACCCTGTTAGAAAATATAGAAGTAAATAGATATAAATAATTAGGAATAACTTTGAATAATCAGATCGATGGTAATAATTCCCCCCTTTTAAGTTTATTTTAACGAAATACCACCCCTATGATATAAAACTATTTAGGAAACTTCAGTGGACATAATTGTAAATAGTAAGTACTCACAATATGTCCAACGAAGCCAATGTTGTGTCGAAACATTTGATACAAAAATAAAAAGGTCGTGAATATCTCACAAGTATTTACTTATTTGTATTTATATACTTTGTTGATAAAAATAGTTATAAATTTTTGCTGCAATTCAGAACAATATTATTTCATCACAATATGCCTTCATTAGATGATAATTTATTCATATGTAATAGCTTGATTTTGTGAAAACAAAAACATTTTAAAAACTTAAGTTATTAAATATTATTTGTTTCAACATAAAAAATCACTTTCAGAAGACCCTTCCTCTTTTACGTGTAATATTTTTTCAATTTATTTATTAATGAAATTGTGTCCATTTCTTCAACATGATTCATGAAAGTGGAGATGTTTAAAATTTCTTTTTTTAAACGTTGTACTTGTCTGGTTTATATAGATTGAGTTACATACAACAACCATAATATAATTTATAAACTCCACATTTTTGAAATAATACTGTTTTATCTTTGCTGTTATTTATTTAAATAAGTTATTTATATATCTTGACATTTTCAATCTATCGATCATACTATTAAAGCGATTCAAAAGTTACACTGTTTAAAAGAATGGTTTTGCAGAAAAAATAGTAAATGACTAATTTAAGAAATAAAACATAGGTGTTTTAAGAATTTAACAAAATATGTTAGTAAAATGACGACGAATCGTTTCACCTTATAAAGGCTTCATCAGGTGATGAAATGTAACGAACACAAAACATTTACAAAAACTTAAGAAGTAGGGGAAAATGTTTAACAAGGGTGAATTGTTAGTATCTAACAAGTCGTTAAGGATAAGTGTCAAATGATTATATTTGTTTAAGTCTATGAATCATGGACACATATTTCTATACCACTATCAAAAAAAAAATTTAATCTAGAACTTCACCGTATAAAAACTATTGCTCATAATAACGGATTTCCCATTACAATCGTAGACAATATTTTAAAAAATAAATTAAAGAAAAAAATACGGCGGTCAATTTATCCCATACAAGAAATTATTTAAGTTACAAATGATAAGACATCGAGTTCAGGGGTTTATTTGCTAAACTGTGGGAGTTACTAAAGAGTTTATATTGGACAAACCGGAAGGAAATTCAACGAAAGGATAAAAAAAACACCAGGATGCCTTTTTTAAAAATAAAAATACGTCAATCTATTCTAACCACCTAATTGAGGAAAAACAACTATCAAGTTTTGAATTTAAAGTCTTGCATAAGGAAAACAAGGGATATAAATTAAATCTTCTTGAATTTTTCGAAATTAACAAATATAATCACCTAAAACTTATCCTTAACGACCAATTAGAAATTAACAATTCACGTTTGTTAAACATTTCCCCCCCACTTATAATGTTGTCTTGTAAATGTTTTGTGTTCGGTACATTTCATCACCTGACCGAGCGGCGTGGTCTAGTGCTCATTGCTTAGCATTCGGGAGGTCACCGTTTCGAACCCGGGTCCGGCTGCTCTAGTCCAAGTTTTCCGTGGTTTCCTTGGATCACTTGGGTAAATACTAAGGCAGTAATATTCCACAGATAAACTTTCACTTCTCTTCTGTCTTCTTTTCGTCCGTTTCATCTTTCACTCCCTAACCACATCACCCACCCACGATTCCTGAGGACCTTATGACCTACCCTCCCGCTTTGCACTATAGTGTAGGTTGGAGGGACGGCCCGCCCACCAGCACTAGTAGCTGGTGGGAATGAAACATAAAAAATTTAGTTTTCCATCACCTGAAGAAGCCTTTGAAGGTAAAACGATTCGTCATGATTTTATTAATATATTCTGTTAATCTCTTAAAACACGTGTTTTATTTTTTAAGTTGTATTGGAGTTTAAACACTCAGACATACTTACACTTTCCGGGATGTTGTGCCGTGTTCGACGTCTTGCTTCTTCTCGATGCGACGTTTCGCCAGATCTTACTTCTGGCATCTTCAGGCAGTGCTACTTATCTTGATGATTTGTAACGTCGACCACGGCACAACAGCCCGGAAAGTGTATATATGTCTGAATACAACGCCGGCCGTGAAGGCCTAAAAACAACAGTGAGTTTAAACACAGTACCTTTTCTATTAAATATTTAAATAACTAATTGTACGAGACACATACAAAATTTAATTTAGAAAAGGTGTTAAAAATTAGTAATGAGACAAAACAGACACTAAATATTAAAAATTAGATAAAAAATAAGATGTCTCGTACAACTATATATTACTATTTTTTGTGCAAAACTAATTTTTTAGCAGTGTAACTCCCAAACCCTTTTAAATGCTCAAATTACTCTTAACTTAGACGAAATTTCTTAAATCATCGCGTGATGATGCCATAGTGTAATGAAACAATATTTTCGTGAATGATTATCAATAAGTCTTTGAATCTTCAAGTACGTTTTCATCAAAAACTTATATTGATAAATAGTTAAAAGCTTCCACCATTATAAATTATTCATATACTTACCTTTTTTCGTTATTATACCTACTTATTAATTGCAAAAAGTATTAATAATTACTTCTAAAACTTGCATTATCTTTTAGATGGGTAGCAGCGTTGGAATATTCCATAGATAGATGGTTAAAAGTGGGATAATATTTAATTTTGTCGCTATTTATATACTTAATTATTATAGTAAAGTCGATGTACTACTTAAATAAAAAAAATAACTGGAAAACGTAGATGTACTGTTTGTAATGTTTTTTAAAAAGTTTTTTAAGAGAAAAGAAAAACTAAGCACATTATTTAAGATCGCATAATTGTCTATCGCAGAAATTAATGTTTATTAATTACAATTGCAAGTACCACAATACTTGTTCATAGGGCTCTTAGATTCTAAAAAGAGAAGCATATAGCTAAGTGTCTTTGTGTATATTTAGGTTGTACTGAAATAAAGCTGTGTTAGCAAATGGAACCACTAAATAAATACTAAGAATAATATTTCGAAAGGAATATTTATATAAAATTAAATTAATTAAATTAAATTAGACAGATAAAACTGTTACTATTACCAATTAAAATAATAATATTATGATTATTACCATTATTATAATTATTATTATTATATGAAATTATTTTTAAAATGTACCATATTATATTATATGAAGGAGAAGTTTTTAGATATTGTTTGTATTTGTAGTTTATACCTACGTAATTAAGTATAATATAATATAAATATATAAAAGGCTCAATAATTAAAATAAATAATAAAGACTTTATAAAACGTGTTGATAAAAGAAGAATGATAGAATATTATAGATTCGCATGAGATGTAAAATGTTGTTTGCTATGTGCACTGCCACTTAACGCATATGATAATAAAAATTGTTTCCAAGGAAATATGTTTTCCTTATGAAATCCTTTTAAAACAATTATCAACTACAGCGTATCGTAAAACTGTTTTGTAATTTATTTAAAAATACGTACACAATTATTGATATTTGTTAGGGTGTAAGGAAAAAATCGAAATAAAGAAAATATGAAGCAGAGAATTAGAAAAGTTTTAAAGAAAAATATCATTAAAAAATTGATGATTATGGTGAAGGTGAAAAAGAGGAAATAAACGAAGAAATACAGAAATAAGCCGAAGAAGAAATGAAGCAGAGAGAACAAGAGAAAAAGTAAAGAATCGAAATAAGGGAGGACATCGGAGGAAGTGGTTTCTTCGGAAATGAACAATCAGTTATCAATAAAAACAAGAAAAGTACTACCCCAATTTACCACAACCCTTCAATAAATATGCGGACACGTGTTTCGCTCATATATAGTCTGTGAGCATTCTTATCGCAAGTCTGCTTTATGATTAACAAGAAAATTTTCAATAAAGATATATAATTTTCAAGGAAAAATTTGAAAAAAGATTTATGATTATCAAGAAAGATTTCAAGAAAGATTTATAATGTTCAAGAAAAAAAATATGATTAACAAGAAATATTTCAAGAAATATTTATAATTTTCATGAAAAAAATTGAAGAAAGATTTATGATTATCAAGAAAGATGTATAATTTTTAAGAGGGATTTATGATTAACAAGAAAGATTTCAAGAAAGATGTATAATCTTCAAGGAAAACTTTAAGAAAGATTTTTTTGTTAATCATAAATCTTGAAAATTACAAATCTTTCTTGCAATCTTCATAAGTAATCATAAATCGTTCTTACAATTTTTCTTGATACTCATAAATCAGTATTGTGTTGAAAATCCTCACACAGACCAAGCGTTATAGTTCAGTTGACGTAAAACTTGTCTTGTTTCTATATTTTTATCACCACAGTCTCCTTTTCTGTTTCAATCACTTATTACTTTGAAAAGAGACATTAAAGTAAAGAGTCGAAGTCAAGGAAGAAAGAAAGAAAAGGAAATAATTAACAGAACTGGTGGGTGAGTTGTCGAAATGCTTGTTCTTAATCGTATGTAAAATTAATTTATTATAATAATGGAAATTAAACAAACACTGTTGTAATAATAAGAATTCTTATTAAAAATATTTTGTAAAACCTTATAACAGTGTTTGTTTTATTTCCATTATTATTAACATGTTTTACAATTTGTCAACCGCATTCTCCCTTAATAATATTAATTTATTATAGTTAGTTATGTACGAGACATCGAGAGTAGTGTTCATATTGCCTTGTAGTTAAATTTACTACGATATCGTGACAAGGACATTCTGAATTTCCAAAACGTTAAAGGAACAATACCCATACCAAGTGTTACGTTCGTCACGCTTTAAAAAATTTTTTTTGACTAAAAATATCTGCTACTATTGTTAAGATAGAAAACACCTAAACATCATTTTCCTATTACCCTGCAATTACTCTTTCCACTGCCATAAATTTCCTGTTAAACATTTTTGAAATTTCTTATTTATTGCTATATTGTTCAAAATCCTTACTTTCAACCTCCTGCTAGAACAACATCCGCTATTGTACATCCTTCTTTATCTTCAGTTTCCCGTTATTTTTCAAAGGACTAGCAAAACAATCCCTTCTTCAATTCCCAACAAATCTTACTTAACCAATCAATTTCTTCTTACTTTTTTATCTTAACAATATAACAAATTAAAAATTTAATAAGAACATCTAAGGTACTAATGACTTAAACTTTTCAAAAGGAAAATAAAAAAATCCAAGTTAAGCTATTAATCTTGGGACTATTACGATCATTTGAAAATATGACAAGTGGTGTACATATTGAGAAAGTAAATTTTGTTACGATCTGTATGAGTATTTGCAGCACTGTGTTAAAACTTAATGGATATGGTAATTAAGTCATGGATGAAAATGCTTGGCTGGAAAATACTATCCTTACATCTTAAGGTGAGTCTTTCTTTATTCTTTATCGTTAATACAAAACAGAAATTTGATACTTATATTTGCCTTATCCATTATGTTATTACGTACAAGTTGTCCATTTGGATTATTATTGGGTAACTTACATTTATTAAAAGTCGAGCGTGTGGTTTAGTGGTTTAGATCATTGCTTAGCATTAGGGAGGTCACCGGTTCGATACCGGGTGCGTCTGCTCAGGTCCAAGTTTTCTGTGGTTTCCTTGGATCATTTAGGCAAATGCTGGGGCAGTAATATTCCTCAGATAATCTTTCATTTCTCTTCTGTCTTCTCTCCCTAACCACACCACCCACCTATTCCCACGATTCCTGAAAGGAGGCTGAACAGGGCCTTACGCCCTGCCCTCCGGCTTTGCACTACAATGAAATTGGAGGAATTGCCCTCTCACCAATATGAGTAGTTTGTGAGAATGAAACACGCAAATGTTTAAAAAAGATTTTATTGATTAAAAGAAAAATTTGAAATAAAACAACTTCGAAAACTTTCACTGTAATTTATTAACTAAACTCTATACGTATTTCGCCTTATAAGGGCATCGTCAGGAGTATCAATTATACTAAATAACATTCTAATGTACATTTCTGTTTATAGTGGATGATTTTAGGGAGGGGTTACAATGTCAGGGTCTAACAAGGGGTTATTTCCAGTCTATTTGGTCATTTGTAATAATTTTATTTGATTTGATTGCTTTTTTAATTTCAAAAATTTCATATTTGACTAAAATGGGGCCACCTTTTAAATTATGTAACAGTTTTCAATTGCTTTTGTTTATACTATGGTTGTTATCAATAAGATGACTGGCTAACTCCGAAGCATATTTGTTGTATTTAACATAATTCACATGCTCATTGAATCTGGTCAAGACTTCTCTTCAATGAACATCTGAATTATGTCAAATACAACAAACATACTTCGGGGTTAGCCAGTCATCTTATTGATAACAACCATAGTATAAACAAAAGCAATTTAAAACTGTTACATAATTTAAAAGGTGTTCCCATTTTAGACAGATAGATAGATAATAAGTAGCAATCACGGCGTACAATAAAATTAGTGTGTATATAGTTGTAAATAGTTTGGGTGTAATAAACTTTTAAAACACAAAGTCCGATTATAGCATCGATTATCCCATAGGAATCAAAGGAAGTGGCACATCTGTGCACCGGTGAAATAATCTTATTTCATCAACTAATAAACAGACATATATTAAAAATATCAAATTGAACCATTTCATGTGCATTATAACAATGTAATTAATTAATTCATGTAACATATTTCAATGATTCGCTTTTTGGAAGGCTTCAGTTTCGTTATATTATTATTAATTTTACAGTCCGCATTGTAACAAAATAATGTTTATTATGTACCAATTGGATAAATTAGAAGAATCTGATAGACCTTTTAATAAATTTATCATTAATCATCATAAAACATAAAGACCCTATTTTAAAAATCATTCGTCTCATTTCTATTAAATAATCGTCGAATTCCTATTTAATGAGAATATATGAGACTAAAAATACGACCAGATTTTATGTAGACCACATGTTAACTTCAGATTTATATCATGCCTACGTGTTTGCGTTTCGTTATCTGTGAAGGACACCCATAAAAGCATGACCTTTAAACACAGCCCTTTAAAAAAACTAGCACGTTTATACACGACATTTTGATACTTGTGGGTTTTATCTCGTGAAATTATTTTCAGCAGAATTGTTAATAATTTACAATTATAGGCTTACCGTTAACTAAATTTAAGCAAAGCTTTATAGTTTTGTAATTGTCAACTTTTGTTTAGATTCACCAGGGATATATTCATTTCACCATAAAAATATGTTACGTGTTTTGAATTTGTTGTAGTATTAATTAAATGTTACAAGAAAATTAAATGAAAGGGTTTTAAACGTTTTATGTGGAATCTGTTAATCTATTATACAGGGTTATTCAAACTGAATGGTACATTGGACGTTTTAGGAAAACTAAGGGTGTTACATATTTGAAAATTTGGGAGTAGGCATTATAAAGAATGACCCTTATATCTAAAATAATTTCAACTGTCTGCCACTTCCAGCTATACAGGAAGTTGATGTGAACTTTGTTATTTTAAATGGAATGGTAAAATTTTTAAGACGAATTCATGTAAGGCATAAAATTTAATAGTGATTGATAATCAACTTGTGTGATTGCTACCGCTACCCAAACTTTAAAAAATTATAACTTCCATAAAAAAGTGACATAGAGTGTTAAAATTTTTACTGGTTGTAATCTATTATTAAGTCTAATATCATGCCAAAATTTACCTTCATAATTTATACAGGACGTTCAGAAAAAGAAAAAAAATTAAAAACTATAGACACGAATGAATGAAAAAATGAAATTATTCGCGCTAGGTTTTAAATTGTTTTTTTTTTCTGAACACCCTATATAAATTATGAACCGTAATTTTGGCACAACCTTAGCCTTATGACTTGACTATAACTAGTAAAAATTTCAACATTCTAAGTCGTTTCATTTTTTATGAAAGTTATGATTCTTTATAGTTTGGGTTGCGGTAGCAATCTTTTTTCTATAAATTAAAATATCTCAGAAACAATTAATTGTAGGCATACAAGCTGGTTATTAAAGTCACCTTTCATACCAATTTATCTTAAAAAATATACCATTCCATTTAAAATAACAAAGCTGACATCAACTTCCAGTATAACCGGAAGTGGCAGACAGCTGAAATTATTTTAGATGAAAAGATTATTCTTTATAATCCCTACTCCCAAATTTTCAAATCTCTAACGTGCTTAGTTTTCCTAAAAAGTTCAATGTACCACTCAGTTTGAATAACCCTTTGTTATCTAACAGGGACAACACTCAAGTATTACAGTTTGTAAAGAATTATTTATCTTTTTGACATCCACTAACAATAATAAGTAGAATAATCTTGATATAATTTTTATTTTTGTCATTTACGAATAAAATAATAATTTACTGAAACAAAGTTAATTAAAAAATACTGAGAATTTCCGAATTATGTAATGTACTGTACTATTGTAAATATTCAATTAATTTTTTTTAACCTAATGTGTGACGCGTTTTAAAATGTACAATTTCTGTATGGATGTTTTCCTACTTTACATGTTATTGTCGCAAGATGTCGCTACCAAGATTCAAATGACTATAAAATCGTGGAATATCATTTTTAAAAGTTTAAATTGGCAGTACATGTAAATGTTACTTTTACTACCATTGGCAATAGATCTCATCTACAGCTTTATTTGTTTCGTCCTTCAATGTTGTTTGTATTGTCGTTTTTATAACATGGTCGCTCGCGTAGCCCTTGTCTTTACTGAAACCTAAATTAGAAAGTCAAGTTAGGTTAGAAATACATTACGACATTGCGTATATATTTGAGGTTTAGTTCATAATAATTATTCATTAAAATAATAACAATCTGCTGTGAAATGTGAGGGAAATGGATCCGATAACCTACGA
Organism: Agrilus biguttatus; assembly: GCA_963921985.1. NCBI lineage: Eukaryota > Metazoa > Arthropoda > Insecta > Coleoptera > Buprestidae > Agrilus > Agrilus biguttatus. Next base: position 10,174,549 of record OY998122.1, read on the forward strand.
AACGTTTTCCAGTAAGGAAGGTAGGAGTTAATCATTGTTTTTTAAAAATTAACGTTTAAAAAAATAAAATAACACACTAGTGCGAGTTTTCCTCGAATGTTAAGGCTTCCATTTGTTTAATATACATACTGCATTAAAATTGCTAGTACCTGTATCCTTTTTCGGCCCACTAAAATTCAGTAATTAAGTACGCCGTGTGCTCAGTTTAACAAGTCGATATCCTTATTAGAAAAGAACCTTATTTAATTTTACTAAATCTCACAATAAATAGCAAATATCTTTAGATGACGTTCATCATCCAGTCTATATTTGATTTGATAATCATTTTATCTAATTTTCCTGCAAAATTTAGGAAAAATTGTATTCATCCAATTTTTCCATAATTTTACTTTCAGTGAACTCAGAAGCAGGGTAGGGGCCGAACGTGTTTTTAGAGTAGGTATTTCTTCAGCAATTTCTGGAGAAATATTAAGTACCTACACCAAAAATTTTGAAATAATCTTTTGAGCTTCTTTCAAACGGCAATAGGTATACATCAATTTTTTTTAATTGTTTAACTTGACCACTCTAGAAATGTTCCTATAATTATGTTTGAATAGCTGAGTGATGTTATAAGGGCTCCGATTTCCCTTTGCCACTTTGAACCGTATAACTTTCTACTAATATACGTAGTGATAAAAGTACTTTATTTAAGACACGTGTATTATGTTTTTAAAAAAAATTGTATTAAAAAAGTTTACAATTTAATTTTGTCACTTTCAATGTATACCTTTAAGGAAATAATAATTGGTACAAGTTATAATAAGAAGTAGGGGGTGAAAATTATGAATGTATAGATTATGTAAAATAAGAGGGGTGTTATTTACAGTTAATTCTGTTTGGTTATTGATAATAATATTAAGTTTTGAGGTCAAAGCTTTTTTTAACTTCTAGGTTTTCTGGAAAATTTAACTTTTTGCTTTTAGTTTGAATGCGTAAAATCTTTAAATTGTTTTTGTCAACTTCATGATTTTTACCAACACGGTATTCTGAAATGCCAGTGATACAATTTGTTTTCTTATTTTTTTATAACTTGTTCATTTAACCTGATTTGAAAAGCTCGACCAGTCTGCCCAACATAAAAACCATCGCAATTTTAACACTTAATCTAATAGACCCCACTTCTTTCTATTTTATGAATGTTTTGTTTATTATTCACTAGTAGGCGTCCTAAATTATTTCTATTAACTGCCACTGTATCAAAATTTAATTTTTTTAGCCGTTTTAACTATTTTATTAGTGGCTGTATTAACTAGATTAATTGAACAATAGTTCTTCACGTTCGTATAATTGTTGGGGTTTACATTGCATATTGTTGTAAAAGTTTTCCCTTTCAGTTTTTTTATTGAGAATATCGTTGTACAAACGATGTACGTTGTACGCCAAATTAATTTTATTCAACTAGTTGTTGTTAGCATCGTGGTTTGTTAGGAAATGAAATTCACTGCTATTTAAAAAAGCATTTATTAATACAATTTAGATATAATATCATAATTGTTTATTAAATTTCACATTTTGAACCAAATTTTAAGTAATAATGAAAACAAAACTTGGAAGGAATACCTGATAAGTTATCGCATGGTCGATTTTCGTAGCAGATTTACCGTTTCAATGCAACTGAATGTGAATTGTTACTTTCTTATTTCTTCAGAAATAGCGGCTTTACCCTGAAACATTTTAAATTGATTTAAACAAGAAATGCTGAAAACATCTGTGAAATGTCAGTGTTGCCTTGCTTGCAACAATTGAAATTATAATTTGTTTAAAACCAATACGCACATTAAATATGGCACATTTTAGTTGTTTTAATCGTGTATTTTGTTAAATCATTAAATCATTATAATTAACAACCAACTTAAAACAAAATATATCTAAATTTTTTTTGAATAACGTAGAGAGATAAAAAATCAAACATATTTTTAAACACATTAACAGGAGAGTAAACAGGGTAAACATGCTCCCGATCGGATCCTGAAAGGGGTGCGGCAGCCGGGGTAACAAACTAAACAAAAATCAATCGCAAATTTTTAAATCAGCCCTTATATGTTAATTTTGAAGTCTGAGCGCTGGACGAGCTCATTAAACGTACGGTATGACTTTTTTACAAGAATTAAGAATTATTTGAAGAGTACAACGGTTCAAGATCGGCTTGTGGATCAACTATCATCGGAATAAATTCGGAGTTAACCAAGTTATTAGATTATAAAAGAGCACTTAAGCTAGGAAAAACGTTTAATTTTTAATTTCTGGATAAAGTGAAAAATATTCTTAAATAACTAATTCCTAGTAGAAAATAGGAGACTGTGGTAAAAGAATAATTAAATAAAGAAAAACTCACCCTAATTACCACTAACTAAATTTTATATGAGCGGACACGTGTTTCGCCCACATTTAGTACAGACTGCAGAGTAAAATCTTGAACTAATTCATCTTTATTTCACAAATTTACATAATAGAAGAAGACGATCTATGGAATTTATGTCTTAAACTATAGGCTTACCTATAAGTATATGCGTCTACCATATTTAAAAATTGGAGCTTTAAGAGTTTTTCCCAAAACGAAAGAAGTAATTTGATTTTTTTAAATTATCTTCTTGACTATTTCTAAAGCAAAAGAAAAACAAATTTTGGAGAAAAAAGTTTTGGGAGGAGTAGGGACCTGTGATTGATTGATCCATACGTAATATTTCAATAATCACTTTATTCTGTCTATTTTTATAAATATTGTCCCAATAGTAACTAATAGTATCTCTACTTATAATAAATCATAAAATAAAATTGTAATTATTATGCCATCTCGAACGTTGTACATTATAATGGGCAGTAGTTTAAAGTTAAATAATCTTAATTTACGCTTTTTACTTTTTTCAATGATGTTTTAAAAATTGTTAGAATTATGCACTTAAGTGCAGGGCACCTGGGTACTTAAATTATTTGTTCCGATTTTCTTGTTTTAATCATATAAAGAAAGTTAACGTTTGCAACTACTATATTATTGATTATATACCTACATTTTTTACAAACATGATGCATTAATTCATAATTATAAATTGTTATTCAAAGAAAATATTCATACAGATATACATTTTGAAATACTTTTTTCCCCGATAAATACTAGATGTGACTTGTTATTTGAATGTTATGTTTTATTTTATTTCTTCAGTTCTAAAGCATCTGGGACGTTATCTGTTCGTGTTCCTAGACGGCTGTTGTTAATAACATGATAAAAGGTCACCTTTATTAATCTGACTCGAGAAATACATTTGTATCTATACTGAAATTTAATGCAATGTATCGTATGATTTTACATTTTAAATATTGAATTTTTTGGCTGTTTATTTATTTTATTTACAGAAGCGTGCTTTTTATTATAATTCTCCGATATATATTCTGTTAACTGGCAATCCCTTATTTTATTTGGGTTTTACGAAAAACTAAGTAACTTTTATGGAGATTAATCAGTAATAAGAAACTTTTTATTCTAGTTCTTCACAAAGAAAGAGATTTATAGCCTTAAATATTTTTTAACTGTGAAAAATTTGTTTTATCGTCGTTTCTGTAACTGAATAATGTCATTTTAATTTAAAACGTGTAGGCTGTTGATTATATCATCTAAAAAGGAACTACTACGTTCAAACGTTTTTATTTATTTATTTATTTATTTATTTGATTAAAACCAGTACAATGTTTCCATGAGAGTAAATTCTACAGAGGTGTACATAGAAACTTGTTCGTAGAACTGGTTACACAAAATCTTACAAACTATAAATTTGCTCTTTTTTTTTCGTATTCAAAAACTCGATTTGCAACCACTCGCACAAACTCTTCGAACTCTATATTATCATTTTCATTTTTTTCCAATTTATCAGCATACATTTAAACCTCTTCTTCACCAGGATAGTAACCCAATGATCGGATCAGAATTCCCATTGCTTTGAGATTATTTTACCATTACTATCTTTACCAAAGGGCAAAAAAGCTCGTACATTTCTGCTATTTGTTCTTCTGTTATATTAAATCCAAATAATTTTAAGATTTTTTAAATTAAATTTTCACTGAAATTTTGAGTACATTAGTTTTTTCCAAAATTAAAGAAGATAAAAACGCGGATTGCTATTAAATTAGAGGGTGCAATTTGAGAAACAGAGTAAAAGCACTCCTTTCAGATTTTGAAAATATAACTCAAAAACGAAGCAATATTCAGTCTCATCAAAATGGATTTTCTTAAACCAAAAATATGAAGAAAAAAACAATACAAAAAAAGGCCAATAATCCATGTTTTGCTTTTAGTTTACTCTTTACTTATAACTATTTTTAGAGCAGAGATGACTATAGTTATTTCTTTATAGAAAAAAAGTAGATGTAATTTCTTTTGATGTAAGTACTTTTAATTATTTCGGCTCAAAAAATGTTATACAGAAAAAACTAAACAAAAACAGATTTTTTGCTTTATATTCGTATTGTTTTTTTCATTTTGATGGTAAATTATATTCTCTACAAAAAAGTTCTAATGGACTCTACCTAACAGTAAAAGGGGTGCATTTTTACCCCGATTCATCCAATAAAAACCCTTGAACGTAGTGGTTCTTTATTGTACTATTTTTGAAACATGTTCAATGGCTAAGTGGCATTTTTAAAGGTTGCGTGGTGGTCGTCTTGTTCGAAGTTATCTCGAAAATTACGATTATAAATTGAAAATATGTCTACCTATTTTAAATTACTTTTTGAATTTAGATTCGTATTTAGTTTTAAGTTTTTATTTTTTATTTTTTTTAAAGGCGGTTTCTAGTCTCGTCTTTAAAGAATTAATATTCTAGACCATAATTCAAATTAGAAATGGAAAAACTCATTCTCTTCATCTCTATGCCTTCTTTGTTATGTTTTCACCATCTCTCTCGCTCTTGTATTCAATTGTTTTTGGAGTTGTGATCAGGCGATGGAACTTGCACGAAGCAAAATAGGCATAATTTCATTTGTATAAAACGGGGATGGAACTAGCTACGCGATTGGTCAAATTACGAAACATTTGCCGCGAATCGTCGCAGATATCGAACATGATGCTTCTGCGCAACTTTTTGCGCGTCATCACTGCTTCGTGCAGTAGCTACCGCAAAACCGTGCAAGCCAGCAATTCCAAACGAACTGTTCATTACCACGCTGCGTTTTCTTCGAGTCTTTTATATTCAGTTTACTGAGTTCATGTTTTCGTAGAATTATCTTTATTTTATTCTCTGTTTTAAGTGAATTAAAGTGTAATTAAATTCATACAGGTTAGTTTTGGAAGTGCATTGTACAATTATATCACATTATGCATTTGAGTAAAATTCCTTTTTTTTATTCGTCACTGTCATTAGTATGCCGAGGTGCATACAAATTGTTACTACTTTAAGTATTAGTTTTTAGTGTTTTATAAATAAAAAGGTGTTGTTTCTACGTGTAATATCTTGTGTGGTTATTGAGACAGATGCTTCGCCTATGGTTGCTTCCTTTCACAATTATCTATACGTCCACAGCTTAAATTGACAAAATTTTTATTAATTAGATTTGAAAAGTGACATCACATCGCCATTTTAAAATTTAACTAATTTAATTACATTTCGGTGCGTGTTTTTATTTTATTTTACGTTGTATTTATTAAAAGGTGTGTTCAATTTGGTTATTTTATCTATTTCCTGCAGATTAGTCGATCAATAAGAGAGAATTTTAATACTACTGACAACGAACAAAACGAATCTTCTATTATGGTATTGTCTTTTTTGGAATTTTTTGCTGTGAACTTTTCATTTTGGACGACTTTACAAAAAATTAAGGTGAGAATACATGCCATTATGTAATTACAAATTCGACATAAACAGAGAAAAGGGTTCAACATTACTTTGTATACCATTATAAACGTTTTTTTAACTAGATATGCTGAATTAATTAAATCTGAGTAGTCCATCATTATATTATGGCTGAATAGTTTAGAAAAGAATCTTAATCGATTTGTAAAATAATTATTACAATTATTAAAGGTAAAGTTGAAAGCATAATGTATTACAAGTTTTAAATTTCTTTAGTGGTTTGTTTTTAAGTTTATTATCAAATACTTTTGACACTTTCAAAAATTCCTCTTTTTACATTCAGTTTTCTTGCTAAAACATTTTGTTTCTTATGCATGTAATGTAAATCTTTTATGAGAAATAAGAAATTGCTTGCGACATTATTAATTCTTCAGTTTCACAATGTCACAGCTAGTTTTATAACTGATGTCTTAATTACTTATCTTTGTTTGTAAATAAAAATAATGCTCTCACTTTTTATCCATTTAGCTTGAAATATTGGTCTTGGAAATGCCTTTTTCTTCCCTGGATATAAGGATCACAACGTCCAGTCTGTTGCTGAAGAAGCAATTGTTTGACACGTGCAATTGGTTACTTCTTGGAGACGGTTGGAGCTTGTCATACTAGAAGGTAAGAAAAATCATTTGTGAATTTTGTTGGGACTTGAGTTTGTTCATTAAACAATCTCAAACAATTAGTAGTTTCCATCTTTATTTATTTGTTCTTTAAAAATAGCAGAATGGCTTAGAAAAGAATTTTGTTAATCAGTTTGTAAATTATTAATTACAATTAGGATAATGTATCAGTCACATGTTTCAAATTGCTTTAATTATTTATATTTAAATTTATCTATTTTCAAATACACTCGACACGTTCAAACATTCCCCTCTTTATATTCAGTTTAATTGCAAAAATTTCTTTTAATAAATAACGTATACATTAATTTTGGGGTTCAATATATTTAATGAAAATGTTTTATGAGAAATAAAATAATGTTTGCGACATTATTAATTCACAATGTCACAGCTAGTTTTATAAATGATGTCATAATTGCCTATCTTTGTTATTAAATGAAAATAATATTCTTATTTCTTTGTCCCTTTAGTTTCAGAGAAGGTTATTCAAAATATTTTTTTCTCCCCTGCCAATAAAGATCACAACGTCCAGATTGTTGCTGAAGAAGGAATTGTTTGTTACAAAGAATTGGTTACCACTAGAAATACCCAGGAGCTTGTAGGTGCAGAAGGTAAGAAAAATTGTTTAGGCATATTTTTGGTACTTGAGTTTGTTAGTTAAACGATCCCAAACGATTAATAGTTTTAGTTTTTAAATATTTGTGTTTTGGAATATAACTGACCAGTTTAGATAAGAATCTCTCTCAATTGATTTGTAAAACAATTATTAAAGGTACGGTTGAAAGGATAATATTTTACTCACAAGTTTTAAATTTCTTTAATTATTTATATCTAAGTTTTTTATTATCAAATACTCTCGACACTTTCAGAAATTCCTCTCTTTACATTAAGTTTTATTGCTATAATTTCGTTCGACAAATAATGTACATATTAATTTTGGGGTCCTATATCTGTAATGTAAATCTTATATGAGAAATAAAATATTGGCTGCGACATTATTAATTCATCAATTGTACAATGTCACAGCCAGTTTTATAACTGATGTCTTAATTACCTATCTTTGTTATTAAATGAAAATAATGTTCTTATTTCATTGTCCCTTTAGCTTCAGAGAAGGGTGTTCTAAATGTCTTTGTTCCTCTGGATATAAAGATCACAATGTCCAGTCTGTTGCTGAGGAAGGAATTGCTTGTTACAAAGAATAAAGAATTGGTTACCACTAGAAAAACCCAGGAGCTTGTAGGTGCAGAAGGTAAGAAAAATCGTTTATGAATATTTCTGGTACTTGAGTTTGTTAGTTAAACGATCCCAAACGATTAATAGTTTTAGTTTTTAAATATTTGTGTTTTGGAATATAACTGACCAGTTTAGATAAGAATCTCTCTCAATTGATTTGTAAAATAATTATTACAATTATTAAAGGTAAAGTTGAAAGGATAATATTTTACTCACAAGTTTTAAATTTCTTTAATTATTTATATCTGAGTTTTTTATTATCAAATACTCTCGACACTTTCAGAAATTCCTCTCTTTACATTAATTTTTATTGCTATAATTTCGTTCGACAAATAATGTACATATTAATTTTGGGGTCCTATATCTGTAATGTAAATCTTATATGAGAAATAAAATATTGGCCGCCACATTATTAATTCATCAATTGCACAATGTCACAGCTAGTTTTATAACTGATGTCTTAATTACCTATCTTTGTTATTAAATGAAAATAATGTTCTTATTTCATTGTTTGTTTAGCTTAAGGGAAGTGTTGGAAATACCTTCTGTTTTCCTGGATATTAGGATCACAACGTTCAGTCTGTTGCTGAAGAATGAATTGTTTGTGACGTGGTGTGGTTACCAATTGAAAGACCTTAGGAGCGTGTAATACCAGAAGGTAGGTAGATAGATTTTTTTTTTGGGTCTTAGGTGTGTTCGTTGAACAATCCGAAACAGTCATTGTTGTCAATTTTCGTATACCTGTTCATTCGAAAAATAGTTTAAATGTTTGGAAAAGAATAAATATATAGAACACTAGTATTTTCGATGTTAATTTGTTACCGTAATGTAATGTAGTGGACCGGCTACTATGAAATCATTAATAGTGAAGAGAAACTTTGTTAATTGATTTTTAAAATGATCGTGGTAAGGACTTTGATATAAACAAATTACGGATTATTGATAATAGTAACAATAAATTATGAAAGTGTAAATACTTCATACATTAAATTTTGAGCAATTTGTTCATGCAAAAATTACTTAGAGAGTTTTTACTAACGTTTTCAGTAATTACTAGTAAGGAATTTTTCTTAAACAATATCATATTTTTAACTTTTGCAATAAATAGGTTCATGGTAAATACTTCAAAATTCCAATTATGGCGTATTGTTCCAGAAAAATAGATAAAAGCTTTTGTTAATGTTTCAAGGGATTATTTGAGGAATTCATTATTAGTACTGATTTCTTTTTAGTGTTTAGTTTTCTTCAATAGTGCGATAAATGTGGTGGTGTGCTTCTTGAATTATTTTATTGTTGTTAATTTATTAATATTTTATAGTGCCGATTATTATTGTTTTTCAACTTGGAATTTGTTACAAACAGAAAATTCGCTCTTAATATAATAATATTGAAATATATTTTTATTGAATTATTGTTTTATGTTAATTTTAGTTATTAGTTTGAATTTACTAGTTTAATAAACATCGAAACATTATTTCTTGAACAGGCCTAAAGAAAATTCGTTCATTATTTTTATGTTCTCTTGCATCAACTATCTGCTTTGACTTTTTCTTAATTCTATTGAACAATCCAGTCGATTAAAAATACATAAATATTTTATTTTAATTATTTTACTAGTTATGTTTACATTTATTTTATTCTTACACCTCGATTTTTGTGTATTGTACGTGTTCAAACCTGCAATGAGTATTTCTGACAAGCTGTTCTTATATGTAGTTTTATCTTCGTGGGATTTTTTGGTCCTTCTCGGCCACGTCTTCCACCTTGATGACGAGAAAGACTACGGTGTATTTGACTACAATTTCCAGTGAGAAGTTCTAGTGATCGGTGAAGTACTCTTAAGCTACAGTTGACTGGATTATAAATCGCCTACTACTGTAGTTACGTTCCTTCCTGCAGTCAGTTAGCTGATTTTTTTACTATTAACTTCTTCGCCTTTGGAACAGTAGATTCTGCACTTAACTAAGGTGAAAATAAATTAAAAGTTAATTAAAAATTTCACGTTACTAATCTGTTACCACCCTATCTGTTTCAGATCGCCGGTGGAGAAGACAAAGAAGGCCGTAGTTAGAATGCTTTATTATTTTATTTCAGTAGATTCATTATTTTGTATGTTAGTTCATTTTAATAGAATTCATATTTTATTTTGCATGTTATTTGGTTCATTTTATTTTAATTCATTTTTTGTTTTGCACATTTAGCTCATTTTAATTGAATTCGTTTTTATTTTGCATGTGTTTTTTTTTATTTAGCATGTTTCTTGCTTACCTCTTCGCTTTGCTTACTGCACATTCTTACTATTTTGCTTCGCATTTACACTACGACGTCCACATGATTCAACGTTTCGTTATCGTGTTCAATTCTCTTCTCAGCTTTGTGGGCCGAGGGAGGGCCTCCCCGAACGAATCCCCTTAGCCTTAGCTTTTTAGTTGTTCTTTGAAAGTATCTTAGGTACTTTCCCGCGGTCTACTCTAACGTTACTTATTTTCAGACAGGGTACAGCGGAGTTATCTGGAATAGAAGGAATAGCCGACTGCCTGGCTTGCCTTGACGAAATCTGTCCGATCTTTTCTACCAATCTATTAGTCTTTGTCGTTAGTCCTGCTTAATGCTCTATTCGCTTTCAGATAATATGGTATTTCAAAAGAAGACTGAAGACATCGTATTTGTTTCTTTTTGTTGTATTTCCTTTGTTTTCTTGTATTTCTCTTACAGGTATTTTGTTCTTTTTACTTTATAAACTGTTATATTAATATATTCGTAATTTAAAATTATAATTAGCTTTTCCAAATTAAGTTGTTGTCAATTTTTCAAACCAAATTCAATTTTATTAGTAATTTTAATCAAAGAAGTAATTTGGGTGGATAGGGTGGCTATAAGGGGAGATGCGGAGGCCACAGAGTGTTAGGGGTGCTTTTCTGTCCCAAACATAATATTGGAATATTAATATAACAGCTTGTAAACAATATAGATAATTTTGTCTTTCTCTTACAGGTATTTTGTTCTTTTTGTTTTATAAACTGTTATATTCAAATAATCGTAATCTAAACTGATTGTTAACTTTTCCAAATCTAGTTTTTGCTATTATTGTTAAAACCAAATTGAATTTTATTAGTAATTTTAATCATAGAAGTAATTTGGGTGGATAGGGTGGCTATAAGGGGAGATGCGGAGGCCACAGAGTGTTAGGGGTGCTTTTATGTCCCAAACATAATGTTGGAATATTAATATAACAGTTTATAACCGATTTTATATTCCCAATAAAATATTTTATAAATTAGATATATTTTGTGATTATTGTTTTTGTTCCACATATGAAATATATTATTCTTTTTTCATGTTATGTAATAATATCAACCATAGACGTAACTCCTGTAAGTTAATAAAAAGTGCTAATATGTAATTTAAACGTGCTTCGTATTATGAAATTTATTAATAAAAAATAAAATATTTTAATCATAATTTTATGTATTTTGCAGTAATTGATAATAAATCTACTTTTTATATTTTGCATTTTATTTGATCATAACTATATAGTACAAAATTTAATAATACAAGATTGTCCAAGACAATTCAATACGAAGTTTTATCACATCACAAATAAGTTAAAACATGATAAATGGAAGTGTAATTACTAATTATCAGTCTCGAAAATGACCTTTATCAAAATAAGCTCTCCTTATACAAATGTTGAAAATTATTTAAAAATCTTAGTTGCGCGTCCTATACGAGGTCTGATCAACAAATAACCTGACAATCAAAAATTCGAAACTGTTTAAATTCTCTACATTTCTATCAGGAGAGCATAAGTGGTTTCGGGAAATTTTTGGCAAAATATTTGTAGATTAGACCTTGTATACATCGCGTGATTCAAATGAATAGATTCCTTTAATTAGTTTTGCTATTCTCCGATAGATTTCCATTACAGATTTCTATAGTAAAAATTAAATGTTCCAAATTACTTTTTACATGGACACCATTACAATTTTCTGTTTATTGAATTCAAATTTTTCGTTCAAGAAATTTCTAACGATTATAAATTTATTTATTAAAACATTATTCAAAACAAATTATTTATTATATTATTTATTCAATCAAATAAATGTTACAATAACGTTATCACTTAAAAATAAATACATTTCAACAAGATTTTACTATAATTACAACCAAATTACGTACAATATATTGTTTACAAGCTGTTATATTATTATTCCAACATTATGTTTGGGACAAAAAAGCACCCCTAACACTCTGTGGCCTCCGCATCTCCCCTTATAGCCACCCTATCCACCCAAATTACTTCTATGATTAAAATTACTAATAAAATTCAATTTGGTTTTAACAATAATAGCAAAAACTAGATTTGGAAAAGTTAACAATCAGTTTAGATTACGATTATTTGAATATAACAGTTTATAAAACAAAAAGAACAAAATACCTGTAAGAGAAAGACAAAATTATCTATATTGTTTACAAGCTGTTATATTAATATTCCAATATTATGTTTGGGACAGAAAAGCACCCCTAACACTCTGTGGCCTCCGCATCTCCCCTTATAGCCACCCTATCCACCCAAATTACTTCTTTGATTAAAATTACTAATAAAATTGAATTTGGTTTGAAAAATTGACAAAAACTTAATTTGGAAAAGCTAATTATAATTTTAAATTACGAATATATTAATATAACAGTTTATAAAGTAAAAAGAACAAAATACCTGTAAGAGAAATACAAGAAAACAAAGGAAATACAACAAAAAGAAACAAATACGATGTCTTCAGTCTTCTTTTGAAATACCATATTATCTGAAAGCGAATAGAGCATTAAGCAGGACTAACGACAAAGACTAATAGATTGGTAGAAAAGATCGGACAGATTTCGTCAAGGCAAGCCAGGCAGTCGGCTATTCCTTCTATTCCAGATAACTCCGCTGTACCCTGTCTGAAAATAAGTAACGTTAGAGTAGACCGCGGGAAAGTACCTAAGATACTTTCAAAGAACAACTAAAAAGCTAAGGCTAAGGGGATTCGTTCGGGGAGGCCCTCCCTCGGCCCACAAAGCTGAGAAGAGAATTGAACACGATAACGAAACGTTGAATCATGTGGACGTCGTAGTGTAAATGCGAAGCAAAATAGTAAGAATGTGCAGTAAGCAAAGCGAAGAGGTAAGCAAGAAACATGCTAAATAAAAAAAAACACATGCAAAATAAAAACGAATTCAATTAAAATGAGCTAAATGTGCAAAACAAAAAATGAATTAAAATAAAATGAACCAAATAACATGCAAAATAAAATATGAATTCTATTAAAATGAACTAACATACAAAATAATGAATCTACTGAAATAAAATAATAAAGCATTCTAACTACGGCCTTCTTTGTCTTCTCCACCGGCGATCTGAAACAGATAGGGTGGTAACAGATTAGTAACGTGAAATTTTTAATTAACTTTTAATTTATTTTCACCTTAGTTAAGTGCAGAATCTACTGTTCCAAAGGCGAAGAAGTTAATAGTAAAAAAATCAGCTAACTGACTGCAGGAAGGAACGTAACTACAGTAGTAGGCGATTTATAATCCAGTCAACTGTAGCTTAAGAGTACTTCACCGATCACTAGAACTTCTCACTGGAAATTGTAGTCAAATACACCGTAGTCTTTCTCGTCATCAAGGTGGAAGACGTGGCCGAGAAGGACCAAAAAATCCCACGAAGATAAAACTACATATAAGAACAGCTTGTCAGAAATACTCATTGCAGGTTTGAACACGTACAATACACAAAAATCGAGGTGTAAGAATAAAATAAATGTAAACATAACTAGTAAAATAATTAAAATAAAATATTTATGTATTTTTAATCGACTGGATTGTTCAATAGAATTAAGAAAAAGTCAAAGCAGATAGTTGATGCAAGAGAACATAAAAATAATGAACGAATTTTCTTTAGGCCTGTTCAAGAAATAATGTTTCGATGTTTATTAAACTAGTAAATTCAAACTAATAACTAAAATTAACATAAAACAATAATTCAATAAAAATATATTTCAATATTATTATATTAAGAGCGAATTTTCTGTTTGTAACAAATTCCAAGTTGAAAAACAATAATAATCGGCACTATAAAATATTAATAAATTAACAACAATAAAATAATTCAAGAAGCACACCACCACATTTATCGCACTATTGAAGAAAACTAAACACTAAAAAGAAATCAGTACTAATAATGAATTCCTCAAATAATCCCTTGAAACATTAACAAAAGCTTTTATCTATTTTTCTGGAACAATACGCCATAATTGGAATTTTGAAGTATTTACCATGAACCTATTTATTGCAAAAGTTAAAAATATGATATTGTTTAAGAAAAATTCCTTACTAGTAATTACTGAAAACGTTAGTAAAAACTCTCTAAGTAATTTTTGCATGAACAAATTGCTCAAAATTTAATGTATGAAGTATTTACACTTTCATAATTTATTGTTACTATTATCAATAATCCGTAATTTGTTTATATCAAAGTCCTTACCACGATCATTTTAAAAATCAATTAACAAAGTTTCTCTTCACTATTAATGATTTCATAGTAGCCGGTCCACTACATTACATTACGGTAACAAATTAACATCGAAAATACTAGTGTTCTATATATTTATTCTTTTCCAAACATTTAAACTATTTTTCGAATGAACAGGTATACGAAAATTGACAACAATGACTGTTTCGGATTGTTCAACGAACACACCTAAGACCCAAAAAAAAAATCTATCTACCTACCTTCTGGTATTACACGCTCCTAAGGTCTTTCAATTGGTAACCACACCACGTCACAAACAATTCATTCTTCAGCAACAGACTGAACGTTGTGATCCTAATATCCAGGAAAACAGAAGGTATTTCCAACACTTCCCTTAAGCTAAACAAACAATGAAATAAGAACATTATTTTCATTTAATAACAAAGATAGGTAATTAAGACATCAGTTATAAAACTAGCTGTGACATTGTGCAATTGATGAATTAATAATGTGGCGGCCAATATTTTATTTCTCATATAAGATTTACATTACAGATATAGGACCCCAAAATTAATATGTACATTATTTGTCGAACGAAATTATAGCAATAAAAATTAATGTAAAGAGAGGAATTTCTGAAAGTGTCGAGAGTATTTGATAATAAAAAACTCAGATATAAATAATTAAAGAAATTTAAAACTTGTGAGTAAAATATTATCCTTTCAACTTTACCTTTAATAATTGTAATAATTATTTTACAAATCAATTGAGAGAGATTCTTATCTAAACTGGTCAGTTATATTCCAAAACACAAATATTTAAAAACTAAAACTATTAATCGTTTGGGATCGTTTAACTAACAAACTCAAGTACCAGAAATATTCATAAACGATTTTTCTTACCTTCTGCACCTACAAGCTCCTGGGTTTTTCTAGTGGTAACCAATTCTTTATTCTTTGTAACAAGCAATTCCTTCCTCAGCAACAGACTGGACATTGTGATCTTTATATCCAGAGGAACAAAGACATTTAGAACACCCTTCTCTGAAGCTAAAGGGACAATGAAATAAGAACATTATTTTCATTTAATAACAAAGATAGGTAATTAAGACATCAGTTATAAAACTGGCTGTGACATTGTACAATTGATGAATTAATAATGTCGCAGCCAATATTTTATTTCTCATATAAGATTTACATTACAGATATAGGACCCCAAAATTAATATGTACATTATTTGTCGAACGAAATTATAGCAATAAAACTTAATGTAAAGAGAGGAATTTCTGAAAGTGTCGAGAGTATTTGATAATAAAAAACTTAGATATAAATAATTAAAGAAATTTAAAACTTGTGAGTAAAATATTATCCTTTCAACCGTACCTTTAATAATTGTTTTACAAATCAATTGAGAGAGATTCTTATCTAAACTGGTCAGTTATATTCCAAAACACAAATATTTAAAAACTAAAACTATTAATCGTTTGGGATCGTTTAACTAACAAACTCAAGTACCAAAAATATGCCTAAACAATTTTTCTTACCTTCTGCACCTACAAGCTCCTGGGTATTTCTAGTGGTAACCAATTCTTTGTAACAAACAATTCCTTCTTCAGCAACAATCTGGACGTTGTGATCTTTATTGGCAGGGGAGAAAAAAATATTTTGAATAACCTTCTCTGAAACTAAAGGGACAAAGAAATAAGAATATTATTTTCATTTAATAACAAAGATAGGCAATTATGACATCATTTATAAAACTAGCTGTGACATTGTGAATTAATAATGTCGCAAACATTATTTTATTTCTCATAAAACATTTTCATTAAATATATTGAACCCCAAAATTAATGTATACGTTATTTATTAAAAGAAATTTTTGCAATTAAACTGAATATAAAGAGGGGAATGTTTGAACGTGTCGAGTGTATTTGAAAATAGATAAATTTAAATATAAATAATTAAAGCAATTTGAAACATGTGACTGATACATTATCCTAATTGTAATTAATAATTTACAAACCGATTAACAAAATTATTTTCTAAATCATTCTGCTATTTTTAAAGAACAAATAAATAATGATGGAAACTACTAATTGTTTGAGATTGTTTAATGGACATACTCAAGTCCCAACAAAATTCACAAATGATTTTTCTTACCATCTAGTACGACAAACTCCAACTGTCTCCAAGAAGTAACCAATTCCATGTCTCAAGCAATTCCTTCTTCAGCAACAGACTGGATGTTGTGATCCTTATATCCAGGGAAGAAAAAGCCATTTCCAAGATCAATCTTTGAAGCTAAATGGATAAAAAATAAGAGCATTATTTTTATTTACGAACAAACAGGCAATTAAGACATCAGTTATAAAACTGTCTGTGACATTGTACAATTGATGAATTAATAATGTCGCAGCCAATATTTTAGTTCACATATCAGATTTACATTACAGATATAGGATCCCAAAATTAATATGTACATTATTTGTTGAATGAAATTATAGCAAGAAAACATAATGTAAAGAGAGGAATTTCTGAAAGTGTCGAGTATTTGATAATAAAAAGACTTAGATATAAATAATTAAAGAAATTTAAAACTTATGAGTAAAATATTATCCTTTCAACTTTACCTTTAATAATTGTAATAACTATTTTACAAATCAATTGAGAGAGATTCTTCTCTAAACTGGTCAGTTATATTCCAAAACACAAATATTAGAAACTAAAACTTATTAATCATTTGGGATAGTTTAACTAACAAACTCAAGTACCAAAAATATGCCTAAACGATTTTTCTTACCTTCTGCACCTACAAGCTCCTGGGTATTTCTAGTGGTAACCAATTCTTTGTAACAAACAATTCATTCTTCAGCAACAAACTGGACCTTGTGATCTTTATTGCCAGGGGAGAAAAAAATATTTTGAACAACCTTCTCTGAAGCTAAAGGGACAAAGAAATAAGAATATTATTTTCATTTAATAACAAAGATAGGCAATTATGACATCATTTATAAAATGATGGAAACTACTAATTGTTTGAGATTGTTTAATGGACAAACTCAAGTCCCAACACAATTCACAAATGATTTTTCTTACCTTCTGGTATGACAAACTCCAACCGTCTCCAAGATGTAACCAATTCCATGTCTCAAGCAATTCCTTCTTCAGCAACTGACTGGATGTTGTGATCCTTATATCCAGGGAAGAAAAAGCCATTTCCAAGATCAATCTTTGAAGCTAAATGGATAAAAAATAAGAGCATTATTTTTATTTACGAACAAACAGGCAATTAAGACATCAGTTATAAAACTGTCTGTGACATTGTACAATTGATGAATTAATAATGTCGCAGCCAATATTTTAGTTCACATATCAGATTTACATTACAGATATAGGATCCCAAAATTAATATGTACATTATTTGTTGAATGAAATTATAGCAAGAAAACATAATGTAAAGAGAGGAATTTCTGAAAGTGTCGAGTATTTGATAATAAAAAGACTTAGATATAAATAATTAAAGAAATTTAAAACTTATGAGTAAAATATTATCCTTTCAACTTTACCTTTAATAATTGTAATAACTATTTTACAAATCAATTGAGAGAGATTCTTCTCTAAACTGGTCAGTTATATTCCAAAACACAAATATTAGAAACTAAAACTTATTAATCATTTGGGATAGTTTAACTAACAAACTCAAGTACCAAAAATATGCCTAAACGATTTTTCTTACCTTCTGCACCTACAAGCTCCTGGGTATTTCTAGTGGTAACCAATTCTTTGTAACAAACAATTCATTCTTCAGCAACAAACTGGACCTTGTGATCTTTATTGCCAGGGGAGAAAAAAATATTTTGAACAACCTTCTCTGAAGCTAAAGGGACAAAGAAATAAGAATATTATTTTCATTTAATAACAAAGATAGGCAATTATGACATCATTTATAAAATGATGGAAACTACTAATTGTTTGAGATTGTTTAATGGACAAACTCAAGTCCCAACACAATTCACAAATGATTTTTCTTACCTTCTGGTATGACAAACTCCAACCGTCTCCAAGATGTAACCAATTCCATGTCTCAAGCAATTCCTTCTTCAGCAACTGACTGGATGTTGTGATCCTTATATCCAGGGAAGAAAAAGCCATTTCTAAGACCAATCTTCAAGCTAAATGGATAAAAAATAAGAATATTATTTTGCTTTACGAACAAACAGGCAATTATGACATCAGTTATAAAACTGGCTGTGAAATTGTGCAATTGAAGAATTAATAATATCGCAAGCAATATTTTATTTCTCATGTAAGATTTACTTTACATATATTGAACCCCAAAATTAATATGTACATTATTTATTTAACGAAATCTTAGCAAGAAAACTGAATGTAAAGAGAGGAATTTCTCAATGTCGAGAGCATTTGAAAATAAATAACTTAAATATAAATAATTAAAGAAATTTGAAACATATGACTAATACATTATCCTTGCAACTTTACCTTTAATAATTGTAATTAATAATTTACAAACTGATTAACAAAATTCTTTTCTAAGCCATTCTGCTATTTTTAAAGAACAAATAAATAAAGATGGAAACTACTAATTGTTTGAGATGGTTAATGAACAAACTCAAGTCCCAACAAAATTCGCAAATGATTTTTCTTACCTTCTAGTACAACAAGCTCCAACCGTCTCCAAGAAGTAACCAATTGCACGTGACAAACAATTGCGTTTTCAGCAACAGACTGCACCTACAAGCTCCTGGATTTTTCTAGTGGTAACCAATTCTTTGTAACAAACAAATCCTTCTTCAGGAACAGACCGGACGTTGTGATCTTTATATCCAGAGGAACAAAAGGCATTTAGAACACCCTTCTCTGAAGCTAAAGGGACAATGAAATAAGAACATTATCTTCATTTAATTACAAAGATAGGTAATTAAGTCATCAGTTATAAAACTGGCTGTGACATTGTACAATTGATGAATTAATAATGTCGCAGCCAATATTTTAGTTCTCATATCAGATTTACATTGCAGATATAGGACCTTAAAATTAATATGTACATTATTTGTTGAACGAAATTATAGCAATAAAAATTAATGTAAAGAGAGGAATTTCTGAGTGTCGAGAGTATTTGATAATAAAAAGACTTAGATATAAATAAATAAAGAAATTTAAAACTTGTGAGTAAAATATTATCCTTTCAACTTTACCTTTAATAATTGTAATAATTATTTTATAAATCAATTGAGAGAGATTCTGATCTAAACTGGTCAGTTATATTCCAAAACACAAATATTTAAAAACTAAAACTATTAATCATTTGGGATAGTTTAACTAACAAACTCAAGTACCAAAAATATGCCTAAACGATTTTTCTTACCTTCTGCACCTAGAAGCTTCTGGGTATTTCTAGTGGTAACCAATTCTTTGTAACAAACAATTCTTTCTTCAGCAACAAACTGGACGTTGTGATCTTTATTGCCAGGAGAGAAAAAAATATTTTGAATAACCTTCTCTGAAACTAAAGGGACAAAGAAATAAGAATATTATTTTCATTTAATAACAAAGATAGGCAATTATGACATCATTTATAAAACTAGCTGTGACATTGTGAATTAATAATATCGCAAGCAATATTTTATTTCTCATGTAAGATTTACTTTACATATATTGAACCCCAAAATTAATATGTACATTATTTATTCAACGAAATCTTAGCAGGAAAACTGAATGTAAAAAGAGAGGAATTTCTCAATGTGTCGAGAGTATTTGAAAATAGATAAACTTAAATATAAATAATTAAAGAAATTTAAAACATATGACTAATACATTATCCTTGCAACTTTACCTTTAATAATTGTAATTAATAATTTACAAACTGATTAACAAAATTATTTTCTAAGACATTCTGATATTTTCAATGAACAAATAAATAAAGATGGAAACTACTAATTGTTTGAGATTGTTTAATTAACAAACTCAAGTCCCAACAAAATTCACAAATGATTTTTCTTACCTTCTTGTACGACAAGCTCCAGCCGTCTCCAAGAAGTAACCAATTGCACGTGTCAAACAATTGCTTCTTCAGCAACAGACTGGACGTTGTGATCCTTATATCCAGGGAAGAAAAAGGCATTTCCAAGACCAATATTTCAAGCTAAATGGATAAAAAGTAAGAGCAATATTTTTATTTACAAACAAAGATAGGCAATTATGACATCAGTTATAAAACTATCTGTGACATTGTGAAACTGAAGAATTAATAATGTCGCAAGCAATTTCTTATTTCTCATAAAAGATTTACATTACATGCATAAGAAACAAAATTAATTTTTTAGCAAGAAAACTGAATGTAAAAAGAGGAATTTTTGAAAGTGTCAAAAGTATTTGATAATAAATAAACTTAAAGACAAACCATTAAAGAAATTTAAAACTTTTAATACATTATGCTTTCAACTTTACTTTGAATAATTGTAATAATTATTTTACAAATCGATTATGAGATTCTTTTCTAAACTATTCAGCCATAATATAATGATGGACTACTCAGATTTAATTAATTCAGCATTTCTAGTTAAAAGAACGTTTACAATGGTATACAAAGTAATGTTGAACCCTTTTCTGTGTTTATGTCGAATTTGTAATTACATAATGGCATGTATTCTCACCTTAATTTTTTGTAAAGTAGTCCAAAATGAAAAGTTCACAGCAAAAAATTCCAAAAAAGACAATACCATAATAGAAGATTCGTTTTGTTCGTTGTCAGTAGTATTAAAATTCTCTCTTATTGATCGACTAATCTGCAGGAAATAGATAAAATAACCAAATTGAACACACCTTGTAATAAATACAACGTAAAATAAAATAAAAACAGTCACCGAAATGTAATTAAATTAGTTAAATTTTAAAATGGCGATGTGATGTCACTTTTCAAATCTAATTAATAAAAATGTTGTCAATTTAAGCTGTGGACGTATAGATAATTGTGAAAGGAAGCAACCATAGGCGAAGCATCTGTCTCAATAACCACACAAGATATTACACGTAGGAACAACACTTTTTTATTTATAAAACACTAAAAACTAATACTTAAAGTAGTAACAATTTGTATCCACCTCAGCATACTAATGACAGTGACGAATAAAAAAAAGGAATTTTACTCAAATGCAAAATGTGATATAATTGTATAATGCACTTCAAAAACTAACCTGTATGAATTTAAATACACTTTAATTCACTTAAAACAGAGAATAAAATAAAGATAATTCCACGAAAACATGAACTCAGTAAACTGAATATAAAAGACTCGAAGAAAACGCAGCGTGGTAATGAACAGTTCGTTTGGAATTGCTGGCTTGCACGGTTTTGCGGTAGCTACTGCACGAAGCAGTGATGACGCGCAAAAAGTTGCGCAGAAGCATCATATTCGATATCTGCGACGGTTCGCGGCAAATGTTTCGTAATTTGACCAATCGTGTAGCTAGTTCCATCCCCGTTTTATACAAATGAAATTATGCCTGTTTTGCTTCGTGCAAGTTCCATCGCCTGATCACAACTCCAAAAACAATTGAATACAAGAGCGAGAGAGATGGTGAAAATATAACAAAGAAGGCATAGAGATGAAGAGAATGAGTTTTTCCATTTCTAATTTGAATTATGGTCTAGAATAATAGAGAGACTAGAAACCGACTTTAACAAAAAAAATAATAAAAACTTAAAACTAAATACGAATCTAAATTCAAAAAGTAATTTAAAATAGACAGGCATATTTTCAATTTATAATCGTAATTTTCGAGATAACTTCGAACAAGACGACCACCACGCAACCTTTAAGAATGCCACTTAGCCATTGAACATGTTTCAAAAACAGTACAATAAAGAACCACTACGTTCAAGGGTTTTTATTGGATGTATCGGGGTAAAAATGCACCCCTTTTACTGTTTTAAGTATAATTCGAAAACGAAGCAAAATTTAGGTAGAGTCCATTAGAACTTTTTTGTAGAGAATATAATTTACCATCAAAATTATAAAAAACAATACGAATATAAAGCAAAAATCTGTTTTTGTTTAGTTTTTTCTGTATAACATTTTTTGAGCCGAAATAATTAAAAGTACTTACATCAAAAGAAATTACATCTACTTTTTTTCTATAAAAAAATATCTATAGTCATCTCTGCTCTAAAAATAGTTATAAGTAAAGAGTAAACTAAAAGCAAAACATGGATTATTGGCCTTTTTTTGTATTGTTTTTTTCTTCATATTTTTGGTTTAAGAAAATCCATTTTGATGAGACTGAATATTGCTTCGTTTTCGAGTTATATTTACAAAATCTGAAAGAAGTGCTTTTACTCTGTTTCCCAAATTGCACCCTCTAATTTAATAGCAATCCGCGTTTTTATCTTCTTTAATTTTGGAAAAAACTAATGTACTCAAAATTTCAGTGAAAATTTAATTTAAAAAATCTTAAAATTATTTGGATTTAATATAACAGAAGAACAAATAGCAGAAATGTACGAGCTTTTTTGCCCTTTGGTAAAGATAGTAATGGTAAAATAATCTCAAAGCAATGGGAATTCTGATCCGATCATTGGGTTACTATCCTGGTGAAGAAGAGGTTTAAATGTATACTGATAAATTGGAAAAAATGGAAATGATAATATAGAGTTCGAAGAGTTTGTGCGAGTGGTTGCAACTCGAATTTTTGAATACGAAAACAAGAGAGCAAATTTATAGTTTGTAAGATTTTGTGTAACCAGTTCTACGAACAAGTTTCTATGTCCACCTCTGTAGAATTTACTCTCATGGAAACATTGTACTTGTTTTAATCAAATAAATAAATAAATAAATAAAAACGTTTGAACGTAGTAGTTCCTTTTTAGATTATATAATCAACAGCCTACACGTTTTAAATTAAAATGACATTATTCAGTTACAGAAACGATGATAAAACAAATTTTTCACAGTTAAAAAATATTTAAGGCAATAAATCGCTTTCTTTGTGAAGAACTAGAATAAAAAGTTTCTTATTACTGATTAATCTCCATAAAAGTTACTTAGTTTTTCGTAAAACCCAAATAAAATAAGGGATTGTCAGTTAACAGAATATATATTGGAGAATTATAATAAAAAGCACGCTTCTGTAAATAAAATAAATAAACAACCAAAAAATTCAATATTTAAAATTTAAAATCATACGATTTAAGTATACATACAAATGTATTTCTCGAGTCAGAGATAATAAAGGTGACCTTTTATCATGTTATCAACAGCCGTCTAGGACTTAGAGCAAACACGAACAGATAACGTCTCAAATGCTTTAGAACTGAAGAAATAAAATAAAATATAACATTCAAATAACAAGTCACATCTAATATTTATCGGGGAAAAAAGTATTTCAAACTATATATCTGTATGAATATTTTCTTTGGATAACAATTTTAAATTATGAATTCATGCGTCTTGTTTGTAAAAAATGTAGGTATATAATCAATAATATAGTAGTTGCAAACGTTAACTTATTTATATGATTAAAACAAGAAAATCGGTACAAATAATTTAAGTACCTAGTTGCCCTGCACTTAAGTGCATAATTCTAACAATTTTTAAAACATCATTGAAAAAAGTAAAAAGCGTAAATTAAGATTCTTTAACTTTAAACTACTGCCCTAAATAATAAATTGGGACAATATTTATCAAAATAGACAGAATAAAGTGATTATTGAAATATTACGTATGGATCAATCAATCACAGGTTCCTATTCCCCCCAAAACTTTTTTCTCCAAAATTTGTTTTTTTTTAGAAATAAGACGATAATGAAAAAAAATCAAATTACTTCTTTCGTGTTGGGAAAATCTCTTAATGCTCACACTTTTAAATACGATAGTCGCATAGGTAAGCCTATAGTTTAAGACAAATTCCATAGATCGTCTTCTTGTGTTAATTATGTAAATTTGTGTAATAGAGATAAACTAGTTCAAAATTTTACTCTGCAGTCTGTACTAACAGTTACAAATTACAGGTTTGCTATCAGGTTTTAAACTCTCTTACTCTCTCTAAATTTTATATGAGCGGACACGTGTTTCGCCAACACCTGCTTTACAAAGCCCAACAATCAAAATATGACGTCAGTCATTTCAGGCCGACGTGCGACACCGATACTTAAGCGATACGTTCACATGCAAGTAAAAACATTGCAAATCGGAATAGAAATGAAAAATATAACATTTAAAATTATGTTTTAAGCTCCAAATAACGTAAAAAACACACATGTATAACAATTTCTTAAATTTAGATTGTTCTAGGACAGTAATATTAACTACTTTTAATGGAGAAAGAAACGAAAGATTGTGATTTCCACACCACCTTTGAGGCACCTCTTCGTCGGTACGTTGACCTATTATGATATTTAATAAATTTAAATAATTAATAAATTAATATAAGTAAAAGATAAAAAGATGCTGTTTTATGTTTCAACAAGTTTATTAGACTCTACGACTGTTTCGGCATATTTCAAAAGTATGATAAATAAAGTATTTCATCTTTTTATCTTTTATTTATATTAATTAATATGTTTCATAATTACCCAATAGCAGAATCATTACAAGTTATTAATAAATTACCTTAAATTGTCGAAGACAAATAGACGAGTAGTAATGACGAGTACACCAAAAGATATATCCACTTCAAAACAAATGAATATTTCATTGAAACCACACATTTGAAATAAATTGGAAATGCTATGGATTGTATTAACGTACAATGGAAAATATACGAGTACCTAAGTAGATATAGAAGTACATTTGAATTAGTTAGAAGTATATAAATGCAAATTTAGACAGGCGCATATATATTCAAATCGACGTGTAAATGTAAAATTAAATGAAAACCTATTTGAGGATATTCTGGAATTAAATACATGATGTGTTTACTGCTATTTGTACTTTTAATATGACTTAATTTGGATAAGCTATTTTTACTTCGGTTTATTAACTATGTGCCCAATTTTCTGTTTTTCTTTTCGGTAAGTTTTAAACGAGCACTCTCAAACGTTTTGTTATTAACAGACTTACAATAATTGTTAAAAGTTATGTTAATTACAATGAAAACTATATTTTCCCAAAAGTCAACCAAATAATGTTAGGTACATGAATTGATTTGTAACATAATTTCATCACGGTGGATAATTTAATTCATTATAAAATTATGGGCGACAGTCCGCTGATTGGAATGTTCCATAAATATTTTGTTAGCCAATAATTTTTGTAAAATTATAAAAGAATACATGACAATCCACACACACGTTTTACTTGGATATTTTAGTCCTCCTCTATCATTACTGAAAATTAAACTATTGGAAATTATGTCAGCGTTGGTTATCACAAGTTCTTTAGAAATGGTTAAAAAATCTTTACAGATATCACAAGGTAACCTTTTAAAACGGAATAACATGCGTAACCCGCAATAAAAGTTAAATATGGAATATCAGGTTTTATATTTTCGATATAATTTTCATATTATTAAAACTTGTAATGTTTTGAGACGTGTTCCCAGAGGTTGAACTGGAAACTAAATCAATGTCGCAATTGAAATTAGTAATTTTAATCTTATCTTTTGTCGTGTTTGTGTCTAAATTTAATGAAAGCTCCATGATACTTAATACGTGTAACTTTTTTTCAGATTCAAAGATTTGACGCAAGGATACATGGTACTGAGAGCCAGATAACTGTCTGTATTAGCCAAATCTATTTTCTAAAGCATCGGTTTGAAATTTGCCAGGAAGAATATATGACATACTTAATTCATTTATGCAGTAATCTGTTAATTGTAATAGACTGTATGTGGTTAACTTCAACCCTTATCAATAACTTCCCTCATATCTAACCACTTCAAAAAATTTTGTAAAAATTTCCTTTTCTCGTCTGTGCTACTATTTGTTAAGGTAGTTCGCATAGGATCGCGGAGACTAAAACCCTTAATAGGAGTCTTGACATTAATAATTTTCCACCAGGTAAGTATAATATATATAAATTTGGCCGTATCTTCAAAATTCTCGATATTGTTAGATTTACCTAGCTCCAGCAAAGCATTGTGTATTTTATCGTTGAATATCTGAGCAACAAGTTTAACGTTTTGTCTTTCTAAAACCGAAGGCCATAAAGCCTTTAGAGTTAGACCATATCCATACTTTATTAATTTCCCGTTATCGATGTTGTATAATTCCCGTATAGACTCAAAAGAAGCATATCGAACCTTTTCAAAATTATCAAAATCTGGAAAACAAAACGTTAAGCGATGATTTTTTAAATTAATCCAATTGTTTCTTATACATTTGAATATGTGAACTGAATCATTAAAAAAAAAACAATGGTTTGTTAGGATTGCTTGGATTTGGATAAACTATTGTAACGAATTTTCTAGATCAACGTATTTATTTAAACAATTATTTATTTTACACTATTTATATAACACTTATACGCTACTTAACACTTAAACTCTAATGCAACAACTTATTTATATGACCAGGTAAATGCGTTATTTATATCACTCAGTATATCGTATTTATATTACCACATATTTATATCACTCGATATATCGCAACTGTCTCTAACTATACTGTAACTATACTGTAACTGTTCTTGACCGTCGACAACATAATATTTATAGAGGTATCGAAGGTTCTGGAGTTATCAGGAACGATCTTCTAGTATTTTCTCGAACTCCTATTATGTTGTTGTTTACTTATTTTTATCAAAGCGCCGACCGACGACCGTATTCGGGGAACCCGTCTTATCTGTTTCCGGAACTCGCCGTCGCTCTTGTACACACACACACAGGCTCGTTACACTATGCTTAGTTGAGCAGGATTAACAAAGTATGATACAGCCTTCCTATTGATACCATTATCATCACTTGTTATTGCAATAACAGAAAAACCAAAACCAATTTGTTCAAGACCTGTGACTATAATTTTAATTATTTCAAATAAAGGTTTTGCGGTTAATTTGTGTACTGGAACAATATGCACAACGTCTTTATATTTTGATATATACTTTGAATCGTAAAAGTATGAGCAGTTGTAGCCAAATTTGACTGATTTGAGGATATGGCTTAATATGAATTTCATCCAACATCAGTGTAACGCGAAGGTCTTGACCCTGCAATGAGGATTTCATTTCTCTAGTATATGACAAGAATGTTGAACAAGAAGGATCAACATTGGTGTTGGAGCATAAATTTTTTAAATTTGATATATTATTTATAATTTTTTTTTTAAATCGGTGGAGCTGTTATCACCTTTAATAATAGTTGCACATTGATGTATCGTATAATATAATCTATTTCAGTTATACTATTTACATGCACGGCTAAATTTTCAAGAACTGTTAAAATACCATTCCTATATATAGAAACTGTCAGTGATTTATCAATTACTATGTACCATATATCGTGAGGCGTTTTATTAAAATCAAAATAACAGAAAATTACTGAATCGTTTTTTTATGGCGTCCCAACCATCAGTTTTATCAACCTGATTAATTTTTGATAAAAACTGTTCAATGTTATCAATGCTTAATTTTTTATGATTTTCGGCAGCTATCTCAAGATTTGCTCCTAAAGGTCTTTCAATGACAATAGCTTCCAAGCGTTGTTTCTTTTGATTGGGACCCTCACGAGAAAATTGACTACTTTTACTTAAATATGATGGAGCTCCTGGCAAAATGCAAAGAACTGCATTTTCTTTTAATTGTAACTTTTTCAAATCAACTGTTTAAATTTACTAGTTTTCCAATCAACTTCTGAAATAGTGTAAACAATATCGGTTACCTGGAAGTGAAGATGGCAGACGACAGAATGCTCCGATATTATAAAATTTTCTCGGTGTATTACACTTAACCACCTTTTACGAAGAACTTCAGCTTTGCAAAACTTGAAGATATGAACTTTAGTCTTATTTGTTTCATGATTGCTGCTGCAATTTGGTACACCATGCTCGATATTATAATTATTATAATAAACGATACACCGATCAGTATGATCACTAAATATTGCAAAACTATACAATAATTTTAATAGCACCAGCTTCGATTTTGCTAATACCTTCCGTGTTGTAAGCAAGGTTTAAGTAGCTCTAAAACAATTAAACGTTTTCGATACCGTATATCCCGACGGCGACGCCATCTCGCACTCTGTCTATGTAAAACAATCGGCCTGAATGTCGTGACGTCATACGTATTCTGATAATTTGTTGTGAGGCTTGTAAAAGAAGGTGTTGGTTTCGCCCACTTCACACGTGGGCACTATCAACGTGAGACTGAGTAGTGACGTGTGATGTGGGCGAAACACGTGTCTCCTATTTTTTACTAGGAATTAGTTATTTAAGAATATTTTCCACTTTATCCAGAAATTAAAAATAAAACGTTCTTACTAGCTTTTTAAGTGAACTATTTTATAATCCCGATATAATCTAATAAGTCGGTTATTTATTCCGATGATAGTTAACCCAACAAGCCGATCTTGAACCGTTATACTCCTCAAATAATTCTTAATTGTTGTCAGCATTGGCGCGTAAAGCCGAGCCCAGTAACAAATTTTACCCTCATTGTATAAGGTAATCTGTAGTGGGTACAAATTAATTCAATAATTAATATCGCATTAATGTACTCTGGAAGATATCAAAAATTCGTAGTATTCACATGTTGTGCTCGTACTTACGATTAGAAATACATTGATTTGATTTTTTAATATATTTGTCGTAATTTTTTTTATACAATAAAAATTTTTCCAAACTGTTATAATTTTTTTTCGTTAATCAAGTAAGTACCCACCTTTTAATAGATGCCCTATGGTAGGATTTAAACAACTAGTTAGTTATTAATTAATTATAAGCTATTTTTTGGGATCCCTGGATCTCATTAATCATCAATATTTTTTTCAGAGATGAAAGAAATAATTATTAAGATGTATATGAAATAGAAAATGCAGAATATAAAGTGTTTCCTTATTTCTAATATTTAAAATAAAATTTTCTAGAAAATGAATTTGACATACAAAATGTATAATAGGTATTATAGTTGTTAAAAAAATAATTTCTTTGTATTTTCACATTGTTCATTTTTTAATTTTTGTAATGAGAATTTTTACAATCAGCTGGAAGGTTTGCCAATGGGTTCCACCATTTCGCCCTCCCTGGCAGACATTTTCATGTCCAATTTTGAAAATAACTTTTTTAATGATAAAAAAGTCCACACGGATAATATTCTTTTCTGGTCTAGATATGTGGACGATATTTTTTGTATTTGGTTAGGAACAGAACGTCAATTAGAGAAATTCCTTACACATCTTAACAGTATTAATAAAAGAATTAATTTCACTTTGGAACTGGGTAAAGAAGATGGCTTAAACTACTATCTAGGTCTTAACATAAAAATTGTTGATAATAAATTAGAATTTAACATTTACAGAAAGCCAACAACTACGAATTGTATTATTAATGCAAAGTCAAATCAATCACACCAAATCAAAATAGCAGCATTTAATAGTTACATTTATAGATTATTGAACTACCCGCTAAACAGTGATAATTACAAACAAGAACTAAAAACAATTAAAATTATAGCTTCTAAGAACGGTTACAATCCCATTGTAGTTGATAATATGATTAGTAAAATGAAAAAAAGATTAATAAATAAAAAATTGTATTCAGCTATTCATAAAAATGAAATAACGAATTATAGGTTCATTATCTACGTTCCTACTTATAGTAATAAAATTTGTAAAAAACTTAATGCTTTGGGTCAAAACACTATTTCGATTAATAAGTGTAACTTAGACAATAATGAACAAAAGTGGCGTGTATAAAATTATCAATAATACTAAGAGAACATGCTAGGGACATCAATGATAAGAAAAAATCTACAGGCTTTAGCACCCACTGTGTAGAAAACAACCATAATTTGGTTATTGATAGTATTAGATTATTACATGCTTAAAAGAAAGGAAAAAGACTCAACTTATTAGAAGAATGAGAAATTAAGAAAGCTTTTAAACGAAACGATAACATCACAAACATACAGTCAGATTTTCGAAATAAGTTATTAACAGATACATATTTGGATTTCGCATCAATAAACACACAATAGGTTGTCTAATAACCGGTCTCTATTGTATATCGTATACCTGTATTTATTTTATTTTATTTGATAAGTTTACATTTGTAAGACCTAGTTTAACCCGTCAGATTCAGTATTTGTTTTGTACTCTTGAAAAAGGCTTCGATAGCCAAAACGATCGTCGAGTTTTAATAAAAACTTTTGAAACATAAAAAGCAGCTTTTTCTTTGTCTTATATAAATATTTTTTTATTGATTACTTTAAAGTTCATGCATTTCTATACAGGGGAAAATCGGTTAGTTTGGTTTCGAAATTGGACTGTAATAAAACGTAACAAGCTGTCGGTATCTTGGCAAGTACTTTCATTGATAAATTTTTATCATCATTAATGACTTTAGGAAACGGAAAGTAATGTATATTAAAACACACAGCTCGTGTTGTGTTTGTTTTTATTTTCTTTTATTTTTTACGGAGGAGGTAGTGCTAAGGACTCTACTAACCGAATGTCCGTTTTTCTCCGGGGCTGCTGGTTAGAAAGCTACCCCCGGTAGATGATTATTTCAGAGACAATTGGGGATCATAAATAATACACCTGCACGGCTGCCTTACAGATGTTTTACTTATGTCTTAAAATATTTGTTTCGGTCCTCTACAATGACTAATTGAGCCATTCATCCAATAATATTTTTTAACGATATATCTATTGTTTATAAAATGTATATATATATAATGATTTTCACAGAAAAGAAAAGTAAACCGATAGAGCCCCTTCTTTGCGAAAAAGTAAAATAAAAAGTCTGTTATTACTGATTATAATAATTATTGATTAATCTCCATGAAAGTTATTTAGTTTTTCGTGAAACCCAAAAACCATAACGGATTTTCCAGACAACACGATATATATTGAAGAATACTAATAAAAAGTAACCCCCTATAAATAAATTTGGATTTCAATATTTAAGACGTAAAATTATCCAATTTTTACTACCAAAAGAATTGTATTGAAAGTATCATTCTACATCGCGTTACTTTACATATACATACAAACGTATTTCGAGTCAGATGACCTTTTATCACGTGACCAAAAACAGCCGTTAGGACTTAGGACAAAGATGAATAGATAATATCCCAACCTAATGCTATAGAATTGTCGAAATGAAATCAATACAACGTATAAATAATAAGTCGTATGTAGTATTTGTCGGGGTGGAGGGGGGGCGGGGGGTAATTTCAAATGGAAATTTTTCATAAAAATGTGTATCTACATCTATATATAATATTTTGGTTAAGAATTTGAATTGTGAATTGCAAACGTTAACTTATTTAATATGATTAATAGAAGCAAATGGAAAACAAATAATTTTCACTTAAATGAACAATTCTAAAAAAACAAAAAGTCTGAAAAAAGTAAGAAGTAACCCAAATCATATAGCAAATGCAAATTGATTGTAATGAGAAATATATGAGAAATTATCAAATTTGAATATGTAAAAAAAGCGATACAAAATATGTAGGTAATAATAATTTTTTAATTAACATACTATTGTAACTCATGCAGCTTATTACAGATATACAGGGTGGACCAATAGTGCGTGGACGGAAGATTGTGTCTTTATTATTGATTTTACGAAAATGTGATTTGAATAAAAGTTCCATCAAATGAACTCGCTCATATTTTAAACTTTCGATTATACAGGGTGTTCCGTTTCGCCTGGGTGCTACCTTACTTCATTTTTTTTTAATGGAACACCCTATATATTATTGCATTTTTGAATTTTTTGTTGAAAATAAAGGTCATTTTGATGAGCAGATATTGGGTCGAAGTTACACCGTTTCGGAGTTATTTAGCATTAAAAAAGAAAAAAACTGTTTGCAGCGTCTTAGAAAAAACATCATATCTCCGAAACGAAACAACATGGAAGGATCCAGATTTCACCATAGTGTTGCTAAATTTAACTCATTTAGTCTTTTCAAAAATGAAACAGACAATTTTTAATTTTTTAAATATAAAACGTCAATAATTAAATTTTTTTAAATGGAATGGTATATATTTTTTTCACATTATCAAATCTACAATTCAATTCCCTTTCGATTTTATTAATACATGTAAGGGTTTATCATTAATAGTTTCTGAAATAACTGGATTTTTTTAAATTTCTGGCCAACAAATGATGAGTTCATTTGATGAAACTTTTATTCAAATCATATTTTCGTAAAATCAATAATAAAAACACAATCTTCTGTCCACGCACTATTGGACCACCCTGTATAATAATTTTTGTGATTGACGCATTTTATAGAAAATCCAAAGAAGATAAAGTATCTGGCGGTACTTACCAATTTGTATTACCCACTGATCCGAATACAGTAGTTAACATCGTCTAAAACTCGACACCATCGTCTGTCATCGTCTGTTTTGCGGTCGATGTCTGCCCTAAACTAAACCTGGTAATTTAGTGCATTCTACGATTTCGCCACTTTTTCAACATTCCTCCAATTGTGAGCCCCAGTGGCCTGTAATAAAAGAGATCGTTACGGACATAACTGTGTAAAAAAATATTTTTACATTTCTCTTATTTATACTAAATCAATAAACAATTTATAATTAAATTGACTTGTTTCATATTCTACGGAAACCTAATGCTAAATAGAAACAAATTATTAGTAAACCACGTTTTTAAAACGAATTACAAAGTATAAAGTAAGATTACTTAACTTTAAATATGAATAGTGTTTAGATACGTATATTTACATATATACATATTATAACCGACCACAGTTTTATTTTATTATTTTTTGAAATATTCTGTTGTTTTTACTATAAAATAAAATTGAAATTAAACAGATGTCAACGTTTTCAGATCCCTACTTCCCCTTCCCAAAACATTTTTACTCTAAAATTTGATTTTTTGGAAATAGAGAATAATGCAAAAAAAATAAACCATCATCTCTAAGACTAGAAGATACTCTCTCTAACTAGTTACGGATTACTAGCTATCAATATTTTGGAAAGACATTCTAATGTTTATTGCTGTTGTGCAGTGATAACGATTCAGATATTCCATAAAAACAAAAATTGTAATAATCAACTTTGTTATAAAAATATCTTAGTCGAGAATGGCTATGATTCCAGCGGGGGGTTGAGTCAAATCTTATTTCTGAATTAGAATTTTAGCATTCATTTACTACACTATAATAGGATAATTCAACTTAGCCATTGCAGTCTACAGATTGTTTATTGCAAACGAAGCTGTATTCCATTTTTAACCTAACTTTTCGATAGGAATAGCAGCAAAAATTAAAATGATTACAAAAAGTTTGCGTTTAGCATTTTCAAAATAGAAAATAGATTTAAAGCTATTCAAAAACAAATAGAAATTAAAATTTAGAAAAAGGCATTACAAACAGAAAACACCAACAAACCAGATTATTTTCAAGCAACCTTTTTACCGTTTTGAATGAGTATTTTTCAGAGTAATGAAACTATTTTTGGGTACAAAAGCGACTACAAACAACTTCAGTACTTACTAAATTGAAAGGGTGAAACACGTTTTATTCCAACTACAAGCGAACAACAAAACGGAGACCGCACTTATCATCTGCTTATTTTCACCCTCTGACTTCTGTCCTAGAAAATTGTAGTTATTTAATATAATAAAACAGTTTTAGTATAGGCAACCCAAATAGCATACATACATGTAGTTAATTGAGGTTTTCACAAATCTGAATATAAAGTAATACATTATCCTTATTTGTATTTAAATAAAAACTGAATCAAATAAAATTTTGTATTTTTAAAATTGTATTTTTAAAATTGTTTTTTTAATAGAAATTATTTTTATTTAAATGTTCTTTCAGTATCGTTATCTCATATGAAATTAGATTTTTTAAAAAACTTTTTATATCAGATTTTACTAACGATAAGGCATAAGTAGTTCAATTATCTTATTCTAACAATAATTCTATAATCTGATACTGCCTTATGTCCCATTACTGGTAAACCACCTTTATAAAAAAAACTACTGTAAAAAAAAATAAAACAACTGCATTAATTTTATTAAAATACTAAATATTCGTACATATATTAGATTATTCTTATTACATAATTTAAGTACCTAATTTAATTTGTATAGTTTTTAGAGTGTAACGCGATCCTGCATAAATTTCAATTCAGCTTGTCGTCGTTCAATTATTTTTTTGTCGTTTGTTTTTTTCGCAAGATCGCAAATAAATTCCTTTGTAGTGTGAGATCCATTTCTAATCGAACCTTCTACCGTAATACTAATAAACCAACCCGTCTTAATTTTCTCTCTCATACACTCGTAAGTTAGATAATTCACCGATTGTACACTATTGTCGGTCCATGATTGGGCATATTGCTCTTTAAATATGCTAGCTTTACTTCTATTTTTCTAAATAAAAAGGAAAACATAATAATCACATTTTAAAAAAAGGAAAAAACCTACATATATTATAGGCGCAGTTGCATATGTTGATGCAATAAAACACACAACAAAAGTGTTCACTAATAGGTGCTGTCCATTATCAAAAGTATTATTACTAACATAAATGTATTACAAACAAGGATATACACTATCGTTCAAAAGTAACTGTTAAAGAAAAAAAGATCCCATGGGTATTTTCGTAGGTTTTTTAGATATTCAACCGAATGGTTTAGTATCATATGTTAAATACGAGGATGGATCAAATACAAACGAGCCTTTGTTCATAAAACATTTGTTTTGAAGTTTCACAAAAACACAAATTTCTCTATTTTTCGACATATAATTACTAAAAGTCTTGAATTTATACGACATCATTTGAATTGGGCAACTTAATGAAACTCGTTAAAAAAATAATAATTCTGACGGCATGAGGTATATATTAAGAGATTTATGGGGTTGTTTTTGTGGAGTGGAGTAGATCCATAACATTTTATAGATGGGACTAGGGATCGATTAATACTTAGTAACTAATTAATATTCATATCCAAAAAAAGAAAGAATTAAAATCCTTATTCGTCTAAATATTAAGATCAAAGATCTCAAATTTTGAACGCGTCCTACCAAGTAGGCGCAACGAACTGAAAGCCATATATCCACGACCGGTTTCGACCTATCGGACGCGTTAAAATTTTGAAATCATTGATCTTAATATTTACACGAATAAGGATTTTAATTCCTTCTTTTTTTTGGATATGTTATATCTTCGTCTAAGAATAAATCGGAATCAACAGTGTAATTCAATGCCGGTAGGGGTATTAGCCCTCGGAGTAATTGTTTCTGTTGAATCCATATTTATATTTATATTTTTATATTTAATTAATATTCATTTTAATAAAAGTTTTACCTAAATATCAAAAACTAGAGTTAACAGTGGTAGAAAATAATAATGTTACTTTAAAAACAATGTTAGTAAATAATAAAAAGAAACCTTTTGGAAAAAATTAGTGTTTATCAGTTACAATTTACTTTGGCCAATCTGGTAGAGCCATTTCAACTAAGATTTAAGAACATTTGTACATCATAAATGTAAATAGTTTACAAACAGGGATTTCTGAACATTGTGCTTAGTTTAATTAAACATAGCGTCAATGCCAATCATGTAAAAACTTTGCCCTCCAATATCGTAAAAATTAACTATGTTAGAAAATTTAGAAATTAAGGAAGGGAATACTGTAAATAATCAATTACACTAGAGATAGGACAGACATCATCCCCCTACTACTTATTGTTAGTGAGCTGTAATTGTATAGATACTCTCACTGTTTGTCGCATATTAATATTGTTTATAATGGGCAATGTTGTCTAGTAACTTTGAGTAAATTAGTGAACATTTTTGTCTTGTATTTTATTGAATGTTACATAATGTTTTACAATAATTTGTCCTTAGAAAGTTTTCAAGTATGCTCCCTTAAGTGGACAACAACCTTCCTACCTTCTCTTGGTCACGCCCTTTTTATAATCTAATAGATTAAACTGTTTCACTTTCATTTTTTTTAAATTAAAATACTTACTTATTTGATAAGTTCGAATTATTATTTAAATTCTAACTTACCACACCTTTTACGTGTCCTTTTTCACCAACCATAGCCAAATACAGTCCTGATTTTATACCATAAATGTAAACTAAACTGGAATCATCTTTATCAGCTGTTATCTTCGCTAGATCAGCTACAACCGTAGTTTTAACATAAATAAATATTAATAAATAACGAAAAGCCTTACTATGCTCGTTCAATTTATCAGGGCAACCCCTAATTTTTTCCAAAGAAAATAAAGCCAAATAGTAATTTTCAGTACACAGCTTAACTTTTCTTTCTTTTTCTATATCCCTAAAAATCAAATGAGTTATATATGTACAGGATTAATGATCTAAACTATTTATAGGGAACGAATTATAGTTTCAATTTGAATGTTGTTATACTTCTGCAAGCTGAATGAATATATTTAATGAAAATATTTAAATGTCTTATTGAATTTAAAAATATTTTTTATGTGAATGATATATCTGTAGAAGTAATTTTTTTTCGAGTTAGGTATGATTATTTCAAGGTGAAAATATTATTAAAAACATCAGTGATCAGTGACAAGTAAATATTTTCTCGGTAACCAAAAAAGTTAAAACTTATTTTTTTTAAAGAATGTGGAGACCCTAACGTTCCTCTTGCTGTAAAGATTTTTCTAAATTTTGAAACTTTTTCAGCTATTATCATTTCTTAAAAATGTACTAATAAATTATTTTTAGTGATAATTTACATAAATTAAACGTAAAGCGTAAACTTCTATAAAATACTTCGTTGAGTTAGATATCAAGTATTAGAAAAATCGTCTCGTTTTGTTCTTTTCATCGCCGTTCGAAAAAAAAAATACTTTTTATATACATCTGTTATGAGTGCCTGTACAATTGTAAAGTTTCAAGATCTGGTTCCCAAAATAATATTTTTTGTTACTGATGTTTTTTAGTAAAAGTTTCATCTTGAATTGATTATAACTTGAAAAATAACAGCTTTAGGGGTATACTACCCTCACATATGCATATACGGTGAAAACAAATTGAAATAAGGTGACTGATATTTCAGGCAGATTAGCTCCTGAAGATGTTATCCATAAGCATGGCATGAAACGTTGAGAAAAAATAATTCTACAAAATGACGTCCTAAAAGCCCGAACAAAACTCAGAATATTGATATTATTAATTACAAAATATAATAACAATATTTGCTGTAGTTATAAACAATTTTTAAAATGCAATTCCATATTTGTTTTTAAATAAATTTTACTGTAAGTTTATTAATATTTGAATAATTTCAATTAGTAAACTATTCATAATCAATTACTATAACATTTAAACATGTAAAAAAACACTTACAAATTTGGGTCCTTTTCAAGTGTCATGTCGCTTCTAAAAATTAATTTTGTATTAACTATTAAATATCTACTACGTAAAACTTTTGCACGCGCTAACTGAATTGTTTTCGTAAGATACGTTACATGCATTCAAATAGATTATTTTTATTATCATAATTTTATAGGTAAAATATTAAACAGGGACGTAGGCATAATAAAAAAATTAATTAATAAATTAGACGCAAATTGTTAACTTTTTCCTGGATAGTATTAGAAAAAAGACATTTTTGTATTATACATTTTTAGATTTCTTGCAAAAATAAAAATCGCTTTTTATAAGGGTAAATTTTAGTTTAATAACAACAAATAAAAATTTCTCATATTCCTTAAGAAAAAGTATACAAATGCACGCCATTGATATTAAAAACATATTTAAACATGATAACTAGACAGCAGTTCGATCTGTATTATCGCATATTATCAAAACATATTTACGATATTATTAAGTAGCTAAAAGTAAACAATAATAGTTTCTTAAAATATCTTATTGCAAAGATGGTAAAGATTGCAAACATAGCAAAGAGAAATTGCAAATAAGAAAAATATATTTCACTGATTTCTACTGAAATTGAAGTTGAATTAACATTAAACTATTTGCATAAATGCTTCATATTATAAGTATATACATATATGTAACTAATTCATTCTACTTTTACTTTATAGAAATCCATGATTAAATAATAAAACAAATTAATGAGTAAAAATTGGAAATCATTAGTTAATTTTTTATGTGAATGTTTATTGCAGACACATCTAGGATTGCAATTAATTTTAATTTTTGCAACATTCTTCAGATATATTTTTAGTTAATTTACTTATTTCATATATTTTGTCTACGTCGGTATTTACTTGTTAATACTTAAGTACCTGCTTTATTAAATATGAGTAACCCATAATGGTTTAAAGATATAATAAAATTTACTTATTTTGAATATACTTGGCAACGTTGGTATTCTGTAGTTCTTGCATCATAGAAGTTCCTACAAAATAATTATAATTTATAAGTGTAAAAGATAACCTTAGTTTGTTTTTAAAATTAATGGTGCAACTATTTAAATTTTTGATATTATTTAGAAAGCATTCTTCTGTAGAAAAATGGCAGATGAACTAGATAATGTAAATATAATTGCAATTACAAATATTTTGCTATATTTCAGAATTATTTTTGTAGCTTCCAGTTATTACTGTGAAGGAACCCCTAGATTTAGTCAGATTAAGTTTAGACGAACGGATTTATGTTAAAATGAGGAACGACAGAGAATTACGAGGACGGTTACATGTAAGTTTACATTACTTATATTTAAGTTTAACCATAATTTTGTTCTTCTATTAGGCTTATGATCAACATATGAACATGGTTCTTAGTGATGCTGAGGAAACAATAACGACAGTGGAAATAGATGAAGAAACGTACGAAGAAGTTTATCGTACAACTAAGAGAAACATTCCCATGTTGTTTGTTAGAGGAGATGGTGTGATATTGGTTTCACCACCAATGCGGACAGGATAAATTTCAAAAAATGATAATTACAAACATGTTTTACCTTAGAAATAAGATAATAAAATGTAGAATTATTAAAATAAAAACCATGAAGTGCATTAAATATTTATTATATTACAAAGACAAGTACAAGTAGTTTTAATGTATCGCTTAATTTAAAAGTTATAAAGGTACAGTACAATATACAAGACTTATATGTATACATATATATATAAGAGACCATTTCTACAATTTATGGTAATGTAAGAATGGAAAAGCACATACAACTACAAAAGTAGAAACAGGACAAATATTAATTGCGGTAATACTGCTGTAAGACATTATTCCACATTTTCAGCCATTTAACAACATACAAACTTCGATAAATTGTATAACAAAAACGTCATGTACATTTTACTATACAATTTTTTAAAAGCTTTCACTACAAGGTGCATATAAAACGTTAATACGATTTTACTAAATTGTTTTACGTTTAAAAATGTAATTTCATGATTAATGAAAACCAAAAGCTGCAATCAGGTAAGTATGGGCTAATTAAATCTCATATTTTTTGTGCTTGTCAACTACTAACATTTATTTATTCTCAAAGCATTAAATCCGAAGTTCCACTAATTTTTGAATAAAAAGAAATTAGTATGCCACTTACGACATTTGAAAAGAAAAAAAGACTATTATTTAAAAGAAAAAAAAAAAAATACTGCTTAAAAGATTATATTTTAGATTACTAACAAAAAAAATATGTGTCTAAAGTTACATCTTTTTCCTTTTTCACTGTTCAATTTTAAACTCAATTCTTCCCTTACAGTTGTTTTTTGTTATACTTCTGAATTAGTACAAGTTCCGGCCTAATAAAGGAAGTAAATAACTGCTAGTGGTAGTAACTTGCACAAAAAATACTAAGTCTATATTTGCGGGGCCAAACTACATTTACTTACCCGATTATTGCCTTTAATATTGCAATATACGAAAGTAACACAAAAAATGGCAAAAAGGTTGCTTGCAAGACTCCTAAAAAGTTAATAC
This sequence comes from Agrilus biguttatus, assembly GCA_963921985.1. Lineage (NCBI taxonomy): Eukaryota > Metazoa > Arthropoda > Insecta > Coleoptera > Buprestidae > Agrilus > Agrilus biguttatus. The sequence goes on from OY998122.1 coordinate 10,214,844, forward strand.
AATTTGACATCCTTTTTTCGTACTTCAGTTAGTTTTCATTTTTTTTTTTCGTTGCACACAAATCACACTCCAATACAAATCGAGACCAAGCTACAAGCAAAAACAATTTTTTAGTATCTATTGCAATAGCTTTAAATAAATGCTTATTGTTAAATTGTTTTCCTACACAAGTTCATTTAATTAATTAAAATATTTCATATAATTTATGTATCAATTGTGCAAAAATTACAGCTTAAACCTTTTGTCCAATAAACAATTATATAAAAGCTTGTTATCTGAATAAAAAAAGCCATATCAGACGTATTATTGAAAGGAAACTGTTTTGTTTTAATTATTGTCAATATATTATTAAATAATAGGTTATGAAGCTTTTGAATAAATTATTTAAACCATGATTTAAAATGTTATTTAAAAAAAAAACACCGATTTTTTGAGTCTGCCAGCAGTTATTGGAATGCTTTAAAACACAATACGTATTAGAAATATCGTTATCAACGACAAAATATGTCGTTTAATTAAAAAAAACCTATCGATTTTGTAAAGATAAAATTGTTTTATCGGTAAAAACATCCCTCAACCACTCTTCGCACCGTTAATGTAGCTCAGTCTTGTCTACTCCGCCAACAAGCGCCACGCTCTTTAGTACATTTGACTAGCCGTACTGGCTTTTCTGTGGTGTCACGCAGACGTTTCGTTTTCACCCCAACCCTCACTGTCACATTCTGACTCAGAGGCGGAATCCGAATCGCTCATTTCCATGGCAACTCTCCTGGCTAATATACTTGCAACATCGTGTAATCCGTTACCCCTTTCCACCTCTTTTTGTTCGATTTTTTCTACCTTTCTCAATTTAATACCATCACGAATAGCTTTAAGCAAATCATTTCTAGGATCAGCCATAGGAGGTGGACCTTGTTTAGAAATAGGTCGATCCTTGATTGGCATCAGCTTGGGTGGAGAAGAACTGTTCAGTATCTTGGCTAAATCACCATTCATCATAGGAGGTGGACTGATTGGACCATTTGCTAATGTTGTTGGCATTGGAGGTGGTGGAGGAGGTGGCGGAGCAACTGGGGTTGTCTGTTTAGGCGGAGAAGTTTGTTTTGGTATAGGAGGAGGAGGTGGAAGTTCCTGTACGGGTTCAGGTGTAGCCTGATGTGAATGGGGAGAATTTGATCGAGAGTGGCTCTGCTGACGTGACATTACACGAGCAGGAATACCATTAGGTGGCGACATTGACATTTCAGGTGGTGGAGGAGGTGGAGGTAGAGCGTCTCGTCCTGCAGACATACTCCGTCCTCTGGTTGGGGTGTTTGCGGAAGGCGTGGATGAATTGCTTGGCGGTGCAGGTGGCGGTTGACTCGGACGCACTTTTCCGCCACGTGTCGGTGTGCCCAGTTGATAGTATTGATCACCATTGGGCGGATTATTCTGCATATATAACCCTGCTTGGTAAGGATTTTCATCATAGGGAGGATATACTGGACTGTGCATTCCATCAGGAACTTCTTGTTGATATGAACGCCTCAATTCAATTGAATTGGGTCTTGGTGGTCTTTGTTCGACATTTAAATTGATCTGTTCTGGAGGTGCATAGTGTGGAGGCGGCTGTTGGGGTATTGGAGTTCTATAATGAACGTTTTGAGGCATAATATATTCTCCATGCCCTACGGCGATTTGGCGTTGCCTTTCACGAGTATTGTGCGGTTGTCTGACTCTCTGCTTATGTCTACCCCCTTGACTTCGTTCATTTCTTGGTTTATGGGGCTTTTTGCCTTTATCATGCATCATTCTTTCTGTATCTTTTAACATTTCTTGCCTCCATAGTTCGAAGAAGTAATTGGGGTCAGTATAGAATTTAAGACCGTCTTTTCCATCATCTCGATAACAATTTAGTTTATCAAGAGGAGGTGGACGGTCACATGACTGATAAGTCTCAAGCATAGCTGTAGGCATTGTTGATCTTGAAAATATCTAAAAAGAACATTTAAATTGAAAAATTAAAATTAATGGTATATTGTAAGTAAAAGTATTACCTGTTGGTCAAATACAACAGCACTTTTAAATGCTTTCCTCATGTGAATATCCTGAAGTGAAATTTCTTCTCCTACACTATCTAATTGGGTCACTTTAATTGCTAACCTATCAATTCTAGCTTGGAGGGAATTTGATCTATCATATATTTGCTGTGCATCTCTAGCTAATTCACCAAACAAATCTTCAGCATGTCTAGAAAGAGAAGACAACTGCCTCACTGTATTGGCTAAAGTTCCATTCGTGACAGCTTCCAACTCTGACGGAAGTGGAAAGTCATCAGGGAGAGTCCCTCTAGAGACATGTACTGGTTCTATTACACGCTTGGGTAAAGGCATTTTATTTCAATTTCGTTTGTGTTTATTACACAAATTGAAGTCTATTCTACCTCACATTAAAGGAGGAACTTCAAATGATTTATGCAGTTATTTCTTAGTTTCATTTTCTAAAAAAAAAATAAAGCTTAGTACTAAGCAGCAATGTTAAAAGTCAAGTTACTGTAAAAATATAGATCACCAACAGTAAACAATACAAATGAGAGTAACTTAAGGGCATTACCTTTATCAATTAAAAAAATTGCAGGATGTACACAGTTTAAAAGGAAATTGACATTTATTTTTAACAGTAGTCAGCTAGTACTTTGTGGTTAAGCAATATAAACGAATGATGATATAAACAATATATTAAAATTACTTGCACATTTGCTTACTCATTATATTCATTAATAACACTCCCAGTTTTTGCTATCATTATAATACAAGTATCTCTTGCTGAATAACAATAAAGTTTGTTTGAAATTTTAGATGATCCTATTTCTAAATACATGTATTTACATAAGATAAAATTTTAATCAAAAATTAAAGTTAGATAACGAATATAAACTCTGTACCAACAAATTTATTTATTTTTATGACGAATAAATTGCCAATTATTTGCAGATAATTACATTTCCAGGAATGTTTAGAACATAAGTGTAAGCAATTAAAATAACAAATCAAAAAATCAAAATTAACAGATGTCTGGATTTATTTAACTAAATGTCAAAAGTACGCCAAGCAAGAGGCCGAATTAAATATTTAGTTTTCCTACTACATTACACACCTTTTTATTGTCTCTATACTTCATGATCAAAAAACTGCACTGCAATTCACTGTGTACACTTGGTATCCACAATCCTGAAATTTACTATTAAAAACATCTTTTCGAATCATTTAAATGAACAAGAACCAGAAACTGTCTCAATAGATACACCCTTCACCGTACTGTTACAGAACAGAGCAGGCGCATCATCACGTACCCAATCTAATGATACCGAACTTCTTGCTTCTCACTTCCACTTCTCACTCTTTTTAGAAAATATACGTACTATTAGCCGCTATTAACATTATAGAAAGCCAATTCATTTTTATAGAACGTAGGTATCAACAATTAATTGCTTTTTTATTAAAAAATGTTCCTTGTTATTTACCATGAGTAATCTAGTAATAATAATATACCACTTGTCTATGTAACAAATATAGTACCGTTATGTTGGTGTAATTTTATGCAACAATAAAACAACAATAAACCATTATTTAATATGTAACGAATATCTTAAATTATTGCAACCAAAGATACTAACATAGTAGCAATAAGTACCTATGGAATCGCCATTTTGGACTCAATTTTCTTGCTTAAGCTACGCTCATAATAATTGCGTAATCTACAAACCAAAAACATTATACCTAACTGCTCAGCATTATTTATCAAAAACTATTAAAAAATGTAGACGATTCTTGTTAATCACTTACAGATATTTATATTTTAAAAAATGACCAACAAATTCAATTAATCTCTACAATGTAGAAGCCTACTAGATAGAGGATTCAAATGTTTCTACTTTCAATTTTTATTTTAACAATATATTAATTCACACATGTAACATTCCTAAATTTAATGACGATTATTATTTTACTTTTACTAATTTTTTTTATGTGCCTTTAAATATAATTCGGGTGGGTCAGGATTAGGTTGTGGATTTGTAATTTGGTTGTACATTCCTAACATCAAAGAGGGCACTGTAGTTTTCCTTAATTCAATGTTAAATTCTTTCAATGTTTCTTCGAATACAGGTTCGAGATACTTTAATTGGCCGTGGTCTAGGGTGGGGAAGAAATGATGTAAAGCATGGTTTCCAAAATTAGTCAGAATTAGAAAATGATTCCCATCTATTTCAAATCTTCCCATTATGGCGTCCAATTGCCCCAAACCCCAATCGAATGGTATTTCTGGTCTAAAACGGCAATCTCATAATGATTACAAAATGTAATAATAATAATAATAATAATTTACCTTGGTGTATCTCCATCATGGAATATTTTGGGATGATGATGAGCTGCTGTAAAACCGATTATATTGAAATATAAACTGGCAGACAATGTGGCGGCAAACCACATTTTAAATGCAACCCAAAATGGCTGCCCACCCAAGGCATACATCACTATGAGAGGAAAAAAAGAAACCAAATCGTGAAATCCAAAATGAGAAGTTCGTTTCAAAACAAAGAATATGAGTATCCTAAAAAACCGAGGTCAAATAAAGGACCATAAAATAATGAATGACTGTCATTATAATTTACCTTTTTATGAATGCTACGTGATTTAAAACGAGCCAATAAAGTGGCGCATAAATTATTGACATATACTTATGTATAAAGGTCTTTCCTTTGGGTAAAAACTCCATGATGGGTTCGTGAAGTGAAATTTCCAAGTCCGTGATTGTATTGGTATACAAATGGTGACTGAAAATGTGATACATCCGGAATTCTCTGTAAATGGGGTACATTTTAGAACGTCACGATCATTTTATTGACTTTAAAATCGATTTTACCGTGATTGCAACAAAGACAAATCGAGATAATACATCCTCCAGTTGGGTTTTCGATGTGTATAGTTATGACCTGCTATAGTCACCATAGCCATTAAAATACCACAAATAACCGTAAAGTAATAGTTGAGATAACGGGTGGCCAAAACTCCAAAAAGAAACACACCAAATCCCATTGCATCAGTATAAAAATTCGACCAAAAATTAGTCTTAGGAAGATCTTTGAAAACAGGACGAGCTTTTCTTTTAAGTGTTCTATAAAAACCATCCTCTTTAAAACTGAATGGCGAGTTCCGTGGAGCTATGGCCTTCCGTTTCCAGTATTTGGGAAGAAGCTTTTCTGGAGAATCCGAAATATGATGAGCTTCGAAAGCTTCTGTAATGTCAGTTCCCTAAAAAAATTTTATAATACCTAATCCCCTCAAATCGCTACTGTATTAAGGGTTAAACTTACCTTGGTCATTTTCAACCACCACTCGCCACCAGGATGTTTGCTTATAAAATCAGTTAAATCGTAAAGATCGTCATGGATTCTCCACAAACCTTCGGCACCATCGTCAAGACGTTTACCTTCGAGCCAAATGTCCGCATTTTTTAGGCTTAAATCTCTATATCTTGGATATTTAATCCCTAATGTTGATTGCAAGGGTATCTCTTCGGCGTGTGGAGCCATGTTTTACACTAAGCTTAAGAACTTAGTTTTCTCGAAGTTTGTGATCGCAATATAATCAAATGTAAACAAAAATACCACATAAATAGACGAGATAAAAATCATTTTTACTGGTTTATCATTGGTTATGAACTATTTAATAAACAAATGATAAAATGCCTAATTGTTATTCAATTACAATTTTCGTTCGTCAATAAAGGGCAATGTGTATCATGTAAACAAATTATGATGTCTTTTAATTGATAACCTTCGTGTTTAAAAATATAACGATGCTACCGTAATAACAGAGTATTAGTTTGTACATTAAAATAAATAAATGTACACATAATACTTCTTTCACAAATACCGTATTACATTTTTTTAAACGCAAATCTCTATAATATTCCATCTCGAATGTGGATTCTAAGTGTAATTCTTTGGCTTTTGAAGCCAGTTTTTGTACTCAGTGCAAGGAGTCTCGAAGGAGTCTCGAAGTTCGTAATTGCAATATAATCAAATGTAAATAAAAATACCATTTAAATATACGTCATAAAAAAATATATACAGTTTTATCAGGGGTTGTGAACTTTTTAATAAATAAATGATAAGGAGCCTAATTGTTATATAATTGGAATTTTCATTCGTCGATAAAAAGTAATCTGTATTATGAAAACAAATTATGATGACTTTTAATTGATAACCTTCTTGTTTTAAATTATATCGGTAATAAAATGATAACAAAGTATAGGTTTGTATATAAAAAAAATAAATGTACTATAATATTCTTTTGCAAACACTAAAGTTGGCGATTCCGATATGCCGTTATGTAGCCACCAAAGAATATATAGTCACTATATATTATAACCTCAAATAGATGCAAGCTCTTCAGTCAAAATGAATCGGTTTCTAATCGATTTTACTAACTAGAAAAGATAATTAGTGGAATAAAAACTTGTTAGAACATATTTAACATTCTGAATAATGATGTTTAAAATATTTACGTATTTTTGTGTTTTAAATTTTGTTTGGTCTAAAGTGGTTGACGAACCAAATTTTGCTTTATATCAGTTAATTAAAAATAACGGTTTTCATAGGTTTGTTTATATTATGATATTACCTGTAAAAAACTAAATTATATGATGTTTTATTAGGGAGTTTGAATGGTTCCTTGAATCAACATTTACTGATAAACAAGCAAATAACTTTTCAAAATGTGAATACGTTCTACAAATTGTCATTCCCACTGGTATATTCGTTAATCCAGACGAAATTGCAGACTTAAATAGGAAAAACCTAGTAATGATATAAGGGGAGATTCTGACTTGAAGTTGGAACCATCCATAAACCACATAACATTTTTAGGGTTAAGTGGTTGAGATATTATAGGTGTTATGAGGGAGTGTAAATACAGAACTCCATGTTATGTAACACAGTTATAATATATATTTTTAATTACATTACAATGTGATCATTGTTTTAAACGAATTTGATTTTAGTAAACACTGTTCTTATTTATTTTTTTATCATTTGACTATGCTTTTTTATGGGTTTAAATAATAGAAGTAGAAGGGGTGTGTTGACTAAATGTGCACGTGATGTTACATGGAAGGGGAGGGGGATACTAAAAATGTATGGAAAACACGTTATGTGGTTTATGGATAGCCCCTTGACTCTTAACACTTTTGGGAATGGGAGTGTGTGGGTCACACAGTGTAACAGAATCTTAGTGAAATTCAATATGGTGAAAGAATTCATTTGTTCGTTCACCATATTGAATTTGATCACTTTCAGTGTGTACTGTATTTTTGAATTTTTATGGTAAATCATTGTCACAGATTAATGCATTTTTGGATAGTTTTGTTGACGTGGAAGCTCCAGAATATGAAGCCAAAGAGCACACAGTTTATATATTTTTGAATGGCAATAAAATAAGAAGTACAACAGTAAAGTTACCATTTCATTTAAGATACCACAGAGCGACTTTTGGAGGGGGGTAATTATTAATTTAAATTTATTAAAAAAAAATAATAATAAAACGAGAAAATGTAGATTTGCAGAGATAAACATTAATAAACCATCTTTACTTGTTTATTGTCCCTCTGGAGTGTTTAACTATTTCGATAAATTTCCCAAAGTTGAGGGGGTCTGTGATTCAAGGGGTCAATCTCAATGTACTTGGCAGAATATCACGTACAAAGCGGTGGGTATAGATTTTACTAAAGATACTCTGATTCATAAATAATAATTATGCCGTAGTTTTTTGAGGACTCCCAAATAATAGTACCAGTAGGAAATTTGGACCATTTTCCTTTCGTTGCCATAGTTTCCTTAATTTTAGGTTGCCTTGGATGCATTTATATTTTATCAGTATTATCTTCTAGAAAAAGAGACTGAATATTTTTGAAATAATTTGTACATGTTTCAACTTCATTGTATTATAAATAATTTTAGTATCTGAGTTGAATAAATGATTTAAAACCTATTGGATTGTTTTTCCAAAAATTACTATAGTTATAAATATGCTTATAACATTATATACAGTAGCCAAGTTAGAAGTTCCAACCTTCCATCAATCCGAAAAAGTTTTTTTTTTAAATTAATGTACTTGTGTTTATGTACTTAATTATATAAGTAAGAAAGCAAATAAATTAATAAAAAATAAAGAAATGAACGTGGTACTTAGTTACTGAATTTTAAAACATAAAATTTACGTTATTGTTTTATTTCACGCAATTGAGATTTTTAGCGCTTTCTCCCTTTCATATTTTTTATTACAATAATTCTGGTTAAGCCACTATTATTAAATAGTACCTAGAAAGTATCGAAATGTGAAAAATACGTTAAATAATTTTTTAAAACGAATATTTTAAAAAAGCTTATTGTTCTCCCTGTAACTGACTTCAAAAGAAGACTAAAAATATAAAAATGAAAAATGTATTGTTATGTATCTAAATCAGTTAACTCATTTATTAAGAAACAGTAACATATAAAGCTGACTTCAAAACCGTACCTAATAAAAATAGGTATTGCAAATTCTCTAAATTTATAAACATTTACAGATATTCAAATACTATTGCAGTCAATATGAAATTGGATCATAAAATTGATGTGCACAAAATTATCATACCTAATCAGTTTTTGTATTTTTGCAATCCATGTGGAGTGGTTGATCAGTAATAAAAGACAATATAATTTTAACAATCAGAAATACCGTGTGACTACACAATTAACATTTAATATCATATCAATTAAATGTAAAACACTAACACTCAAAAATCCACACAAAAACGTTTAAAATACGTAAAACGCATCGTCCACGGTTAGAGACTAAATTAATCTAAATTCGAAAAGTTATTATATAGTCGTTAAAATCCCTCTCTAAGAAACTCTAAAATAATGAATGAAACCATTTTAAACTGTTAAAGAGAGGTTCGTACTAAGGGGTGGGGTTTGACGGAAGTCACACTAGGAAATATAAATAGTTGAATAGATAAATAAATAAAACACTAGGTTAGTTTCAGTATTAAAATTACTTGGCAAATGTTTCAATAATTTCAACACTTTTTTCAGAGGGTTTTTTTTTTACTAGTAATTTTAAATTTATTTGTAGAATTATTACTGTAAAAATATTTAATAGAGGTGAAACCACAAATTATGTTTAATCATTCATGTTGGGTAGACCGTTTATGATGGCTTGGTTTGTTTCCAAAATTTCATAATCTTTATTTTGTGTACGCAATTAAATTTCACGTTGTTACTGTCTCGTGAATGATTATGGTACATGGGTCTCAAGATAGCAACAACGTGACATTATTGCAAACATAAAATAAAGATAACCAATTTAATCTCTTGGAATTTTTTCCTCTATTGAAAGTTTTACAATATACTTTATTTATTATTTTTTATTTATAGATAATACTATAAATAGATTTAATACCAAATATATAAGATTGAAGGAATTCCTATAGCACTCTTTGTGAAATATTTGAAGAATTTTTAGAAGGGGTAAATTTTTCCCTCATTGTATGAGGTAATGTGTAGTAATTATCAAATAATTAATATTTCATTAATGTGTTTGTGAAACATTATGAAATATTAAAAAAAAAACGGTAAAAATAGAAATACTAGGTTTGTTTTTAATTTGCCTTCTTTTTTTACTAACCAAGGACTTAATGAACTGTATATTGTGAATATTCGTTAAACCATAATTAAATTTAAACAACTGCGATCTACTTCATGGCTATCATCAAATATTTGGGGAACTATAATAGATTTTTCTATTCTATTAAATCTAAGATGAACTAGATGTTCCTTAGACCTAATGTTAATTGCCTTACGGCTTTGAGCAATATATTAACATATGTGTCGTAATTTCTACTTTTGATAGTGCAAATCCCTGGTTTCTTGTGGATTTTTTTTTTGGATTACTTAAAAACATTGTAAACTGTGTGACAGTCTGTGACTGCAGTTAAACTGAATTCGCCTGCAAATTTAGCATGGAAAGGAATTGTACAGTACTTTTTTTAATCTTGAATTTGGAGTTTTCAAACACTTTTAATATGTTCTTTCCTAACAATTTCTAAGAAAAAACACGCTGTGTGTTTTCTCTAAAGAGTGTCTGTGAGTGAGTGTATTAATAAAATAAACAAAATGAATCGTTTAAATCTTCACACAAATTTATTTAACGAATACAGATGTATATTTCGACTACTATGTAGTCATCATCAGTGTATCATCGAAATTAACAGAAAGCTAATATAATTATGTTCATATAAATGTTTGGACGCCAGAAATATCAGGGGGTTGTTTAGGTGGTGTAGATTGAAGTTCATAAGGTTTTCCTTATACACCTATCCCCCGATTTACACGGTACTTGTTTTACACGTTTTCGCTTTTACACGGTTTTCCAAATAAGTTTTTTTTTTGTTTTTATCGCACTCTACTAAATGCTACTGTGTTTGAACACGTGCGCTGTGTACACATCTCACGGGGAATCCCGAGCTTATGTGCTGACTTGCTGCACATGCACACTGTGTCTGTATTTCTTCGCATAAAATTAAAGTTTTATTTACGGAAAATTGTATTTGAGTGAAAGTTTCACAGTGTCAGAAAGATTTAATTTTCCATATTCGTAAATTACAAGTGAGTGCATAATTTAGATTATTATAAATTAACATAAATTAAAAAAAAATTATAGGCTTATAATGTCGAAAGAAGTTAAAAGAAAAGTTATTTCTTTAGAAACTAAAATCGAAATTTTGGATCGCTTACGAAAGGGAGATAGAGTAGTAGATGTTGCAAAATCATATAACATGAACGAAGCTACAATAAGAACTATTAGAACAAATGAAAACACAATTAGAAAGAGTGTTGCAGCTGGCAATACCACGAGTATGGGCACAACATCATACACCAGAAATATCGCAATGGAAAAAATGGAGAAAGCGTTAATGCTTTGGATAGAAGATCAAACACAAAAAAGAGTACCCATTGATACGGCCGCTATAACAAATAAAGCATTACGAATTTACGAAAAAATTGTAGAGCAATTACCATCTTCTTCTTCAACTGAAAAGAAGCCAAATTTTTTGGCAAGTTGTGGCTGGTTTGAAAGATTTAAAATAAGACATTCTTTACACAGCTTAAAATTAAAAGGTGAACTGGCTTCTGGCGATGTAGATGCAGCCCAAGAATATCCAGCAAATTTTGCAGAAATTATTAACGACAATTCATACACCCCTGATCAGGTTTTCAATGCTGATGAGTCAGGGTTATTCTGGAAAAAAATGCCTGAAAGGACTTATGTCTCAAAATTTTATAAATCGGCTAGTGGTCATAAAGCAGCAAAAGATTGCATAACAATTCTTTTCTGTAGCAATGCTTCAGGAGATTATATTATGAAACCATTAGTGATTAACAAATCAAAAATGCCCCGTGCCTTTAAAGAAGTAAACATCAATAATCTTCCCGTTTATTGGAGGGCTAATAAGAAATCGTGGGTTACTGCTGCAATGTTTACTGAATGGTTTCATGAATGTTTTATCCCAGATGCCAAAAAATATTTAAGTTCAAAGGGATTGCCTTTTAAAGTGCTTTTGTTAATTGACAATGCGCCGGGTCACCCACAAGATCTAGAATATGAGAATGTTGAAGTAAAATTTTTACCAAAAAATACAACTTCATTATTACAACCATTGGACCAAGGCATAATTTCTACTTTTAAAGCTTTGTACATAAAACGAGCCTTTACATATATTTTGGAACAAATGAAGAACAATGAATCTTTAACAGTTATTAGTGCTTGGAAAATTTTTACAATATTAGACTGTGTGAAGCATATCGCCTTGTCATACACTGCGATTAAGCAAACAACGCTCAATAGCTGTTGGAAAAAATTGTGGCCAAATGTAGTCAAAAATGAACATTCCATTTCAACGTTAAATGATGAATATTCGCAGATAGTACAGATGGCGCATTCATTGGGCGGAGAAGGTTTTGATGATTTTACTGATGATGATATCGCAGAGTTAATGGCTGATAAAGAACTAAGTGAGGATGATTTAATTAACTCAGTTTGCGAAAGTGAGTCTGACAAATCTGATGAAGAGGAATTAGTACCAATAACATTCACTGCTAAAGTCATCAGCGAAGGACTCGCATTGGGAAGAAAGCTGGGTAATCATTTTATACAAAATGACACAAACGTTGAAAGGGCTTTACGATTCCAACGTGACATAAATCGCTGCTTGGCTCAATATGAAGAAGTTCACAAAGATCTTACAAAAAATTCGAAGCAATTGTTAGTAACCGATTTTATTACCACCTCTCAGAATGTAAATATTTCTGCTTCAAACATCGAATCGGCACAAATAACTTCGAGTGATGAAAGTGAATTCCAACCTTCGATTCCGAAAAAAAGAATGAGAGTAATTTCTGATAGTGATGAAGGATAATAAAACACCTTTGGTTTTATTTTTTGTTTTTCTGTTTAATGTATTGTAATTAAATAAAAAAACAGTGTTTCCGTAATATATTACACATTTAAACCTGTCAATGCATTTTATTTTTATTTCTGTGTACACCTAAAAATATTGAAAAAAATCACAACTGTTAAATAGCAAAATTATGCATTTTCTGCAAGCTTTTCGATTTACTTGGTTTTGACTTGAAAATTTTTAATTTTCGATTTACACGTTTTTCTCAGGAACGTATCTACCGTGTAAATCGGGGGATAGGTGTATTTATGAATGTAGACAGCCTCGCTGGTAACGAGTTCCGAGAAGTTGTAGCAGGGTTTAAGTAATTCTAAGTTGTTTATGTCAAAACTATGGTTGGTATTTAGAAAATGTGACGCTACTGCTGACTTTTATACATGATTGTTTTTTAGATGTAGGAAATGCTTCTTGAATCTGGTATGTATATTTCTTTTTGTTAATCCTATATATACTTTTACACAATTGTTGTAGCTTATTTTACAAATGCCTGCTTTGTCTTTATTGTCATCTTTGTCTTTCGGATTACCTAAGAGTGTGCTTAATTTACTTTTGTTACTTGTGCAAACTGGCTGTATATTAATATCATTTGTAACATTTTTTATGGTTTTTAAGAACTTGTGGTGGTATGTAAATTTTTTCTTTATTTTGTTTTCCGAAAGGCTTCAAAATTCATTTTTGTTGGTCTGTTTAGTGATTATTTTCATAACATCATTTTTGTAAAAGTGGTGGTCTACTGCAACCTTTAGAATGTGATTATGTAGGTATGAAAAAGAACTCCGACTACTAATTTTCTTATGAATTCCGACCGTGAAAGCCTATTTTCTCATACAGTTGTGCCCGAAATTCAATTCATCATTGGTAACTTAGAAAGCGCATGAACTGCAAAGTTGGTTAACTGGAGAAAATTTTAGCAAATTTTATGCTGATTTCATTGCCGCCGAGAATAAATTTATTAAATAAATGTGAAAATTAAATAGTGTTGAGTTTTACTTCTAAATGAATTCGGTGTTATAATAGTATTTTTTTACAGTAAAACAAATACTTAGTAGTACATAAAAATGTGCAATAAATAACATTTTGTAAGGATATAATACAGCAAGAACACAAAGATGATCCTTTATTATTTTAATTTACCTGTAGTTACATCAACAAATTTTACAAGTATATAATATAGTATATTATATAAGTGGTAATAAGGTACACGTTATAATACAGAAACAAGAAAATGCATTCCTTTAAAATTTACGTTGCTTGGTAAATTAATTAAATGCATTCGTGGAAGATTTTTATTTTTTGAAGCAGCTAATTGGATTAAAGTAACATTGACGATAACGACTTTGTCTTTTAGAGACTTCAGGGTTTTTCAGGAGCCTTTCCCACCCTACAGGGGGCATTTGCGGAACCTGGTTGTAGTCGGCTAACCTCTGAGCTAAATACTCGATTTGTAAAGGACTCAAACCTGAATTTACCGTATCCATTAGTGCATCTTGATCAGAACTTAACTGGAAAATAAATTTTACTTAAAAAAGTACAGTTGAAATAAATTTAAAAAACAAAAATCGTTTGATATATTAATATACATTACGACTTAAAATTATTCACAGTTTGAATCGTTTGAAGATAACAAGTTTTTTATTATTTAAACTGTCTATGGTGCAATTATGATGAAACATTATTAAGTATTTTAATAAAACACAAAGAAAGTTTCAACAATAAGGTTTATTAAACTCTTACTCTGGTAAAACTAGTTACAATTTGTATAATATTAAATTAATTGCTGGTTTCTAATTCAGTGTGGTTATTAACTATTAATTTATTATTATTCAGCGCTTTTTTAATTACCAAATTTTCGACAAGGCTTAGTTTCATACTTTTAACGCAATTGTGTAGCAGTTTTACATTTTTATCATCTAGATAGTGATTATTGGCTATGCAGTGCTCCGAAAAAACAGTCGTCATTATATTGTATTTAATTGATCATTTATGTTCGTCTAATCTGTTTTTAGGGCCCGGTCAGTCTGCCCTATATAAATAGCATGGTAACTATTACATTTTAATTCGTAATGCCATTTTTTGAAAGTTTATTTATTTTTTGCTTGTTGTTAACTAGAAGGGGCTTAAGGTTCTTTTTGTTTACTTCGATGACGTTTATGTTGTATTTGTTCAGGCGATTTTTAATTTTGCAGCTAGTGCTTTTTACATAATTTATTTTAGATAAAGTTTGCTTAGTGTTTTCTACAGGAGTTTTAAATAACATGGAACGAATTTTTCTTATTTGCTTCTTTTTTAGTAAATTGTTATTTAGTAAACAGTTAATAACCACACTGAATTAGAGACCAGCAATTCACCTTTACTTTTATACAAATTGTAACTGGTTTTACCAGAGTAGGTACCTGCATCTAGGAATTTCCGTATTACCCTCATCCCTTTATATTGATCGGCTGAATTTCTTTAATTTTAGTAACAAATCTGTACTCTTTGAAAATGGCCCGTTGGCCGAAACAATTGTAAAAGTTTAATAAACTTTACTGTTGAAAGTTTCTTTGTGTTTTATTAAAATATTTAACAAGTCTATTGTCGAAAATCCGGGCAAAATAAAGTGATAATAAACAAAGTAAGTGTTGTTTTTATTTTATCGAAAAGATAAATTATCACAAAGCAACCGCCGTAGCAATCCAATATTTGAAAACTGTTTAATTTGATAAATGGAACCTCTAGGTATAATACTGTACTAGAATTGTTTTTGTAAATTTTTATGATCAAATTAAGAACATTTACACTCATACTTCCTACTTCATTAACCTGAATTCTATGTTTTTATTTAAACTATTTAAATGTTTAATGAAAATCTGTAAAATTCAAAGAAGCAATATCATTAACATATCTGAACCATGGGTTTAACAAATGACTTATTCTAGACGTTGAAAATAACCCTCTTTTAAATCCCAAAATTTTGAGCCACCGCAGATAGTATTCAAGAAGTAGAAATTTGTAAACTTAGTGGTATATATTCCTGAAGATGATCTAATAAGGTGAAAAATGTTTCTAGGGTTAACGGCTTTGTCATTTAGTAATAATTTGAAAACTTGAATCTATAAAAAGTTTTATGATCATCCTGTATAATGATAATAAGTCATTTTTGTTATTAAGTTTGAAAATATGTTTTCGTTATTTTGACTATACCCAATAAAAAGATCTCCCTAGAATATTTAATTTATTACGAAGTTTAACCCTTGTTAACATTTGAATTTACATATTTTTTATTTAACATTCAATTAAAATGTTGCTTTCAAGCGCTAACGGTTTTATTTATTTTTTAATTACTTCCGACGGAATGACTTTTTACTTTGTAACGCGATAATGACCCTTATAATTAGATAATGGACAGGATTTTTTGAAATTATTTCTAAATTTCGAATTATGTAGGCAGAAGTATTTAAAAATACGCCTATTAAACATTAAAAAAGTAGATAAGTGAATGTGAAAGGTTAAAAGGAAAGGGAATTTGTTTTCTTTTATAATATCTGCCCACATACTTTTGCAAAAAAATTTTTAGCCAAACGTTTGATGACATTAATTGAATGAAAAAGCTCATGATCCATTTATCAAATGCGAGTTTAACAGATACTACATAAATCACAGGATCGCATATATTGTGTACATGAGGTAAATGGTGTTGAATATTCACAAAGTTATATAAAAATATGCTCTGTTTTGAATAATTTTTAAGCAAATATACCCTTGTTGGCTCTTGGCTCAATATTTACCTGGTTAGTATCTCCGTAATGAATTGACTTTGCAGTTACTGAAATGACACAAACAACAAGCAATATTCTCGCAATTTCTGGGATCATTGTATTTGAAATCATTTTCAGGGGTGGTCTTAAACTGGAACAAAAGATATTTTATAAAATCATTTACGACTATTTAAATTACACAACAAATTCGTCGAACAAACTGGATAGTTCGAACTCTAACGCTAAAACACGACACAAAATGTCCGAAGAACTTTTCGGTAACAAAGTTACTTTCTTCAGGGATTGAAGAGAACTGAAACCTAAGGGCAATATATATATTATATATACTAACAAATTATACGCACCAGTAAACAAGAATCGCTCAATCTGCTACAATATTCAGTGGACCTTACAAAAACAATAACAAAAGAATTAAATTAAACTAAAAAATGGAGAACCAGGAATAGGACCCTTGTCTTAATCTATTTTTATAAATAAACATGCTTTCAAAACTATTTTAATTTCCTTAACTAATTTAAGGTTGTCAATATTGATCCTATGATTTTCAGTAACAACATGTTGAGCAACACTAGATTTTTCAGTTCTACCAAATTTAGCGTGAGCTAAATTCTCTTTGAACCTGATCAGAAGAGAGCGTCTAGTCTGACCAACATATTTCTTATTGCAATCTTTACAATCAATTTCATATATCCCCGACTTTTCTAAAAAAGGAATTTTGCCCTTACAGTTATCAAGAAGACCTTGAAGAGTATTAGAATTAGAACTGTATGTTCTTTGATACCCAAGTTCGTCATAATGTTAAATTTCTACTTATTTCTATGTTTTGCAATTTCTAAAAGCATCGGTGTTTTATAAAATGCCTACGACATATTGTTACTATCTTATATGCCAATGTGTTTTACATACTTCGAAAATTAAAACCATACGGGTGGAATTGTATTTATAATATATATATGAACCTAAGTTATTTTTATTATTTATTTTATGTTGATGATTTTTAAAGTCTCATGGTTGCTTGAAATCGAAATCGAAACAGTAATTCAGAAAAATCTATGAATAAATTAACAAAAACCTTTGCTCATTTTACAATTTCTATTATTAATTCTTATGAAAACTGCATTCGAAATACAAAATTCAAATTTGGTATTTTATGAGAATGCTTTTAAAATAAAGGCTTTTTTATAGTTGTTTATTAATGAAATTGTTTACTGTAAACTTCAAGCAGGGATTGTTTATTTCTGAGGTGTCAATATTCATATAGAATAACAATATGTAAGTTATGTTATGTAACATTACATAAGAAGCTATTAATATTTTGGAAGTTCTTCTTTATTTCTTTTTTAATAATTTTATATGTAGTGTAACTGAATGTTTGTCATGAAAAAGTTGTACTCAAAAATAGCTATGCTTTCAACAGAGTCGAATCAAATCGTTCTTATGCAATCAATATTTTATCATTTTTTTATACATAAGTCAATTGTGTTGACTACAACTTGACCAATAATAAGTAATAATTTCAAATTTTTAATGCCACAAAAATATTTACAATTAATGCAAAATACGCAGGTGAAATACAAAGTAGAGTAGTGTTTTGTAGTCGTGATTTTATTAAAAATGTTTCATCAAATTTTTAATCTTTGAAATATTTATTAGAAAAAGTTAGTCATTACCAAAGAGACATTTAACACGATGTGCTTTTAAGCGGCCTGTTTGATAATGATATATTGACTGAAAAATTGTATGAGTTTTCTTTTAATAAATGGTGTCGTCCTATTTGCAGTTAGTCTATCGAGCGGTCAGTGGATGTTTCGATCAAATCTTTCTTGAATGTAAAAATGGAGGAAGTGTAAAATTTACCTGTTGATTTTGCGGTCAAAAAAGCGTTTCACGTGTATAATGTATACACCTTTATTTTTGAAAACAAATTGGTTACTTGTGATGTTATGATTTTTCTCATTTGCTCTTAAAAAGGTAACATCGATAAATTACGGACGAAATCGAAGTTGTGTCTGTAACTTAAAAACAACAAGAATAGTACTAATAATAATATAACTCCTTAATATACACATATAAGGGGAAATTGACACGATTGTTAATTGTTTTCGTTTAAAATTTGCTAAAAGATGAAATAATTACTATTAAAAAAAAAAAAACAATTTTAGACGTCATATCGAATCTATATTAGATACTGCTATCTGTAAATATAACGAAATCTGTATTTTTTCTGTTAAAATTTCTTTTAAAGCTAATTTTGTCTCTAATGGATTCTGTAAGTTAATTTCCAACTTTGGGCATTCGTTTGGATTAAATTTGATTGGGTAACTCTGCATTACTCGATTGAATGTGACACGACGTGGCTTTTAAAACGTACTCAGTTGTATTTCAATTTTTTTTCTTTATATACATATACATACCTACACATTTTAGATGTAAATACGCACGTTTAGAAATGCGTGAGAAACGGTATATGAACAACCCAATAAAAAAGAACTTGATCAACACAACTGGGAATAAAACGGGGAAGAGAAAAAAGATAATTTTTGGATCTCGTATGTTATTATTTCTCACACATGAATATTTTTCAAGACAATTTATTTTTTGTAATAAATAAATAGAAACTTTTCACATAAGGAACGCTCTACATAGTGGGATGATGAAATTTTGATGAAACATTAAATAAAAATAAAATAAAAAAGTATAAATATGGAATCAACAGAAACAATTACTCCGAGGGCTAATACCCCTACCGACATTGAATTACACTGTTGATTACGATGTATTCTTAGACGAAGATGTATCATATTCAAAAAAGAAGGCATTTAAAATCCTTATCCTACGAACCGAAAGCAAAATCCCACAACCAGTTTCGACCTATCGGGTCTCATCAGGTGGGCGCTGGCAGAAAGGCCCTTACGGCTATATGATAAATGTAAATATGGAATCAATTGAAACAACTACTCCTAATTAAACTGTTGATTTCGAAAGACTCTTCGACGAAGATAACGTATTCACAAAAGAAGGCATAAAATTCCTCGTTAATGCCTTCTTTTTTGAATGTTATTTAACAATCCTTAGTAGAGCACCACACTAGAACTGGCCATCTTATACTCTTCAACAGATTAACCATCACTGCTAACAAGTCTTCATACTTCCCTCTAAAATAATCACCAAGCTCTAGAAGTGGTGAAACACCGTAAAACCTTCAACCGAGATAACTGATCCATATACAACCCGAATTGGGATACTTCCCTATCCCTATCCTTGACTAACCAACCTAATAACCGATCAACTGTACTGAGTCGTCCTTCAGACTCAATTACAGACACTCACAATTATACTTTAATGACCACCGAGCGGCTTGGGGAGCGAGAGGTTGAGAGGAACACTCCTGTGCATATATATATATATATATATATATATATATACATATGTACATATGTATATATGTTTAATTGATATCTTAGTTATCCTGTTTTCCTTAATAATTTGGTCTTTGCCTTTGAAAAATTTGACCTTTGTCTGTCAAACATTTGCCAACCGTTGGTCTATATTATAGCTTAGAGTTCTAGAAGAGACCGGTTCGATTTCAGGTCCGCCTTCCCTGGTACAAGGTTTTATGTGGTTTTATTTGATCAATTTAGGGAGCATTTTCATAGATCTTTCTTTTACTCTTCTTCTGTCTTTATCTTGTTTTCACAATTATTAAAGGTAGACTAAATAGGACTTTCCGCTTTACCTTCCTATTTTGCACTATAGTATAAGTAAGAGAGATTCCTTGCCAATAACAAGTAGCCGGTGGGAATAAAATTCGTGAAAGTTTTAAGAGTCCCATGACAATCAGTTCAAGTGAATAAAAAAATTTCACGAATGACCGACACAAAGTAATGCCTCCACGATTGAAACCCAAAAAAGAACAATGGCAATACAATGACTCTACGATTGAAACCCGAAAAAGATCAATGGCAATACAATGATTCTACGATTAAAACCCCAAAAAGGATCATTGGCAATAAAATTACTCTACGATTGAAACCCGAAAAGATCAATGGTAATACATTGACTCTACGATTAAAACCCCAAAAAGGATCAATGGCAAGAAAATGACTACGATTGAAACCCGAAAAAGATCAATGGCAATACAATGACTCTACGATTAAAACCCCAAAAAGGATCAATGACAATAAAATGACTCTACCATTGAAACCCCGAAAAGATCAATGGCAATACAATGAGTCTACGATTAAAACCCCAAAAAGGATCAATGGCAATAAAATGACTCTACGATTGAAACCCCAAAAAGATCAATGGTAATACAATAACTCCACGATTAAAACCCTAAAAGGATCAATGGCAATAAAATGACTACGATTGAAACCCCAAAAAATATCAATGGCAATACAATGACTCTACGATTAATACCCCAAAAAGAACCAATGGTAGTAAAATGACTCTACGATTGAAACCCCAAAAAGATCAATGGCAATACAATGAGTCTACGATTAAACCCCAAAAAGGTCAATGGCAATACAATGACTACGATTAAACCCCAAAAAGAGCAATGGCAATACAATGACTACGATTGTATCCTAAAAAGATCAATGGTAATATTATGACCTACGATTAAAACCCCAAAAAAGATCAATTGCACGAAAATGACTACGATTGAAACTCGAAAAAGATCAATAGCAATACAATGACTCTAAGATTAAAACCCCAAAAAGATTCAATGACAATAAAATGACTCTACGATTGAAACCCCAAAAAGATCAATTGCAATACAATGAGTCTACGATTAAAGCCCCAAGAAGGATCAATGGCAATAAAATGACTCTACGATTGAAACCCCAAAAAGATCAATGGCAATACAATGAGTCTACGATTAAAACCCCAAGAAGGATCAATGGCAATAAAATGACTCTACGATTGAAACCCAAAAAGATCAATGGTAATACAATGACTACTGATGCTCGTGAAGTACGGTTTTTCGTTCTTTTCTATTTTAAAATGAGACGACATAGATTGCCTAATATTTAAATTAGTATGTACCAATGGATTCCTAAAAGTCACAGATTAATACGAGAGAAAATTTTGAAAATACGGATAGATATGAATTAAGTACAGAAGACCTATTCGTTTTTAGTAATAAATACAAATTTGTCTTCTATCAATGTATCCTGTGGGTTACCCTGATTCGCTTCTGCGAGTTGTCGGTTTCCGAATGGGAAATTATTGGTATAATAATCGACTAAATGGTAACCAACCTATAGAAACCGACAATATTCTAAATTGTATACATAAATAATATATGGATTGATTATCTAAATGAACATTTTAGAGTTTCCTTTGCATAATTCTGAAAGCAAATATAACAACATTAAAACGTTTTATATACTTAAAGAACTTGGGTTAAAGAAAATTAATATTTTCATTGAGTTTAATTAACACTGAAGGGCCTTATTCGCTGGTTTTATATAGATGTTTTTACAAAAGAAAAGAATGAATAACTAATTCCACTAAGTTTATAATATCAAATTCGCTCTTTATTTTTATAAATTTTAGCTATTTCATTGACATTAGTTTTATCTCATATTATCTAAAAGATTTAAACCCCTGTTTATGAGTTAAAGTAAGGGAAGTTTCAAAAGCCAAAGAGTGTAAACATAACGATGTAATTTTATAGTAGTTTCTCTAATATTGTACCTAATAAACTTTTATGTAAGGTTACGTATGTCCTGGTTTAGAACATCGAGAAATAAGGAAAGTTCACAGGTGACGTATATTACTATCATGCGTTATGAAGGCTCAGGTGACAAAATCCCTGATGACGAATAAAAGGTAATGTTAAGACAGTACTAATTTCTCAAACGTGTATTACATTTTCATAAAGTTTGAAAACCATCGCATTATATTTCACTTTATCTTACCGCCTAAGTTCACTCTCACACGTAAATTCGCGCGGAATAGTAAAAATAGTTTCACCAACTTTATTATTGTTCTCGACAATATTGTTTCGAGCTATGTGGTCATTATCAAGAGTAACGTTATACGGACAATACGAATTTTACATGCTCATTTATAGATAGCTTAAGATAAGGGGGGATGAAAAACTGCCTAGTTCTAACTGATTGTTTACTACATTTTCTGATTTTCTTAAGCCTTTATCTATTTCCAAATATTCATAGAGAGATAATTTACTACTTTTAGATGTAGGTATTCGGTATTTTCTAAATTTAAATGATGATTTAAGCTAATACAATGTTCACTAATTCCTGATTTAACATCTTTTTTAGAAATCGATTGTTCATGCTCACTTATCCTAGTTTCAAAGGCTCGACCTGTCTGTCCTATACAGACAGTGTTACACACCCACTGCTTACAGCCTTTATTTCCTGTCCTCCCTATGTTTCCGCATCTACCCCTTGCCCAAATTTCTTTATGCGTCTTATTTTTACATTATTTATTTAAGTATGCAACGCCCTCATCACCCGGTATGAGTTATTCGTACTTGTTATTAAACGACGACTTCAAGATCGCTTCCCATTCATTCTTTTTGCTTTGTTCTTTAGTTTATCTACACCCTTACTTAGTAAACCTTCTATCTCATCTATATGTTTATTTTCCCACATCATCTTAAAAACTTTACCTATATTCATTTCGTATATCACTACCGTTAATTCTTTACCCCATTTTGACGGTACACCATTCAGTATTGCCCTACATTCCTCTAGGAGGCAAATTTTAGGCCACCTATCGTTACTCAATCTGAGCACCTCACACAAATATTTACACGCCCTTTCTATGATAGTTAATCTTATACAATTAACCCCTATCTCGCTTGAAGTTTGCACATCTCTTTTAAATTCCCCCACCCCCAAATTTCCACTCCATATAAAGCTATTGTCCTTACTAACGAATTCATTAAATATATTTTTTCGTTCATATTATCCCTCCCTGCCCGTTTGTAAAATTCTTCACGTTATATTCGCCGCTTTTTGTGCCTTCCCTACCATCGGGCTAGAATGTTTCTCCATACAATTTCTCGCATTAAACCAGAATCTCAAATATTTACATTCGTTAACCACCTTTAATGCTGCCTATATCTATATCACATTTATTTTTAATACAGTGTGTGCTGAAAAATGTGAACCTTTTATGGTCATTGGCGTCTTTTGTATGGTCTTTGAATCTTACAGCTAATTTCCTGCTAGTTTGGCCTAGATAAAACGCATTATAATATACAAAATTGATTTTATAAACACTACTTTTGTTAACACAGTTTGCTTCAATTACATTTACTAATTAATAAAACTGATCTTACACATTGTCTTTACAACAGTCGGAAATAATTCAGTTGATGTCAATAACAAAAACAGTTTCTAAAAATATACATTGTTGGGTACCTAGTATAGTAAGTATTCGATTTGTCTTATAGAAAATAATCATTAATCAACCCGTGGTCATTAACTTCGGTAGTATGGAAACCTTTCTAGAATTGCGCTTATTGTAATTAAATCGATACAAATGCAAATAACCGAAGACTCTAGAGAGAAGATACATTCACTTGTTCAGTCCAGTAAAATTATTCCAGTAAAATATTTTGTAAATTAATCCACTTTTTAAAGTAACAGGCGGGCTGAAAAGTTCGTAGGCTAGTATTGAAAAAAATATTATTTTTGATAGAATTTGATTTTATTATTCAATATAGTTCCCTTCGAGGGCGATACAACGTTATGATTTTTATAAAACAATTTGCTTTTAGCCTCAAAATAGGCTTCAGTTTCGGCGATTATCTCTTCATCGGCACGAAATTTCTGTCCAGCGAGCATCCTCTTGAGGTCTGAGAACAGAAAAAAGTCGCTGGGGGCCAGATCTGGAGAGTACGGTGGATGCGGAAGCAATTCGAAGCCCAATTCATGGAATTCTGCCATCGATTTCATTGATTTGTGACACAGTGCATTGTTTTGATGAAACAGCACTTTCTTTTTCTTCAAATGAGGCCGCTTTTTCGCAATTTCGTCTTTTAAACGCTCCAATAACGCTATGTAATAGTCGCTGTTTATGGTTTTCCCCTTTTTAAGATGGTCAATGAATATTACACCATAAGCATTCCAGAATACTGATGCCTGATGCCATAACCTTGCCAGCCGACTTTGGCGTCTTTCCACGCTTTGAAGTCGGTTCATCACGTGCAGTCCGCTCGACTGACTGTCGATTGGACGGACTCCGGTGTGAAATGTTTCATCCATCGTCACATATCGACACAAACGCAAAAATTCGGATTTATTACGATTGAACAGCTCCAAACACTGCTTAGAGTAATCAATTCGATCCGTTGTTGTTTTTGGTCGATTGTTAGCTCGCGCGGCACCCACTTTGTACAGAGCTTTCGCATATCCAAATATTCATTCATGCTTAGCAATGATCTAGAGCACTAGATCACGCCGCTCGGTTCACCACAACTAACAACAGATTGTTTTATATACCATTTCGATTAAAAATGTCGTCACTAAATACATAGGTTTTCGTAGAATTAAATCAGTTCAAGGTGTAGTTAAATCCACAATAGGTGGTATTTATCCACTCCATATAAGGATCATGATGGTACTTAATGTTTAATGTTGCGATCAGTGGGTGTAAATTTTGTGGTAAGGAACCTTCTGTAAGTGAATCCAAATCACAATTTTACTTCCATTTCCGATTGCTCAAATATTACATCATCGTTGCGTTAAATACGGTTGGTAGTTAAGTCTCCCCGTGTGACATAATTTGCGTTGACCATTTTCATTAACTCTGGAAATGCAACTTCACGATGGTAATTCTAACGACTACTTTGTTATTGACAGCAGAGTAACGTTTCGTTGTGTACCTTTTCCAATCGTGTTCGATTTTCTAAACGACAAACTTTCGTTTGCATGGACAGACAAAGTTTCGCAATCTAAATGTCGTTACATAGAGAGTTTACTGATGGTAGTAAGCACAGAAAAGGTGGATATGTACATAAAATTTAATTAACTATTAATTCTATTGATATTAATAACAAGAGGAAAAGTGCATGAATTTTCACAGATTTTATGTCAATTTTTGAACAATCAGTTTTCCTATAGTTCTTCTGTAAGGCTTTGTTGATCCTGTTTTCTTTATAACAGTAGTTTCAGAAAAACAACGGAAATAAATATTTTTAGAATAAATTTTCAACAATCTCTCAAAATATACATAATAAAATATCGAAAAAAAAAATGTTTAAATTCTGTTGAACATATTAACAATTTGTAATGATTCCGAGGTCGGGTAATCATGAAAGATATTAATCAATAAAAATAAAAATTAAAAAGGTTGTTTTTTTAAGTTTAAAAAAGTTTATTAAGTTCTAAAATTGTTTCGGCATATTTGCCTTTTTCAAGAGTATGATAAATATTGTATGATAAATCTGTATTTATCATATTCTTGAAGAAGGTATAATATGCCGAAACAATTGGAGAACGTAATAAACTTTTTGGAATATAAAAAAGCGAACTTTTTATCTTTTATTATCATATATTAATGCGATATTGATTATTTACTTAACTTATATCCAGTATAGACTACCTCATACAATGAGGGAAAAATTTGTTACTGTTGTCACGCCCTAGCCGGGACACGAACCCGGGATCTTTGGATTTATGCGCCAATGCTTTTGCTACTAAGCTACGAGAGGTGACAATAGACGAACGTACTTACTAAGTCACAAGATGTCACAATCAATGTATATTATTATTAATAATTAATAATGAAATATTTGAAGAATTTTTAGTAGGGGTAAATTTTAAATACATTAATGCGATATTAATTATCTGTAGTGGGTATAAATTAATTAAATAGTTAAAATCGCATTAACGTATTCAAAATTTACCCCTAGTAAAAATCCTTCAGATATTTCATTTTGTTATCATTTTTTATTTTTAAGTTCCCATTTTTAAATAATATGATACGATTTTTTTTAAATGATTCGTGTATTCATTTTTTTCCATAAATATTTATGATTTGCTAATGATTGGAAATTTGAGGTTGAATGTGTTTTTCCAAGAAATATTTATATAACACACGAACATATGGACACTTTAGTGAATTTATGGAGGCTTAAAAAAGTTCAAATTAATTCTTTTACAGTGCAAAATATTTCTAAGATCATTCACGTGATTGTCTGTTGTCAGAGTCGATTTTCTCACAAAGCATGTTACATAAAAAGTTAAAATTTGACACAGTATTATGTCAACCTATAAACCCACATATTTTGCACTTGCTGAATCTTTAAAATTTTCATTTCAGAAATCAGAGACGGATAGGGTGTAAGGTTGTTTACTATACCCTCTATGGTTCTGATTTATGGATTGCTCTAAACTGAGGGGAAGAAATGGAAAACTTAAAATATTCATATAAAAATTAAACAGACAAACAAAACAGGTAAATTAAGCATTCCAAAAATTTGATTTCTAATTTTATGACTACATCATGTGGGGTATTATTTTATGAGGAATACAAAAATATTTTTTCATTCTTTTAAATGAAACACTTATTTAAAAAAATATTCTAAAACGTAGTTGACCCCTTGATACTATACCTAAAATTTTAAAAAATAAGGGAATGTAATACCTCACTCAAAATTTATAGGAAAATTACAACGAAAATCCTATAATTTACAGATTTCTAGAAATTAATATATGCTTATCATTTTATTTTTATTCAAAATTGTTTCTAGTGCAACAGATAAGAGGCAGATTTTTCCATACACGTTTAGGAGCGCACCTGGGGCTTCATAAATAAAGACGGCCTCAAATTTCGACTTTAAAATTAAACAAAATAAACATTGATCTATAGTTTTTTCGTAATAACAGCAATTGTTCAGTAGCTGAAGAACTTATTTAAATAATTTTTAAATATGTACCTGCTTAACTTATTCTCTTTTCACTCCTGTGACTTCGGGAGTGCTCAGTCCCTCCTGGCAGTGTAGCGATTGATTTTTTTAAAGAAGGGACATTTTCGAATTAATTATTAATTACCTATGAATGTGTGATCGATCACATACGTTACTTATTAGTGTGGTGTTACCGCGAAAAATTATTGCATATTACGCTGCTATAACGCTTTATATATTTATATATATTCAATTTATTTGAATATTGCAAGCGAAGCTTGTACGATATTTATATTGCCATTGTACATATAATTTAAGCGATGCTTCTGATTGTTTAAAAACGAGAGATGAGTTGTTTACGTTCCTATTAAATAAGGGAATTACGAGGGGTTTTTATGCCTTGGGCTTTCCCCCCCAGAGCGTCGAAAAGTCAAATAGTGTATCATTTATTGGTTCTCAATTCACACTTATACTAAGCAAACAAGTGAAAAAACAAGTTCGGGAGCTGACCATGTTGGTCAGTTTTACGATTATACAGTAATTAAGAAATGAAGTACTCAATCAATTAATTTGAGAGATTAATAAAGCCAGATCTGGTATGTGCGAAAAAAGTTCCTATTAAGTTTGTTTTTAATATTTTCATATCCCGAAAAAAACTTGTTTTTGAAATTATTGTATTTCGATATATTTATCATGTTTAATAGTTAGTGATAACTGTATTGATTGATGTATTTTTTTTATGAAACCTATTTAGAAATAAACCATATATCGGTGGTGTAAAAAATGTGAGACAGGGAAACAAATATTAATTGATTCCTTCTTCAATAAAGTAAAAACACACAATATATTGTTTTACACTATTTTATTAGAACTACTCTAACAATAAGAATTATTTCGACTGATTAGGTTATCATCTGAGAAGTCAGTTTCTTTACAACTCTCATATGATGACCTAATCAGTCGAAACAATTGTTAGAGTAGTTCTAATAAAATAGGGATATAAATGTTAAAATTACAACTGCCTGAATGTATGAAAGGGTTGCTCATGTACAAATTATATTAATTATGAAAATTTAAACTTATTAGTGCAAGACTGATTAAGTTTTAATAGGTAAACGTGTTAAAAACAAGAATGTCTAGTAATCTATACATTTTTTGTTTTAGACCCTTTTACCTATTGAAACTTAATTCTTATACCAATAAGTTTCAATTTTCATAACTAACACAATTTGAACATCACCAACTCTTCAGATACAGACAGGCCGTTGTAACTTTATACTGGTTTATTTTTAACATTTCTTTCTCTGTTTTGCTTCTTTAAGGTGACATGTGTAGTACCAGTAAAAGGATAAAAAGTACGGGGATAATTTACATTGTAGGGAGTAAAAGGGTAGTGGAAATATTTGACGTTGGCCTCAAACCTGAATTACGCTTAGATCCTCCAAAGTGCTAAATTCGCCACTGCAATACGTTAAAGAAATTATACGTTCTCGAAACGTTAACGATTTATAATTACTATTTTTATTTATATATTTATTATTTATGTATTTCCTATAAAGAATCTGTCATTATATCATCCAGTCCCCATTTTCTTCAAATAAAAAATTAGTATCATAGATCTTAATACCTCGCAATGAAGAGGGTGGTGTATTTTGTACGATTCTTTAATTACATCTTCGAAACGCGATGAATATTCCATATTTTCATGTGTTAACATAATTGGTTACCAAAATTCAGTTAATATTAACGATCGCAAGTTTAAGTTTCACGAAGTGTCAGGAAGTTTTTGATGAATAGTGTCATCAGAATTACGTAGTGGTTGACATCAGGAAGATTTTCCCTCACACTTGTCACGTAAGTCTCCTAAGGTGCATACTTATCAATTCGTAAACTTTGTCAAGGAGTGAATTTATTAAGATTTTCCTGTATTCGTGAGAAATATTTGAAATAGGTATTTTGCAGATTCATCGAATAAATTATGAGGCATGCATACAAAACTTCACTTATTCTGCTTTTATTTAAAGTAAAGATGTGACTACGTTTTAATAAAAATATAATTGGATGATGCAAAGGGAAATTTTGAAATTCCGTAAGTATTTTATTTTGTAGTAGCTTTTGCTTTTTTTTATATATATAAGTATCATTTTTGTATAAAACTGGAAAGAAAATATTTTGTAGTTCATAAGAACAAGTGGAAATTTAAAAGAAATGTTTTGGGTTATTATTATATTATCTCACAGATAAATCAAATCGGAGTGTCTGTTTGTAATATTAAAATAACCACCTTTTACTAAATGCACATGGATGTATACAAGGTACATATAACAAAATAATATTAAGAGAAATGGTTTGGTCGGTGACTGAATTATGAAACATTATGAAATAAACAACATATAATAAATAACGCTTTCAGATGTATATTAGAAAAACTCTACATATGTTTCGGTGGATAACACCTTTATCAAGAGTATGTTCTGCATATGGAAAGGAACTGAACGTCAACTTAATCAATTCTTAACACATTTAAATAACATAAATAAGAAAATTAAATTCACCTTAGAATTAGGTGACAGCATAAACGGTTTAAATTTTTTAGATGTAAATATCACAATTCATAACAACAAATTAGACTTTAACATATACAGAAAACCAACGAACACAGACACAATAATCAATTCCAAATCTAACCAATCACAACAAATAAAATTAGCCAGTTTTCGCAGTTTCATCTACAAACTATTAAAATTCCCTCTAAATAAATCCAACTTCAATAAAGAGCTCAACTTAATAAAACAAATCGCCATAAATAATGATTACAACCCTATAATCGTAGACAATATCTTAAAAAAGACGAAACGAAACTTAATTGTGAAAGAAATATATGCTGGATCCAATAAAGCAACCACTCATTATAATTTAATTAATTATTGTGGAAAATTTAGTAACAAAATATGTAATAGCCTTAATAAACTAGATATAAGCACTGTGTCTGTCAATAAATGTAACATTGGGAAAATATTAGTCAATAACAAACCAAAAAACTGCATGTACAAAAAGAGTGGAGTTTACAAAATAAATTGTAAGGATTGCGATGCTTTCTATATAGGGCAGACGGGCAGGAATTTAGAGACTAGAACAAAAGAACATGTTAAAAGTATAGAAAACTTAAAAAGATCCACAGGCATCAGCGCACATTGTTTAGACTTCAATCATAATTTAAATATAGACAATTTAAAACTATTACATTCAGAAAACAAAGGCACTAGATTAACATTACTAGAACAATTGGAAATAAAAAGAGCATTACTTCAAAAATTAAATATAACAAACGACCAGCTAGACTTTAAACAAACCCCTTTATTAGACCTGTATTTGGGTATTTCCCATAGTAATAACCCTCCGTAGATATATAAGACCTGAACATGTTTTAAATTATAGTATTATCTTATAATGTACTCTTGATAAAGGTGTTATCCACCGAAACATATGTACAGTTTTTCTAATATACATCTGAAACATTTAAAAGCGTTATTTATTATATTTTGTTTAAAATAATATTTTTTAAATTTTTTGTTCCGGCTAATCTCTGAAACGGCTAAACCGATTTTGACGGGACTTTCACTGACAGACTAGCTAATGTAATGAAGAGTAACTTATGCTACTTTTAGTTTAGAAATTAAAAAAATGTTATTATTAATAAGTAGGCTATCCTAGCAATAAATACGACTTGGATTCACTTTTGCAGATCTCATACTTTTATTACATTATTCCACTTTCTTCCAATTATTCCTTTCGACATCAATATTCTATTTTCCAATTTTCTCTTCATTAACGTACTCATCAATGGGATCATTTTCGTTTCTTGATATGTCAGTCTCGTAAGAAAATCCCATTCATCTTTTTACCTCTCCTCTAAAAGAAATTCTGACGCAAACTAAATTTGGTTTCAGCATCGCAAAGTACGTCGGAAATGACATCTCTGGACTATACCTGGGCAAAGTTCTCATCAAAAGAACTTCAAACCCTAAGCCTAAAGCCCTTACTTAAAGTACTTTGAACCTTGAAATACCAACTACAATTTCCAATACTTTAAATTCTTAATTACTTTTCGAAGTAATTGGTCTTTCGAAGTTCTTGCGAGAGAGCAGGCTTCAAACACATTGAAAGAGTTTGAAGCCCTTGAAATACATATTACAAAACACTTTTATAAACTTGTGGAGTCCTAATTCGAGTCTATAGGCCGTCGTCAGTTGGAATTGCTTCCTAACGTTTCGCTAGCACGAGTGGCGTGCTTCTTCAGAGGTTAGGAAGCAATTCCTATCGACGCCGACCTATAGACCCGAATAAGGACTACACCAGTTCATCAACTGGCCGCGAAAGCCTTAACCAATTTGCCACTTTTATAAAGTAATTCGTTAACCAAGCCCCAATTACTTCTTCAAGAAATGACTTGAAGTGCAGTGCTTCCAAGACCTGAAAGGACTGGAAGCACATTGTCAAATACAAAGCACTGAATCTTTACTCGGTTCTGCCCTGGCCTTGTTTCCTCGTCCATAACCCATTGCTTATTCATTATAATTAAATTGATGAAATCTGTCTATTGGAATTTATGTATTATTTAGTTATAATTTTTAGTGTCATCTAATACCGCTTTTGAAGTGCGAGTCGTTACAAGACTAATTTGTTTTCTCATTTCTCTTATTGTATCCACCTGTTCTTACATTTCCATTTCATTAAAAGAACCATTATGTTGGTTTTGTTTCTTTTTCATTTGCGAGTTTACGCCATTAAATCAAGTAGTAAAAGTTTATTTTTACTACCAATTTGTCTAGAACTTTCAAGATTAAACATCCAGTAAAATGCAAACGTGTGGCTGGTTTCTGTTTTACCTACTCCTTTTTCTCTATATAAGGGCCAGTAAAAAGCATTTAGATGGACTATCAACACAGATCGGTATTAAGTAATGGCTTAATAAAAAAAAGTAATCTATTAGAAATTTTTACGTTAGAGAAATCAGCAGATCTTTCGAAACATATTTGTATTTATTATTACTCCATCGGTAAAAAACAAAATAGCTATATTAGTAACATTATTGAGATATTCTGCGTGGACCAATTATATTGGTCATCGAAAATATATATAGGTAATACAAAAGGACTGAATTGTTAATTGTTAACGATAATTGTAATCTATTTAATAACCAATTAGAGTTAGTGTCTTTCAAATACCCTCTGAGTTTGTTTAATTGTAACCACTACCCTCCCCCCCCCTCCCCGCCGTTCCTTTTAATAGTATGTATTGATTATACACATTTTATACATTTACTAATCTTTAAATACTCTAAATCAGTGATTCTCAACCACTGTGCCGCGGCACTTTTGTGTGCCGCCAAATTTCAAAAGTGTGCCGCCAAATTTTGCAAATATATAATAATGTTAATATTATTAAATTATATCATGTTGGTAACATTTTAAAAGTGTGCCGCCAAATTTTGAAATCGTTAAATATGTGCCGCAACAAAAAAAGGTTGAGAATCACTGCTTGCTCTAAATAATGGTCGCATAGACCGAAACAATATTGTCGAGGCAATTAAAATCTTTCATGAAACTTATTTGCTTTCTTTCTCCTCGTTAATAGGTAACTTTCGTCCCTAAATCAGAGTCTGGCCTCATTCTTTTCTTAGCACATTAAAACTTTCAAATATTTTAACTTCAAAATCCTAATATCGCTAATTAGGATATCTTAAGAATTTAAAACTTTAGGACAATTTTGAAGCTAGATTCGAGTACAGCTTTAAAAAATACATCAAAAATGATTACCCACGTAGAATACTTTGATTTCAACTTGCCGTATTAGTGCAAAGAATCAGAACATAAAGTAATTATTATATCATTAATAATTGACTAGATGTGTCCGCGACTTCGTCCGCGTGGAATTTAACAAAAAAGTTATTTAAAAAATTTTAAGCGAAGTTGTTGAGACATAACCGATAGCAATGGCTCGCTCACTCGTTCTGAGCCATATTAGTAGCGACGGGCAGCGTTTGTGATATTAAGTGGGGGGAGGCGCTTTTACAATTTTTGTCTATGTGTCTGTCTGTTTGTTCCGGCTAATCTCTGAAACGGCTGGACCGCTTTTGACGGGACTTTCACTGGCAGATAGGTAATGTAATAAGGAATAACTTAGGCTACTTTTACTTTAAAAATTAATAATTTCTTTTATTTATTAATAATAATAATTAATTTCTAAAATAAAAGTAGTCTAATTACATTAGTGTGTTATATAAATTAACAGACTTATATAAATAAATAGACGTATTAGAAAATTCGTTACAACTCTTTATCGATAACGTAAACACAATCTCTTAACATTTTTACTTTAGATAAATTGTTTTATTTAACATTACAAGGGATGGGTGATTAATGTTAATCTCCACCGCACATCATTCTTTCAAAACCGTTGGCCATATAACAAAATAAAATATACTTGTTTATATCCATATTGTACATACATCGCAATATCAGTTTAAAACAATTATAATTTCATGCTATGATAAATAATTACATGATGTAACTACAATGATATAAAAATGAAACTAAAATTTTGGGTACTATGGCCTTGTATGCCTTCCCCCGTCGTTTCCCCCTTCAAGCTTTCGTATTGTGGCTGCAATAATTCGCCACAAAAGTTTACATTTTTTGTATTAATTTTATATTTGAATATTTTATATTCTAAATATCTTTTCCAATTCTTCTCTGTATTCTTATCTTTTGTATTATTCTATTATCGTTACTATGTAAACATCTATTCCAACTTTTCTACCTAAATCCTTTGTATCTGTACTTGTCTATTATGCTTTGTGTAAATAACTTTATTACTAGTACTTTCCTATAATCCCTTTAACGTTTCAATTTTATTTACTAACCGCATGACGTCTGTAACTCATCTTCTTCCTTAACTGCATTTTAATAGTACATGTCTTTCAAGTAAAAGTTCAACAATCTGTCCCTTCTTCAATTTCTTAACTCAAAATTTCCAGATTTATTTAACTTCTAATTGGATCACTACTTTGCTCCCCTCTAACTGTCTTACTATCATTTTAATTTCCAAAATCTACACACTTCCGATCTGCTCTTCAAGTCTTTTACTCAACATTTATTCTGTATTCGTTCTATCTTCTGTTTTTTTTTTTGTAAATATATATTTATAATTATCAAAGTGCATTATTTCATTTATTCATTTATCAGTATATTCAACAATCAAAAATGGTGAACCAGTTAACAACTAGCTAAAGTGGTTAACAACATGCATATCACCAAAGTATAAATATTTTTGAAAGAACTATTACAAAATACACGGTACAATATGATATATTACAATGCATTGTAAATTTTTAATTTTATGTAGAAAAAGAAGAAAAGTATATTTGGACAGATGGAAGGGATAGATGAGTGAGTAATGAGTAACGAGTGATATAATTTTTTTTATTTAAGGTATAAAACCCTATAGTTTTGAAAATATCAAAACTTTTAAAGTTTTAAAAGTTTGTTTAACTCTTTTTTGAAACATATAAAAGGTACTTTTTGTTCTCAGTATTATTTTCATTATGTTTCATTCAATTTCCGACTACAGAGTATTTAAATTTTATTTAAGTACTAGAGTGAGTCATCTTATCGCTTTAAAAGGCTTTTAACTACCCCAATGATAATATTCAAAGTAGTTTAACGTTAAAAATTCGTGTTTTAACTTTTCAAAACAATTTATAAACTATGCGACATAAAAAATCCTTATAAATCCAGCATTTACTGTAACTGCCTTCTCATTATGGACATACAGCATATTTGGGAGTATTTGGAAGTTAAGAATATTCAATAAGGATGGCGCACTTTATTAAAATTGTTTTTTAATCTTTTATGAACAGCATCAAAAACCTTAGTAATAAATAACATAATTGAGAACACTTTTACATAACTTTATCAAACTAACCGAAATAGGTAGGTACTGGAATATAGACGAAAAATTGAATAAAGCAAATTGTGGTAAAAACAGTCTTTACGAATTGCTACGTGACCCGTTTCTTAATTTTTGAATGAATAGGAAAAAACTCTCTTTCAATATACTCACAGATAGAAGGGAAATATATATTCGATTTTGTGTAAAAAAAAATGAACAGCAGCAAAATAAATGGGAGAAAATAGGAAGATCACATTTAAAACCGACAATTTCGATTTTTACTCCTATTTTAAAATACTATTGTCATATAATTTAGATGTGTATACATGTAATGCATAAATATATCATTTTTAATTAATACACAAATAATATTTTCACAAATATTTATGAAATATTACTACAGTTTCGATGCACTGTCAACTGAGTATATTTTATTGCATTGGATTACATAATATGCTGCATGTATACGAGGGTGGATCAAATATAAACGAGCCTTTTAAATTGTGCGCCGGATAGTTGTTCAAGGCGCATCCGGGCGTTAGGAACTTGAAGTGGGGATATTAGGTGGCACGGAAACGACGCGTCGTATTGCTGCAGGAGGTGTATAACAGCGTTGCCCAACGAATTATTATTAAGTTTCTTACACGTGAAAACGTGAAACCAGCTGAAACTTTGCGCAGATTGCAAGCCCAATTCGGAAATGGAACGCTTTCGTGTAAAAGTTTGGTGCAAAGAATTTAACGATGGGCGAATTCATCCTCAGTACCAATTGAATGACATTCAGTTCTACTGAGATCCAAGGTACATTCGACCTATGAATCAAGCTTCCCACTAAAGATGACTGCCGAAGTTGCAGTCGAAACGTTTGGATCTACAAGTTCCTTTCGACCGCGGCCCATAAGCCCGGATCAACGTGTTGGTTCATTCGATTCCGGCCGTGAAAGCCTACGTCATTACATTACGTCGAACTTCTTCATATTGCTAACTATTTTTTGTATTTTGTCTAACTACAGGGTAAATATTCTAAAAAGAGAAAAGAAAAACTAGACGAATAATGTCCATAATCGAAGTGGGGAAACACATGTCCGCTGTGAAAATTGCTATTGGTAAGTAATGTCTCTCCTATTGTTCATTTATCAAAGTCTCCGTTTTTTACTTTAACTACAGGGTATTTAATAGTATTGTACATAATTTGCAACTTCTTATGTAAATCGGTTTTTGTGATTGGCCTGGGACCAAAATAGATCTGAAAACTTTTATTTTGATGATTCCTCAAACTGTTAACTTAAATAAAAAAAATCAAAAAGAAACGTTCTACTTACAAAAATTTTTTTAACGATATTGCACAAGCATAGATAGAATTTTCCCTTTCAAATAAAGTTCTTTTTATAGTTTTAATAATATTTTCGTCTATGGGCCAACACTTTTGGGGAATTTATGAAGTCAATTTCTTATTTAAATTCATTTATAAATAATAATAGAGTTCCCTAAACATTTTTAAACGGTAGTTGGTAAGCTGATTTATAAAAATATTAGCCCTCGGAGTAGTTATTTCTGTTGATTCCATATTTATATATTTATATTCATCATATAGCCCGTAAAGGCCTTTCTGCCAGCACCCACCTGATGAGACTCGATAGGTCGAAACCGGTCGTGGGATATGGCTTTCGGTACGCTGTGCCTACTGTGTAGGACGCATTCGAAATATGGTATCTGTGATCCTTAAAATTTAGACGAAAAAGGGTTTTATTGCCTTATTTTTTATCAAAATAGATCTAACTTAAATAGTATGCTGGTAGATTCTTATTCTTCAAAAACATTCCAACTTTTGAATTACATCTCATTTTCGTCTAATTATGTTTCCGGGAAATTATGTTTATGGTTATGGCATGTATGCTAATAACACAGACTCAATCTTGTCTTTTACATCGTTCTTAACCCCTATTGAAACTTACTGATGCAAAACATTTCTGTCTACATAAAGGAAATTACGATATAATACTCATTCTTTTACATATACGCAAAATAAACTTCCGTTTCGTGGGAAATATTTACGTAATATGTAAAAATTATTCCAATCTTAGCGTAGATAATGACAGGTTAAATATTGAGATAAAACATCTTTTTTTTTATAAGGCATCCTCTCCTACGCTAAACAAAATTTTTGTGTTTCCTTTACGAATAACGTAATCATACCATTTGTCAGCATATTTATCTGGAGTTTTTAATAAGACAGGTCGCGTAAATCATGATTACAACTAATTTCATGTTACCCAATAGGTTTCCATTTCATATTTTTTTATGTCTTAATAAATATTAATATACAAAAACTAAAGAAAAGAAAACATCTTATCGCTTGTTTTACTTTTACTTGATGAATACAAGTTAGAAGTGATTAGACGAAGAAGGATTTTGTTACCTTCTTTTTTGGATATTTAGAAGTAAGTATTTTTAAAAATTCGTTATGTATGGAAACCTAATAAATTTTGTAATCTGAAATTTAAATAAAACATCACTGTTTCGTAAGATGTTAACAATGTATGTTACATATAATGTAAATATAATACAAAGAGCAAAGATTTGTTATTTTTCCTATTATATCTAAGTACTTACACTGTAAGCAACTAGAGAAAATTTCAATGCATTATTTTGTTTTTGGTCTCGACAGGTTTATTGAAGAAATATTGTTTGAGATCACATGCAAGGCTTTTTGCAAATATTTTCCAATGTATTACGTATTTACGGGTGACAAGCATTGATGATTGAATAATAAGCAAACATATGCAATTTTTCCATGAGATTACTTACTAAGTGTAGTGTCATTGATTGACAAATTTGTGTTTATCAATGATATTGATTGTTCATTATTAATCCTGTATATTAATTAAAGTAGGATTACTTTGTGCCAGAAACAAAAAAAATAAGACTTGATATTCCATTCTAATCTAAAACTAAGAGAAAATTCAAACAAGAAATTGCTTTGGAGCCACCTAAGTTTGCGTTTGCTGCAAATGTCAATAGATGGCGATATACTGTCATAACTACACATTATGTCAGCTTGCTTTTAAAGAATTCCTACGATTTAGTCGGTGACTTATGGATACTTCCTACGGCTTGCTGATGAG
The DNA here is from genome assembly GCA_963921985.1 of Agrilus biguttatus. Classification (NCBI taxonomy): domain Eukaryota; kingdom Metazoa; phylum Arthropoda; class Insecta; order Coleoptera; family Buprestidae; genus Agrilus; species Agrilus biguttatus. The sequence goes on from OY998122.1 coordinate 10,253,114, forward strand.
ATCTAATAAGATCGAAATCGCGCTCTACGTTTGGTAGTTTCGATAAATTACTAAACAAGAACTTATATTGTTTTTATTAATTTAGTTTATGTGACCGCCATATATACGAGGCATGTTTTTTAAGTAAGTACCGTTTTGAAATTCTGCCGCCGTCGGGCTGCGGTCAGTGTTCCGCGCATGCGCACTCAGTACCTACATCTCTCACTTACACACTGACGCCATTATAGTCTTGTTTACGTTGTTTACTGAGTGTTTAAGATGCCTCCGATAATCGTGAATCCCGCCGACTGTGAAGTCTGGGCTGTTATACAATTCCTTAGTGTTAAAGGACTAAAACCAATTGATATTCATCGTAAATTCGTGTGCAGTTTACGGACAAAACATTATAAGTGATGGAATGGTAAGGAAGTGGGTGAGAGCATTTAAAGATGGCCGCACAAATGTGCATGACAATGCCCGTCCAAATGTGAATAATCGGACCAAAGATCTCATCACATCTTTTCACTGGAAAATTATAGATCATCCTCCGTATAGTTCTGATCTGACGCCCAGTGACTGCCATTTGTTCTTGCACTTGAAGAAACATCTGGGCGGTCACAGTCTTCAAGACGATGACGAATTCAAACAGTTTTGATGCAGTGGTTAACAGTTAACAAGTCAGGCGGCAGAGTTCTATGAGAAGGGTATTCAAAAATTGGTCACTGGTCAAATGTTATGACAAGTGCGTGCATCATTATTGAAGGAAATTATGTAGAATGTAGAAAAGTAGATTAAAGTACAGGCTTGCATGTAAAAATAAAATTATTAAGATATCTTTGCATGTTTTTTATTAATTTCAAAACGGTACTTACTCGTGTAAGTTATTTGAAAAGCAAAAAAATCTAAAAGCTAAACACTTGAGGAAAACTTTTTGACTAGTTTTTGATTTGAGTATTTTAAAACCTTAAAATGACCAAAAACCATTTCGCAAATACATAATGCTTTCAAACAAATTAAATTACATCAAAGACGTACAGACAAATCATGGAAACTCACCCCTTCCCTTTGCCTCGGGGATAAAATATTGGAGACTTCTTTTTAAATCATATTTCTATATAGTGTGTAGGTAAAAACAAAGAGACGTATGCGTTCTACCAACATATTAGATAATTTTTCAACAATGGAAATAATTGCTTTGTTCTAATACGTATTTGTTAAATTCTAACATCTTAGTAGATACTAAATTATTTTCTTTTTTATCATAAGAAGTACCTATATACGTATGTATGTACGTTGCATACAGTCGTAGCTGGGAATTTCTGAGAAGCTAATTAAATTTCCAATCATAACGGACGGACAGTCGTTGAATTAATTATGTTAGAGGACCAAAATGCAAATTTTAATTGAAAAATGTATTTGTAACAACACAGCCACGTGAACGGGAAGAATTCCGATTCACGTTATGATTTGTTAAAGCTAACAACTGATGTTCTACGTTAAGTAGTTTTAATTAAACAAAATCCTGGCTAATCCTGCTGCCGACTACCCTGTGAATTTTGAACTAACTAAGGGGCCATTCAAGTATTATGTAACGCAGTTTTAAGGAATAAAACCACCAAACTAGTAGATTTTCACAAATTTTATTCAAACATATAACATATTTCGCCAAACATTGGCTTCCTCAGACATGCGAGTGTTTACTACTGAACTTGAACTGCCGCGTAATAGTCTAAATAGTTAACCAATGGGGGTGGAAATATGGAAATACATTTAAAATAAATTTAGTAGGAGGGAATTATTACCATCCATTTGGTCTATCAGTATTAAATTGAGTTTTATATATTTATTTATTTGTAAAATTTCCAGTAAAATCAATTTTTGACTTATTGCATTTGTGTAAAATTTCTAATTTATCATTATATACATGATATGATTAGCAAAATTTGAATCCATTTTATTTTTAAGGAAACTGTTTTTATGTTCCAGTGCTCGTTTTTGAAAATTTCTCCCCGTCTGTCCAATATACAGTTTGGGGCAAGACACACAGGTTAACTTGTAAACTCCAGAACATTCTTTATTATAGACTCTGTCTTTATTCCTTGGATTATGGATGTTCATCATGTGAAGGTCGAAACTATTAATTTTTTAACGCAGGTTTAAATTTACGACATTATGCTATTATTACTATCACGTTTATGGGGGTGGGGAGGAGGGGCGCTAAAGCGAAACGTTACTGAACATTCTGTTGACGAGGGCTATAAAAATATTCAAAAATTGCATTACGTAATACTTACGGCCCTTAACCATAGAAGTGAATAATAAATAAAAATATAAATTAAAAATTAAAAAAACAAACACTTGGTAAAGTATCAACTTAGATTACCTGGAAATATTAGAAATACAAAAAGCCCGTCACCAAGGTAAATTCATCACAAACGAACAATTAGATTTTAAGGTTTTTCCCATCATAAAAGCAATATTATAACTACCCATAACCAACCACCTCCATAATCAACCACCTTTATAAGTATCAATTCCAATGTAAAGCATTCATGGTCTTTGAGAATGACGTAAAAGTCGAAACAACTGTCAGACAAATAATAATAAATTTGTAAAACTGTAACAAGTGTTCGTTTTTTTATTTTTTAATTTATTTGAATAATGTTTCACCAAGTACCCTGCGAAACATCCTTATTGATTATCATAAAAATATATTTATTTTAAAATTGACTTTTCATTTTAGAATAACAGGTTTTTAAATTGTAAACTAAATTTATCTATCATGTTGAACTTTAATTAAAAATCACAAAGTTTTAAAAATATTTTATTTTGTAGACACTACAAAATCGATTTAAATTATCACCTGATTAAGCCAATATTTGGCGAAAAAATATTGTAGTGTCTACAAGATAAAATATTTTTGAAACTTTGTGATTTTTAATTAAAATTCAACATGATTAATAATTCGTTTCAACAAGTACTAGTCATCTACTATCAATAAATTTATCTATACTATGTTTTATTAAAATTAAAAATTGTTTTATCATTTTTGTTTAGATACAATACAAATAATTATTGATAATATTAAGAGCTTGTATTTCAGGAAAGTCTATTTTTACTGTCTACTTAGTTTCTGAAATTTCCTTATGTAAACTTAAAGCTGCTAACTGCTCAACGAAATGAGATTTTGACTCGAAATCTTTGGCCAAACGACGAATGTATTTACATATTAAAAACTTAATTTTCATTTATGCAAATAAGGGAATGCTTGTGGTGTATCGTTGAAATAAACATAATTATTTTTCATTTTTTCGACTTATAAGTCATGGTTCTAAGATATATTATTTATTAGGTCTATCACCATAACAAATTTACGTATGAAGCTCATAATTATAATTTTTTTAAATATAAATATAAATATGGAATCAACACAAACAGCTACTCCGAGGGCTAATACCCCTACCGGCATTGAATTACACTGTTTATTCCGATGGATTCTTAGACGAAGATATAACATACTCAAAAAAGAAGAAATTAAAATCCTTATTCGTCTAAATATTAAGATCAAAGATCTCCCATTTGGAACGCGTCCTATCAAGTAGGCACAACGAACCGAAAGCCACATCGATCAATTGGGTCTTATCATGTGGGCGCTGGCAGAAAGGCTTTTACAGGCAATATGGTAAATATAAATATGCCGGTAGGGGTATTAACCCTCGGAATAGTTGTTTCTGTTGATTCCATATTTATATTTATTATATAGCCTGTAAAGGCCTTTCTGCCAGCGTCCACCTGATGAGACCCGATAGGTCGAAACCGGTCATGTTATATAGCTTTCCGTACGCTGTGCCTACTGTGTAGGACGCGTTCCAAATGTGGGATCTGTGATCCTTGAAATTTAGATGAAAAAAGATTTTAATGCCTTCTTTTTTTAAATGTGTTTTTTTAATTTCCTTATAAAAATCGTTTTATCTATCACACAATGCGTTCTGTTAGCTAATGTGGGGCAATTTACCCATTCTTAATTTAATTTTCTGTAAAAACTGTGACAATAACAAAACGCGTCTGTTTTAAAGCATTCCCATTGCTAATTTGATTATTAACTGAAAAATCACAAATAGATATATATACAATCTTTCTATTTCTTTTTAATACGAATTAAGACTAAAGACGGGCCAATTTCTGTCGTAACTTACAAGAACTTATTATTAAGTTGGGCTTAAGTTAATTTGGTACTCCGCAGACATTCGAAGACAACGTAGAAGTTTTACACTTTAATTAAGTTTTGTTAGAAACATGAACATATCCATTTAATTAGGTAACATTTACCATTTAAGTTTGTAAACATCAAATGCTATCGCACTATACTAATACGTTTACTATCAGTTCACCTTCTTTTGGCAATAATAAATTTCAGAATTTTATTCACAGTTCATATTAAATTAATGTAGTATGTTGATGTACGCTTAAACTCGAAAAAATTAATGTCAAACTCTGAAGATGCTTACTACAGCAGTGAGCGAAACATCAGCGAAGAAGACATCGCCAGGATCACGGCCTACCAGCCCGGAATCTTCACCGACTACAAACTCCTACTGTGAAAGCCCTAGCCATTATTTCAACATTGTCTATTGATATATATCGAGAGTCAAACGAATACATCATGTTTTATACAAAGATACTAATAATTAAATAAAAGAAAAGAATTTGGGAACAATTGTTTCGATTTACTTAAACTTCTATCAAGAATATTACTATTATTAAAATTCAAAGTTATAAACAGGTCTTATATATCCGACCTACATTGTAGCGCAAAGCCGGAGGGCGTAATGCCCTCTTCAGCCTCCTTGCAGGAATCGTAGGAATGGGTGGGTGGTGTGGTTAGGGAGGGAAAGATGAGAAGGACGAAATGAAGGCAGAAGAGAAGTGAAAGATTATCTGTGGAATATTACTGGCCCAGCATTTGCCTAAGTGATCCAAGGAAACCACAGAAAAACTTGGACCAGACCAGCCGGACCCGCGTTCGAACCGGTGACCTCCCGAATGCTAAGCAATGATCTAGGGCACTAAACCACGCCGCTCGGATAATGGTCGGGAACTTGTTTACAATTATTTATAGTGCAGATTTTAATATGAGGGAAATTCCAAATTCTTGTTGGTCGTTATAAATTTATTGATTAAGGTGCTTATCGCTAAAATTTCAAGTTTATTAAATCTCTGGCTTTTATTAACACTGTATAATAATTTTACATTTTCTGAATCTAAGAGATGTTTGTAATACAATGGTCTACGATTCCAGTACATTTGTTTTTATTTACAATTGATTTAACGTGGTCCATTTAACTTGATATATACCGTTTTTTGAAGTATCAAGTTACATATAAAAATCCTGATTTCTTTATTTATTAATAATTAATTATTGAATACCACTTTTAAGTAGCAAATTTGTGCAGATGGTGTTCTGTACTTCCCTGTCCAATACCAATTCGTTATATTTACCCTAAAATTTTAATATTTTACAATCATTGCCAGGAAATTTGAATTCTTTTAATGATAAACTATACAGAAAGTTTTAATTATGCTGAACATTTCAGTTATATGAATCCCTATAAACGTAAAGCTTTTTATAAAAGCTAACTCATCAAATAAAATAAGATAAAACATATACCGGAAATACGAAAAGACGGAAACGGAAATCTTAGTTAATGTCGAGCAATTTGATGTCTAAAGACAGAATATTCTTCCTGTGGCAGCAATCTGTGACATTTAATGATAAAACTTAAGTGGAAGAGACGCATCAACCAGTGGCACAAGAATAAAACTTTTGCCATAAGTCATTTAAAAAATGATAGTTGTTTAAAATTTTAAAAGTTTCTGTATGATAAAATATTAAGCTCATCATATTTTTCACTCACATTTGGTAGGAGAAATGAGCTAAAGAATATTACAATTCAATTATTTCCATGTGTTTTTATCTAATAAATATTTTTTGTTAAATATACATATGTAAATTTGTGTAGGGTTTTGCCAAATTCGTTGTTGTTAAAATTCAGTTGGTGTTTTGTCAATTGTTTGTCAATTCCACGAATTTTCTTGTTTTCTGTGTTTGTTTCTCAGCATCTTCAAGCTAGTTAATGTGCGTTGCGTAACAAAAGATTGTTGGGTATTTTTAATATTAAACACTGAGTTCGTAAAACATATTCAATAATATATTGTCGGTTTGATAAGAACACTAAATGCAGTTTAAATTGTTTTACTTAATATCGTAATTTCTCTTACAATTGTTTCGGTCTCTTGACCATTCTCTAAGACTTGTTGGCAGAAAGTCAGTTGTAACAGAAATTACGATATTAAATAAAACAATCTAACTGTACTTGATGTTTTTATTAAATCGACAATATATTGTTGGGCATTTCATTCTTACTACCTACTAATATTGGTGGGCGGGCAGTGCATTCGACCTACACTGTTGGGCAAAGCCGAAGGGTAGGGCAGAAAGACTTTTTTAGCTTCATTTTAGAAACAGTGAGAATGGGAAGGGGACGGTTGAGGAGATACAAATGAGACGGACGAAATGAAATCAGGAATTCGGACTTTGCACCAGGATAATCAACTGTAGAAAAGTGGTTTGCTAAATTTAAACGAGGCGAAATGAGCACCGAGGACGATGCACGCAGTGAACGCCCCTAAGAGGCTGTTACCGAAGAACACATAAAAGAAGTTCACAAAACAATTTTTGATAACCGTAAAGTGAAGTTGATTGACATAGCTGAGACCCTAAAGATGTCAAAGGAACGTGTTGGTCATATTGTGAATAAATATTTGGATACGCGAAAGCTCTGTACAAAGTGGGCGCCGCGCGAGCTCACAATCGACCGAAAACAACAACGGATCGATGATTATAAGCAGTGTTTGGAGCTGGGAGCTGTTCAATCCGAATTTTTGCATCGATATGTGACAATGGATGAAACATGGCTCCATCATTTCACACCGGAATCCAATCGACAGTCAGTCGAGTCGAATGGACTGCACGTGATGAACCGACTCGGCTGGCAAGATTATGGAATCAGTATTCTGGGATGATCATGCCCATAGTATAACATTCATTGACTATCTTAAAAAGGGGAAAACCATAAACAGCGACTCAGCAACTATTACGTAGCGTTATTGGAGCGTTTAAAAGACGAATTCGTTGTTCCATCAAGACAACGCACCGTGTCACAAATCAATGAAATCGATGGCAAAATTCCATGAATTGGACTTCGAATTGCTTCCGCATCCACCGTACTCTCCAGATCTGCCCCCCGCGACTATTTTCTGTTCTCAGACCTCAAGGGGATGCTTGCTGGACAGAAATTTCGCGCCGATGAAGAGGTAATCGCCAAAACTGAAGCCTATTTTGAGGCTAAAGACAAACCGTAAATATCGTTACAAAAATGGCATCGAAAAATTGTATAACCGCTATAATCGTTAATCGTTGTATCGCCCTTGAAGAACTATGTTGAATAATAAAATCAAATTCTATCAAAAAAATTTTTTTTTCTATGCTAGCCTACCAACTTTTCAGCCCGCCTGTTACATAAACGTTTCCACAGTATCCTCCTGGACAATAAAATTCGTTAAATAGATAAGCAAAACACAAACTTAACTTTATAGCTAAATAAAAAAAGTTAAAACAATATTGCGTCAAACCATATCTGGATAAGTCTCGCTTTTATTTTTTACCTACAGCACAGTACCAGAAGTTTCAACGTTTGCATATTAGTGTAATGATTCCATACAAAATTCAATAAACATGCAAAAAAATTGCAATCAATGCCATTTCAAACGGCAAAGTTAGTGTAATTATTGACCCTTTTGTACCTACGTATTTTGTAACAAACAACCCTCGTTGTTTGGTATGTTGGTAGATACGTTTTTTTTCGTCAGAATATTATTTCGTGATTAATACGAAATTTTAAAGGGAAATATGTTTTCTATATCCACATGTAAAGGATTTTACTTACATAAAGGCTATCGATAAAATAAAAATAGTGATAAATATAAATTTAAATATAAATATGGAGTCAACAGAAACAACTACTCCGAGGGCTACTACCTCTACCGGCATTGAATTACACTGTACGATAAAAGAATGTTTCAACGAATCTATTTCGAAAAACTCGACATATGTTTCGACCGGGCGGTCTTTATCAAGAGTAGATTACACAGTATTAAAAGAACTTTTGCCTTTCTGTCAGCGCCCACCTGATGAGACCCGATAGGTCGAAACCGGTCGTGGGATGTGGCTTTCAGTTCGTTGTGCCTACTTGTTAGGACGCGTTCAAAATGTGAGATCATTGATCTTAATATTTAGACGAATAAGGATTCAATTCCACCTTTTTTTGAATATGAAAAAATAGTGATGTTTTTAAAAATCATTATTCTTCAACATATTTTTTGTGATATCATAAAACCAGCTTGAAAATATCACCATCGCACGTATTTTAAATGAAAATTTAGGTAAAAACATTAGATGTATGCTATAACTTTCGATTAACGTCTTAAAACCAAATTTCATCTCATATAGATTCCCATACTTTTGCAAAAACTCGATTCGAATTAATAAACAGTTTTTACGTGATGCGTGTACAAACAAACAGATGAACAAAATTGGTGTTAATATATTTCACCACGTATCCTTTATACCTCAGCCCCGCCCAGTTATCTTTTTGCAAATATTTTCATTGTACAGGCACGCAAAATTAGAATTTTGTAATACGACTAGGCAACTAAGGAAACATCCCTGTTTTTGTTAGGGACTTATCAGATGTAGCAGCATCATAACCACAAGGGAGCAAATGGGGCACTTGATCTCCTCTAGCTCATGTGATCAAATTTCTTAATAAATAGAATTTTAATAATGAAACATTTTTAGAGAAATCTTTAGTAGAGACTAATTTTAATAGATTAATAGTGATATTAATTTTTTCATACTACAAATTACCTGAAATTAATGAGGAAATATTTGTTGCTGCTGTTACGCCCTCGCCAGTGCTCTGACCACTATGATGTGAGAGGTGACAGCAGAACAACGACGAACGTACTTACAAAGTCACAAAATCGTCTGAATTTATGTATATTACCTTTGGTCAAAGGTCCCGGATTCTATTCGCGACGTATCGCATGTTGGTTTTTGTGAAACATTTTATAAATAAAGAAAGGAAATAAATAATACTGCTTTTTTGTTTCACACTTGAAATTTTATTAAATCTCGAAAATTGTTTCGGCTTATTTAAGCCTTTCTCAAGAGAGTAATATATTACACTCAATAGTGTAACATCTTACTCTCTTGAGAAAGGCTTAAATCAGCCGAAGCAATAGTCGAGATTTAATAAAATTTCAAGTTTGAAAAAAAAGCAGTATTACAAATTTTACACTATTAATATGAGGTAATCTGTAGTAGGAAAACATTAATTCAAAAATTAATATCAACAAATATGTATTAAAAATAGTATTTACAAAATACACAATTAACATCAATTATCTCGAGTTGTTTCTTTAAAACTAAAAAAAACTTTTTTTGTATTTCATTCCCACCGGCTACTAGTGCTGGTGGGTGTGCAGTTCCTGCGACCTACACTGTAGTGCAAAGCCGGAGGGTAGGGCGTAATGCCCTCCTCAGCCTCCTCTCAGGAATCGTGGGAATGAGTGGGTGGTGTGGTTAGGGAGTGAAAGATGAGACGGACGAAATAAAGACAGAAAAGAGGTGAAAGATTATCTGTGGAATAATTACTGCCCCAGCATTTACCCAAGTTGATCACACAAAACTTTTTACTCTTTAAACAACCAAGGCGTTAACCAATAGTCAACCCGCTCCCCCACTCAGAATCATTAATATAAGTAATGCTACCCTTCACCATTTGGTTAGCCATTTTCTTCGTTATCTGATAAATTTACACCGTCACACTTGTCTTGGAGAATTCTCTCTCATAATTCAACTTTCACATTTTCCTCTATTTTTATATTAAATGTAAGGATTTATGCTTCTTTCTACCCCTGAATGAAATCCTCAATACTCGCCTGCAAATGTTAAATAAGTTTTCACTGTCACGTTTTGATATAGCGTAATGTTGAAAAATATTTCAGTGTAAAATGTTTACAGGAAATTTAAGTTCAGATTTTTATTGTCTATGAATTAGAAATGGACGAACATTTCTCCCCCTTCAACTACGAAATACAAGGAATAATATTGTATTTTATCTACCCACACTGGAGCTTTGTCTTCCAGATTTAGTTCTATTACCATTGTAGCAAAAATAATTATAATCAAAAATTCGACCCTTCGAATAAACGTAGCATATTAAACACATATCGCTGCTGATTTTGTTTTGTCGAAATATATACGACACCAATTCGAAACTTATTTCCAATTTCACCGAAACAAATGAGGTAATTTATGGACCAGTTAATCAGGTTAACCTTGCTTTAATGAAAATGGATAAGCCAATTTCACAGTGTGTTTATAGCAATGAATTTTTAACTTAAGCTGAATACGTTTATGTTTACCAGACCTAAACTGACTTAAACTTTTCATTTATATTAACTTTACCAATATATCGTTTTGGACATTTCTCGTTTGTGTTCAACTACCGATTGTTTTCTTCTTTTCTTTTAATAATAACCAAATTAACAATTAAAATTAATCAAATTTAAAAATACATCAATAACTACTTTTTTTAACATAAGGAATTGAAGTAATCCTTTGCTAATAAAATTAATTAAGGGAGGAATTCTTTCCTGCGTACTTTCTATTACAGAGTGGATTAATGGCTATGTGACATTATCAAATTTTTCTGTTAAAGAATCTTTTTCTACTTTGAGAACCGCTTTAAAGTGCATAAGAAGTATTTAAGCTATGGAAATATACTTAATTTTAGTTTGATCGGCCATGTAACTGTAATTGCTAGCGCCCACCTAATGAGACCCGATAGGTCGAAACTGGTCGTGGGATATGGATTTCGGTGCGCTGTGCCTACTGTGTAGGACGGGTTCCAAATGTAGGATCTGTGATCCTTTGTAATTAGACGAATGAGGATTTTAATACCTTCTTTTTTTTGGATTGTTATCTTCGTCTAATAATCGTTCGGAATCAACAGTGTAAATCAATGCCGGTAGGGGTATTAGCCCTCGGGATAGTTGTTTCTGTTGATTATATATTTATAAGTAATTGTTGCATTTATTGATTTAATTAGTTATATGAGCTTTAGGTATTCATCAATATATTTTTGTCTGTTTCTACAATTATGTTCCATTCTAACGCTGATAAAAGAATAATATAATGAATTTGTGTTATCATAAATAATATAATTTAAACTTTCTAAAGTGACCGTTTGATGAAACATTATTTATAAAAGCAATAAAACGAAGTTTCAACAATATTTTATTGAAGTATTGTGTATGCTATTGAAAATGACCACATAGTGGTCGAAACAATATTGTCGAGATCAATAAATTATTGTTGAAACTTTGTTCGTTTTATTGCTTCTATTATAAATAATTATTTAGTATTGATACAAGTGTTTTTTTTTTAAATTTAAAATTTTGTTATTTTCAGATTTTTTCCTGAATTTGTACCATAAGATCATTCAGTCTAAATTTCAGTGATACTTTTCACGGCCAGACTGACAGACAGACGGATGATTTTTAGATGCAAAACCTTAAAAATAGGTGAACTTTTGACCTTTTTTACCTTTTAACAGAGGAAGAATAATTACTATTCTTAATGCATATACTTTTCAAATAATCAAACTAAAATTGGATGTACTTTAAAGGCCTAAATGAACCAATATGGACCATCACTCATTGCATAAATTACAAAAAATTATAATAATTTACTTAGATTTGGGAAGCATTTATTAAAATAATTTGTTGTTGAGGACCTCGCACTATGGAAGAGTTACATTTTTAGTTTTTAAGATTCCGTATCAAATAGGTAAACAGGAATTTTTGTGATGAGACCTCGGCTCTTAGGAATGCTATCGACTTGTCTAATGTATATCATAACATAGCATATTAATTATGCTAGACTGCCAATACTTGTTCATATTTCAAACCTTGTTGTCTTGTATCCACAAAAGCACCTCTATTTATCTCGACTTTTGTCATAAAAAAAAAAAAACTAAAAACTTCTTCTAGAAGCGATAATTTTTTACCTTAGAAATAAGCAAAGCATTGTATAAAAAAGGAGAACTTATGAACAACCAACCAGAATTAGTAACCTACTCCTTTCCACTTATTTTAAGTAGACTATAAATACATGATTTGTTTAGATTTAAGTTTAGTAATTAGTAATACTCTTGACAATGATCACGTAGATCGAAACGATATTGCCGAGTACAATAAACAATTGGTGAAACTTTTTCCATTCTTTTATTTATTTCTCTTTGAAGCCAAAAATGTTTTACAGTAAGTGCACCCTAAAAAGATTAAAATTTTATATTAAATAACCTTAACTTAGTTAACAATCAATTAGAACTGACCACTTATAACTCCCCCTTCTACTTTTAAATTTGTAATTACTTAAATAGCAGCGAGTAGTTCTTAATTTTAGTAATAATTTGTATTTCTCTTGTAAATGTCCTTATTAGGCCGAAACAAATTTGTCGAGTTGATAAATAAACTAGTGAAACTTGTCCTTTTATTTTCTTTCTTGTGTTTCGTAAGGACACGTTTACCTTCTGCATGGGGGTAAATGCAGAAGTAGTAGTTTTATTATTTTATTATATATGTATATATTGTATATATATATATATCTATATCCCACCACTAATTAATAGGGTGCATATGACAAATACAGACTATGAACACCTTACACATCTAATAAACTTTGATTTCTATTTGAATTTACTTTAATTTAATAAAATATTAATTCTTCGTATGGATATCTGTCGACTACATAAAAAAAATTTCTTATAATAATTTTTTTTTGATCTATTGATAGTATTTGATTTTAAAAATTTGTTCATCACTATTTCAAAAAGCTTTCTGTCACGTTTATCATTTACTAAATATAAGTGTTTTGAATTTAAAACAAGTAACTTTTCATTTTTATTATTTTTTTATTTGAATATTAACAAAATTTATTCTTTTAAATAATTTAAATTTCAACATTTTCACACGAAACCTAAAAACATATATATATATATTATATTTATTATATATATATTATATTTATTTATTTTATTTTCCTCATATTTATCCGAACATGTTATCGTAAAAATTGTCCATATGTAGTTGAAATCTCATGCCCAGCTATTAGACTATATTTACGTATATATGTAATTTGGGCATAGCAGTTTCAGACATACGAATGTGACAGATACACCCGAGTGATGATATACCTGCGAGTGACTCTTTTTTTTAAGGTAAGGGACTTTAAAACTGAATCACAAATTTAAAAAGCGTACAGAAAAATATAATTCAAATATGTATAACATATTATATTTGTTCCACGAATATTGTTCCTGCTGAATATTCCAAGATTTTCAGCAGAAATCTTTAACCATTCATCCTTTATATTATTATGAGATTAATTTACGTTTTTAATTCAAGTTCAAATTCTATAACACTTTAAGAGCAACAGGCTTTACGAATTACATAGAAAACGTTTCAAGAGTTATAGGGAAGTTCGATAAGCAAGAACTTTTTAAACCGCTTAATTGATACCAATAAACAAACTGTTAAATGTTCATTCCACCCATAATGTATAAATTGAAAATATCGTTATTATAAATTGTATTAAACAATGCCAATGTTGTTAACGTACTTTTGAAATCACAAAATTTCAGAATTAGGCATAATTACAAACATATATTATAAGTTGTTTTCAACTTGTGGTGTTAAAAATAATTAAAAGTATTTAGCAATATAAAATAATTAATTGAACGCTACGCAACAATCTTTGATATCGCCATTTTATTAAATAATTAATTTCCTGTAGCAAAAATACCGTGCTAAAATTAGTACTGACTGTATTACCTTTTACTTTATAAACTTCTTCAAAAAAATATATGCAAATAACAATAATCAAGAACACATATAATTTAAAGGAACGACATCCTTAAAACAGTTTTATTTAAAAAATACGAAATTGCATTCAACTAATTAAAAACTTTGTCGACTTACATTTCAAAAAGATCTGGCGGAAGTAAACCGGAAGTTGATGTCGGTCGGTGCACAGTGTCAGACAGGATTCAAAAAAATGGATGCGTGATTTGATAAACTTCTATATCTTTTATCTATCTACCACAGTAGTCGAAGGGTTACGATGCAATGAGGAGTACCCTCTTGTACTGTGGGTCTTATATGTACGCGCGTCGTGGTGGTAAACGTGGACGGTGCCGAGACGCCTGCGACGCTTCAACGTCGACGTGGGCGACGGACGATCCTGATCGGCCACGACTATTGGACGACCAATCGGACCAACTAATCTGAATAAGAACTTCCATCATATATCACTTTTCCATAAGAAACATGTCACGGGGGTGTTGAATTAGAATAATATTTTTCGCTAGCATGTTAATACACCTGATGCGCTGAAGCATGTACAATGACGCATACCATTTTCCCGATTTTTCAATTTTTTATTATATATGAAGCCAGTTCTGATTATTAGCTTGATTAAAGTATTTTTAAACGTCGATCCAGAGTCTTATTTCAAAAATCAAAAAAAGGCGTGTCTGTTACAGAATATACGACCGAAGTAAAATTTCGTATAAATAAGTGGTGTGGTATAGCAAAGTATATTTCGAATTTATTTTATAGCATATAGTATTAGTCTTAAATGTGGATATTGTTAAAATTTCTTTTCATTCAATATTAAGTATTAACATTTTATATGTAAATATATAAAAAATACTTCATAGTGATTTTTCAATAATTCGTATTTTTAATTTGAAACATAAAATAATTGAAATATTAGACTCGCTTAGCACTTGGTGAAACATTATTAAATAAAAACTTTATTTATTAAATTAAATTTAATACTCTTTGAAAATGGTGTTGTAGCCGAAACGATCGTTAGATACATAATAAAGTCTGTGAAACAAGCCAAGTGTTCTTTTTGAAATATTTTTGAAATATATATATCAAAGTTTTTATGAAAACTTAATTTGAAAATGGCTTAACACAGTAAAACTGTTCTTTAATGTAGCATATACTTAATTTATTTCTAACTTTCGACGGTGCAGTAATTATGAAACAAATTTAGTAATTACATTTAAACAAATAAACACAAAAATAAAATTACAAAATTACTTTACAGCCCTCTTTTAACCGACAATAATATTAAATTCGGTAGCACTAAATTTCTAAATAATTTTAGTTTTAAATTTAAAAATTTCCCATGTAAAAACTTCATCTTTATAGTTGGCGAAACTAATGGCATAAGTTTAGGTAAATGTACAGTAATTAGTAAAACTAAATGAAATAACCTCATGTTGCAAAATTGTGCTATCAAATATATTGTAATTCATTTGGTGCCTCTTATAGAGGGTGATCTATTCTTTCTACACTCACTTGATGGTTTCAATATTTCGGTAAAATAAGAAAAATACAAAATTTCTACAAAATTGGTATATTTTAACACTTTACAATTGTTTCGCCCAACTTAGACTTCTGCAGAAGTAATAATAATACGTATTATCGTATCGTATCGCATTATCATTACTTCTGAAGAAGCCTAAGTTAAGCGAAACAATTGTAAAGTGTTAAAATATATCAATTTTGTGGAAAATTTGTGTATTTATTATTTTACCGAAATCTTATATAGGAAAAAGGGGAAGAAGTATCAGAAAACGTACATCTGAACATATGTATTGCATCAAAAAGAATGACAAAAATATTGGCTTTGCAAAACACTGTACAACTTTTAATCATTCAATAGATCTTGAGAAATCAAAAATTTTACATTCCAACATTTCAGAAAACAGGAAATTATCTTAATTAGAAAATTTAGAAATAAAGAAAGCAACGAACAAAAATGTACATTTAGTTAATAATCAATTAGAACTAGATACTTTAAATTCTCAGCTCATCCTATATAGTCTCTAATCCTGTACGCCATCTCTTTCCTCTTCTGCAGTATGGTGTAAATAGTTACTTCTACATTTTAAATTTAGTAATCCAACTTGTAAATAAAATAAATAAAAGAAAATTTCTTTTTTTATGTTTCAAAGGGTTTATTTAACTCTACAATTGTTTTGACCTCTTAGGTCTTTACCAAGAGGACAATGTTATATTGTGAAACGTAGTAAATAAATTTTAAAAATTAAATAAAACACAGTTTAGAAAAGTTTCATCAATTTAATATTGTCAACTCGACAATTGTTTCGATCTACAAGATCATTTTCAGGAGTTCTTTCGTATTAAATAAATTAATCGACAATATTAACTTGGTCAAACAATTTGTACTCATGAAAATGGTCGTATCGGCCGAAACAATATTGTTCAGATAATAAAATTTCAGTGAAAACATTCTTGTGTTTCTTTGTTTAAATTTAATTACTACATACTTAATTATTAACAGGTGTAATGCTAACTTCTTGCCAATGGTCATCTTCCAGTTCTATAGATGAAACAATTGGCTTGCGACAACTGATGACCAAATTACGAGATAAACGACATCGATTAAATCTAATCTTAAAATGATGAAGACATAGATTGGAGTAATATCTAGGGTTGAACAAATTATTAGGTTAATCGATTAATTGCAAATAATTAATACACACTAATCAGAAATCAATTTTTAATCCATTAAAAGGGTGACAGTGTTGATACCAATTATTAAAAATTAAATAAAACACAGTTTGTAGGGTTTGACCAACTCAATGTTGTCAATTAATTAATTTAATAAAAATTCTTGAAAATGATCTTGTAGATCGAAATAATTGTCGAGTTTATAACATTAAATTTGTGAAACTTTTTCAAACTGTGCTTTATTTAATTTTTAATATTTATTTACTTCCTTTCACACAAAGTGCACCATTAATTGAGAGAGATTTTCGTTCGTCTGTGATAAGCAAGCAAGCCGGATAATTTATATTTCTGGATACCAATAAAAACTGTATGTTTTATTGTAAACTCTTATATTCTTTATGTATTTCGTTTTTGAGGCAACAGCTGTTATTTTTTTGCATTATGAAAATGTTTATCTTTGTGTTACTATGTTTAATCCAAATAACGAGTAAAAACAGGAATTATTGTTCCGACGTTCACTTAAAATTGTTACATTATAAGCAAAAAGGCAAAAAATTGAATTTACTTGAACCATTAGAAATAAGAAAAGCCGTAACAGCAAACAAATGTTTGGTCAATAATCAAACTGAAATGTTAACATCCAATAACCCTCTTGTACTTGATACTCTGTAATCGTAACCAGTTTAAATAAATTTAGATTTGCACTAAGGATTTACTTTAGTACCTGTTTACTCTTGATAATAATCATTCAGGTTTAAACAATATTGTCCAGATTGAAACACAAGTGTTGAAACATTGTGGTTCTTATTTCATTTCTTTTTTTTTTTCGTATGATTATCTAACTTGCACCACTGATGATGGTTTGTATAGTAAAAACGCAAATGTACCTGTAGTTCTAGAATAGCTTTACGTATGCTTTGATATAAAAGGTTTGTGGTCAACTTCATCCAGAAAATGCATTATCTTCAGGGATTATTTCCCTAATAAACAATATGAGTTATCTATTTATCAGATTGTTTTAATTATTGGTTATTTTTATTGATTAACAAGTTTATAATGGAGAATAGCTTTTTATTAAATATCAACTTTGTTCAGCATTAGAGGCAATAAATAAGCATTCATTTCTTTAGTCCTTTCATTCGCAATGTTTCGTATCCTTCTTGCATTACGGCTTTGTCGGAAAAGATTCGATCGTCTTGGTCGCGGCATTTTAATGATGATTCAAAGAGAATATAAATTACTGATTATTATTGATTTCTGACAAAATTTATAATTATCTAATTTTCAACCGTACTTAACCATAGACAAAATTACGTTTAGCTGTCATTTGCGTTTTGTTACTCCATGTCAGATGCGTTTTTGTTATACCACGTTTTATAGTGACTTGTATTCTCTTTGAATTTTATGTCACGTCACACGGGAACGCGGTCGAACTGGATAAAAAGTATCATATGTCCGTCTCCTGGTTCTAAGCTACCTCTCCACAAATTTTCAGCCAAATCGGTTCCGCCGTTCTTGACTTATAAATAGTGTAACTAACACGACTTTCTTTTATCTACATAGATTAAGATTTTATAAGATTGGTATATTAGTAAAGAAGAAGAAGAAGATAAATTCCAATATGTAACTGTCTTTCGTAACATCTAACCTCTTCCGGCACTTTACTCGTTAAATGCTCCAATATTACACCAACATTTCATTGTATAGGTACGAGGGTTGCTATTTGTTATATTTTTGGGCCTTGGCAATACTAAGTGTCTACAGGCGCCATCTGACGTTTATAATTGAAAGCTTCACCTTTTGAACCATAACCTTCTTCAGAACGTATTGTCATTTGAGCACAACTTGTGTTGTTTACAGTTACTTGAAAATTTTGTCTCGGCGAAAAAATGGAATTAACTTGTGAATATTTACGTGCGATGCTTTACGACTTTCGACGTGGATTATCAAGACAGGAGTGCATCGATCAACATACTTTGACTTTTGGCGATAAATGCCCATCCTTGTCCGCGAACTACTACTGCAAGATCATCGTGTGACTTATTGTGAGATTGAGTCATTCTTGGGCATTAGTATGACAAGCATCAATAAAATGTTGCATGAGCATTTAGTTGTGAAAAATATTTGTTCGAGTCGGACCCCGCATAATTTGAGAGAAGCTCAAAAAGATGCTCGTGTCAATTGGTGCACAAAAAAGTTCAAGAAATGCAATACAAAAGTTGTGTATAACATCTACAAAGGTGATCTTCTAAGACGAGCCAAATTAGACAAAATATTCGTGCGCGAAGCACTTCGGAGCAAATTATCGCCTAGTTCTTCGGAATAACTGGATATGTGGCAACCATGCCGTCAAATAAAAAAAAGGAGGGGCAACGAAAGATCACTCTTCATCATGACACTGCAAGCTTTCACACATCGGCTGAATTAACCACCTATTTGACTGGCCAAAACGTCAAATT
This sequence comes from Agrilus biguttatus, assembly GCA_963921985.1. NCBI lineage: Eukaryota > Metazoa > Arthropoda > Insecta > Coleoptera > Buprestidae > Agrilus > Agrilus biguttatus. The sequence continues at coordinate 10,272,289 of OY998122.1, forward strand.
GATGGGTCATGCTCCGTACAGTCCCGATTTATCACCAAATGACTTTTTCTTATTCCCCTTATTGTAATATGCTGGTCTAGTATTATATTGATGCAGGGTTTTACCAACCATTTCGCTTATCTTACCTGAATATGGTAATTTCCTCCAAACGTCATTAGAATTGGGATTGGGTGGGTATATGATGTTATTGAATTTAGATTTTTGTTTTTTCTTTAGTAACTTATCAATGATATTTCTGTAGTAGACATTATTTTCTGCTATTAATTTTATCAAATTTACTTCTTTTTTATAATTTTTTTCCGGTAAAGGTATGTTAACAATTCTGTTTATCATGGAATGGAAGGCTGCTAGTTTTATGTTACGGGGATGATTAGAATCAGAAGGTATGATGCAATCTGTGAAGGTGTCCTTTCTATAAATATCAAATTCGAATTATAGAAAGGACACTTTCACAGATTGCATCATGTGTTGTGCCCGCTACACGGAACGGAAACTATCAATTGTAATCAAAAACATTATTTAAATTATTATTATGTATATACGAGATAAATAAATATAAAAATAGAAATATAATTTCTAACGCATGACATGGTCTCTCGGCATTCGTTTATTGTTCTTTAAGACAAAATACAAACTACGTTTGCCGGCCGTTGGCAGAATATTTCAGTACAAAAATGTTTTTTCTCTCTTAACGAATCATTTGAGTCTAAATCGCCTAAACTCTGACATTATAAAATTTTCATTGTTAAGCGTACTAAACAAAAAGTCACAGGACTCAAAAGACAAACACTTTTCCTGCTTTTTGTTGAATTTGCTGTGCACCCGATTGGAGTCTGATTTTCTGAAAACTGAAAGAAACAGGAGAACAAGAAAAAATATTGTAGAAGTTAACGAAGCAAGCGAAAAAGAAAGTATTATTATTATTATTCATCAAAGAAGTATTTTGTTTTGATATTTCAAAAAACAGTAACACAAATATTGAAGACAAAAGGGTGAAGGAAGTGTAAAATCGATTCGTATCAACGTATTAGAATGATCTCTTCGATATTGTCTAAGTGTACAGGGTGTCCTACCAGAGGGGCCATTTAATATTGCAAATGTACGCACTTAACCACGTAAGAAAACATTTTAAAGGTTGTTTATATTACACAGTAAGTTTAATTAAAATAAGAAAGTGTTAATTTTTATAAAAATCAATGTTTTTCTTGTGATTGATTTAATCTAGAACTGATGTTTCACATAAATGTTTACCAACTCAATATTGTTGAACAATTTCCTATTCTAAAATTAAATATTTTTAGTATATAATATATTGTACATACTTTGTATCATCTTACATAAAAACGCTTTCGTGATAGATTTGGTAACAAAATATGATTGACTTCCAGTGTAAATTCAACTTAAAAAAAGCATATTTGTGCTCTGTTAAAACAACTCTTTTCAACGATACCCCACAAGCATTGACAGAACTAAAAATCTTTATTGCCTCCTGTTGGCATGAATGTCCCGTCAAATAAAGTTTTTTGGAGGCGATATTCGTCTCTGGTTATCGAATGTACTATGTGTCAATTTCATTTTGTTTAGAAGATATAATCCATAGATATACGATGAGACAGATAGCGTTGACACAATAAAAGGATCCCGCTACACCTGTCCTTCGACTATGAAACCCTAAATATATTTATTTACTCGTATTAGTAAAATTGCTAAGAAAATCTTAATCGACCATAAGTAAATAATTTTGTAAGAACAAAAATAATTTCTTGGTCAAATAATTTATCGAAGCTACCAGACGTTGATCGCGATTTCGATATTACTAGATCCCATCAGCACGCCATAGGCAGATTCGATAAATTATTGATTTTTTTTTTTTTTAGTGTTTAACCTCGAGGAGGGGAAATCTTCATAGACACCCCCGAAGGTGGGGGTAGTGTCGGATTCTTACCGACTAAAACCCCTCCTCGAGAAGGGAGTGCAACCCGAAGGTTTTCCATCCCTGGGGAGGTTGGGATCGGGGAGTGGGTTGTTTGAGGTGTTGGGGGGGATTGGGGAGGGGGTGTAAGAATTGTCAGGTGACCCATCTCGAATATTGGATGGGTACTCGCGCTAAATAGCGAAGCTAGAATTTGAGCGGGATTAACGGCTCAGTGTAGAAGGTGGCAAGGCCTTCTGAAGCGGTCGGTAGCTTTCGGGGCGAAGTTGGAAAGTGATGAGATGGACGGGTTTGGGTGGCCTGAGACTGAGGCCCTGAGATTTGCTGCGAATTTGTTTGCAGCCTCGGTAAGTGAAGGGAGCCCAGTTTCTTTCAGAATTTGGAAATTTCTGACGAACCAGGGGTAGCCTAATGCGGAGCGAAGGATCCGCATGTAAGTGCCTTGAAGGGTTTTGAGTCGACGGGGTTGGCAGCCCCAAATTGGAATGGCGTAGGAACATATGCTCCTGATTATTGCGTTGTACGCACGAATTTTAGTTTGGTCGGAGATGAACCTATTTTGGAAGAAGGGCTTGAGTGAAATAAAGGCGCCCAGGGCCTTTGCGCGGGTGGCTTGCATGGTAAATTATTGACCAAATCGCTGGAGCTTGGTACAAAGCAGATTCAAATAAAACGTTAATATGGCAGTAAGTCGCCATCTACCGGCTTTTGCTGCTATTGCCATTTTTCATAACGTTAAACAAGGCCTTATTAGTGTATCATCTTGTCTAACTGAATCGGCGGCGCAGCTTATATGCGTGATAGGACACGTAAACCAAATTAATAAGAATTTTGTTCTAAAATGACACACCATATTCACAATTTCGATTATAAATGAAAAACAACATTTTAAATTAATAAAAATGACAATTAACTATGATGGTTGTGAACTTAAATATGTTGGACAAACAAAACGGGCTATTTTAACGAGATATAAAGAACTTTAGATTAAACAGATTTGATAAGTCAAATGTTGCCTAGCATATTTTTAAATAAACCACCCTATAGATCCTAAATTTATTTAAAATGAGCAAATCTGAACTTGACGCTTGGGAAAGTTTATACATTCAAAAGAACAAATATAATATTATGAATTCAGATTTTAGTCCAATCCCTAATTCTGTCCTGTTCCAACTATTGCAATAGGAGGGTCAACAGTTCAATGCAATAAGTGCAAAATATTTTTTGTTTCATTACATCAAGCAATTGCTTCAAGAACATTCAAATTCAATAATATATGTTAGGAATGGTTCAACCAAATTGTAGCTTTTTTCTACTATTTGAGCTGTGTTGTGACTCTAGGGGTAATTGAGAAATGACACTCTAACTGGCGTGCGCTTGTAAACCTGGTCAATTCTCAGATATGCGCTTAAAACTGGAAATTGTTGTGAGAGAAACAGACGCCTAATGATTTCGTCCTTCTCCGGACCCTACTACTATTAATATAATAATACTGGATATATTATATTATCACATTGTTATATATTTGATAATTCATAGCTGCATTCAACTAAATAAATGTTTACTTCACAGACTTTTATAGTTTTATTGTTTACTATTACATTCCAAAATTTTGACTGTTTACATAATTTATTTTTAAGATTTTTTCCCAATCTTTAGATGGTCTTGTGCGGTAATTAAAGAGGGAGACATATATAGAAGAATTATTCTGCAATGTCCAACTATTGCAATAGGTTTAATTGATTATAGTAGTAAGCTTTTTTACCTTCCTTTTCCTTACAGTTTCCGAATTGTGAAGCATGCGTAGTTAATATTGGCCTATTAAGCCTTCTCAACTGCGGTTATTGAACACGCTCGTTAATTTTTTTTCTTTTTTTACTCCTTTTTTTAAAGCATGCTTAATTACTTGTTTGTCTAAGCATACATTTGTAAAGTTTTTCCTAGGCCAACAGCATTGGTTTCTTAAACATTTTACAAATAGCATTGAACGTATTCAAGTGTCCTTCCCAACCCTTCTACTACTATCCACTATCTTTTCTTTTCGGTCTTCAACCCCCTCCCCTATAAATAGGCGAAAATTTTAAATTTTAGAATCTCCCGCTTAAATTCTAGCTTCGCTATTTAGCGCGAGCACCCATCCAACATTCGAGATGGGTCACCTGACAATTCTTACACCTCCCCAATCCCCCCAACACCTCAAACAACCCACTTCCCGTTCCCAACCTCCCCAGGGATGAAAAACCTTCGGGTTGCACTCCCTTCTCGAGGAGGGGTTTTAGTCGGTAAGAATCCGACACTACCCCCACCTTCGGGGGTGTCTATGAAGATTTCCCCTCCTCGAGGTTAAAAACTAAATAAAAAAAAAAATTTTAGAATTAGTTTAGCTTTTCAGCGCGAGTGCCCACTCAATCATCTGTGGTGGGCCACCGATATCTCAACGCTTCTTTCCTCCCCACCACTCAAGCCTCACCCCTCCCAACCTAATCCTTCTCCCGGGATGTATAACCTTCGGGTTGAGCTAGCAACTCGAGGAGGGGTTTTAGTCGATAGGCGCTACGGCAAATCCGACACTACCCTTTCGGGGGTGTCTTTTGAAGATTTACCCTCCTCAAAAATAATCAAAACAAAAAAAATTAGAACCAATCTCACGTTGATAATGCCCACGTTTGAAGTAGGCTTAACACATGTCCGCTTAGTAAAATTGTGTTGGTGGGGTGAGTCTCCTATTTTATTTATTTATATTAAATCACTTACCCTTTTGGTAAAAAAACTGAGTACGCCTATGCCTTTTAGATAGAATTAGATAGGTAACTCGTTTTGTGATTTTCCTACCCCTGCAATCCGATATAATTTTTCCTATACACGAATATGTGTTTTTATCAACTACGGTTGATTGATTTGGTTACTAACGTAATGAATTCTTAATCACGTTCAATTACATGTATCTCTAGATTTCACAGTGACCTACGCACTTTTCAAAACATGATAGGGGATGTAAAGCATCAAATATTGATTTAAAGGTTTAGACGTAACTTGAGTAATTAATGCATTTATTACCGATAAACACGAGGACTAAGTTAAGATATGTTAGGTTAAACCTCAGAGGATAGACAATCATAAGCATCTAATGCATGATTTACTTCTTAAGCTCAGTTCCCTGAAATAGCATATTGTGAAACAAGTTGATACAAATAGACTCAAAAAAAAATTAAAATCCGTCCAAACATTCTTATTTAAAGTAGAATGATGTTTCGGGTTTGTAGGCCGTGGTCGATGTGAACGGTTTCGTCCAGACGTTTCGTCAGCAACTGCTGCTGACATCCTCAGTTGGTGCTGCGTTGACTACGCGATAGTCAGTCGCTGCCGAGACTTCGAGGTATAATCTTCGCCCGCGTAGTCAACGCAGCACCCACTGAGGATGTCAGACGCAGTCTATTAATTAGTTCTGCCAGGCAAATTTATTTAACATTTACAAACTAAAATCGTAATTTTAATGCATGTATGTTATTGTATCAACAAATATCAAGCTAAAAAAAAAAACAATATGAGCTGAAACATTATAAGCATCTTGAAAAAACTTTCAGGGATTACTATAAATAAAAAAAAAACTTAAAAAAATCATTCGCTTAACATACCAAAATTATAAAAGAGTGCAAATTTCTTTGTTTAAGCAAATTCCTTTTTCTCGGTGTACCTATACACGATTCCAGTCGTTCTAAAAAAGTAAACAGAAAAATCCAGTTAAAGTACTGGAATGCCTGATACAGTTCATTGTATTGGAATTGAAACAGGGTTTATATTCTACCAATTGAAATCCAGCTCTGGTTTGGATACTGAAATAATGTACCTAAACAGATTTTGCGGCCAATGACCATATTTAGCCCTGACAAGAATTTGAAAATTTATTAAAATCCATCAATTACGTACAACTACGTTTAGAAAAATTATTTGAGGATCCACTTAAAAAATTAACTTATCGATCTACCATACAAAAGTTTTGTAACATAATTTTCAAATAGATTACTATTTATGAATATTACAAGCCGAAATTTTACATTTATCCCACTTATAATTTGACGACAGATTAACGTAATTTTAGTTTAATCGATCAAAAGTTATGAGTTGTCTAAACGTAATCATTAAATACAAAAATGATTGATGGGTTTTTAAATGTGAAGCTCCCAATCTCCGAATGTAATATGGGTGTGATGAAGTTATTCTATTTTTCGTGATAAACACGCCCACTCTAATGTTTTTAAACATTAGTTGCCTGAAATTATTATTGTTATTCGTTTCTTAATTAAGTTTTTTGTACTGACGATCTTGAAACATAGTACGAGGCAATAAAATTGTTAAAATTAGGACCTTTTATAATATTCTAGTACTAAAAACACGAATTTGGTAGATGAAGGGTTCAACTTTTACTGAAGATATGAAAATTGCAAGTTCCTATTTTCTTGGAAACGAAATACTATTTAAGACGGGTTAAGTTCTTGGCCAGTTTTCGATTTTATTATAGATCGATAGATCACAAATCAAATCGAAAAAGATCGTTAATGGTAAGTCGATGTAGTTATGACAGTACAGCGCCATCTACTGGTACCTGCTGTCACTGACCCATGAAATACGTACAAAAATAGGAATTTAGTCTCCTGAAAATATATGCTTTCAAATTGAAAGAACTAAAACAACGGAAGCGGAAGGCTTTTTAAGTAACAGCTGCTGTCTGAAGAGGGGTAAATGTTTGATGCTGAAAGAGCTTTTCATTAAAGTTAAAAAACAAACTATTCCACCTTTTGAAAAATTAATAACATGCCGCCTTTTTCTAAAATTTTCTATTTGAATTTGTATTTATACTCATATGCTACTGTTACATATGTTATTATATCAACTATAAAATGCCTAAACAAATAAAAACAAAATGCGTTTTCCTTTTAGTTAAACTTCAATTTAATTGAATCATAAACAGCCAACGAACGGTGCTTATATTGAAGCCCTGCAATGAATCTAGGATTTGTGACGTCATCATAAATTCAATACAGGAAATGTTCCGAGGTGACACATTCATTTTTATATAGGATCCCTTAACATCGGTATCAAACGAAAGAGAGTGGCGATGGAATACAAATATATATAATTTACACAAGAAAATAAAATAAATAACCATCTAAAAAGGCGTGCCGGACGTGCACATGGCAGATATCCGTAGATAATTACCAATTTTGATCTAAGTACTCAAAAAGGTCGAGTAGGAAGCCAGTGATCAGAAGTTGTTGGAAGAAAAGGACGATATAAGTTCCTTAATTGCAAAGGAGGGCCAAAAGTTCAATGCAATAAGTGCAAAATATTTTTGTTTCATTACATCAATCAATTGCATTCAAATGCAATAATAAATCAATGGTTCAACCCATCCAAATCTGGACAGATGGGTACCTCCATAGCGTAACCTAACCTGTCCTTCATGGGTAGCACTCTACATTTGCCAACATGGGAAGCCTTTCTCACTATAACCCTACCTAAACACTTCGTTGATAGCATTTCACCCTTACTGGATAGCACTTCAAATATGCCAATCAGTGAAAAATACAAATATAGCCAACATTTTATACAAATTAATCATATTACGGGCATGTTTTTTTTAAGTAAGTGCCGTTTTGAAATTAATAAAAAACGTGCAAAGATATCTTAATAATTTTATTTTTACATGAAAGCATGTACCTTAATCTACTTTTCTACATAAATTGTCATAACGTTTGACCAGTTTTTGAATACCCTTCTCATAGAACTTTGCCGCCTGACTTGTTAACTGTTAACCACTGCATCACAACTGTTTTGACTCAGCGTCTTGACCGCCTAGATGTTTCTTCAAGTGTAGGAACAAATGGTAGTCACTGGGCGCCAGATCAGGGCTGTACGGAGGATGATCTAGAGTGATGAGATCTTTTCGTCCACTTCGTTGTTCATCATGCACATTTGTGCGGCCATATTTAAATATTTTCACCCACTTCCTTACTATTCCATTACTCATAATGTTTTGTCCGTAAACTGCACAGATCGCACGATGAATATCACTCGGTTTTAGCCCTTTACCACTAAGAAATCGTATAACAGCCCGGACTCCGGACTTCACAATCTGCGGGACTCACAATTATCGGAGGCATGTTAAACAGTCAGTAAACAACGTAAACAAGGGCGAATCAGACTGTAATGGCGTCAGTGCGTAGGTGAGAGATGTAGATACTGAGTGCGCATACGCAGTTTTTTGTTTTTCGATACAATGAATATATCAGTGAACTGTAAACACAGTCGCATTAATTGTTATAATGGGCTATTCTGCAGATAGATATATTGCCATAGCTAATATCTATGATCGAATATTAACATTTAAACGCGTCTAACTGTATTAATTAAAAGTTCCATTTAAACGACAACATACTAGATACCGAATCAGTTAGATTCATTAATTAGACAGTTTAATGGTCCGGTAACTCCAGAATGTTGCATCATCAAAGGAGATACCTGTACCGGTATTCATTGCAAACCTACTTGCTCTAGATTACCATAGATATTAGCTAAATTCTCCTATATCATGTGTTTTTATTATTAATTTTATTCTAGCATCAACATGTTTCACTAAGTGACCAACAACTGCTTAATGTCCAAATTCTTCTTTATTGCTAATACTAGATATATGATATTATCACATTGTTATGTATTTGATGATTCATAGCTGCATTCAACTAAATAAATGTTTACTTCACAGAATTTTATAGTTTTATTGTTTACTATTACATTGCAAAATTTTAACAGTTTACGTAGATTACATAACTTATTTTTAAGATTTTTTCCAAATGTTTAGATGGTCTTGTGCGGAAATTAAAGAGGGAGACATACAAAAGAGAATTATTCTGCAATGTTTCATAAACTACCTCTGTTACAAGCAGTAGTAATTAAAACCTTTTAAGTATTTACGAAAGACTATATTTTTTCAGGTACTTTGGATCGCTAGTTTAGAAATTAAATGGTTTGATAACAATTTTGAAAACAAGCGACTTGTGACTGAGGGATTTAAAATCAACCGATACTTTGCATTACTTCCCCTTATTTTAAAGTGAATATAAATTTTTTGTGTGTTTCATTCCCACTAGCTACTCGTGCTAGTGGGTGGGCAATCCCTCCGACCTACACTGTTGTGCAAAGCCTGAGGGTAGGGCGTAAGGCCCTCTTCAGTCTCTTTGCAGCAATCATGAGAATGGGTGGGTTGTGTGGTTAGGGAAAGATAGATGAGATGGACGAAATGAAGCAGAAGATTTTAAAGATTATCTGTGGAATATTACTGCTCCAGCATTTGCCTAAATAATGAAAGGAAACCACAGAAAACTTGAACCAGAGCAGCCGGACCCGGGTTCGAACCGGTAATCTCCCGAATGCTAAGCAATGATCTAGAGCACTAAACCACACCGCTCGGTTAAAGTGAGGATAAGTTCAAAAGAGCATTTTAATGATAATCTCAACGCCGAAGGAAAGTAGAATTTCTATTTTCTATTATTTGTGGAAACAAAGAAAGAACAAAAATCATAAAAATATTTTGTTTGTGAAATATTGATTGATTAATCACGATATTTTCTTCTAAATAAGGGTATGTCATTTACATATAAAAATCGAATTCAGGGAAACTATCGGAACAAATGTCAAGGTTCTCACATAAGGTTTGAAGATTACCCACCATAAATATTCAATTATCCCCTTCTAACTTTTACAACTTATAAGTAATTTTATGCGCACATTTGTATTTGTGTAATATCTGTTTGGTTGTTTTATATGTGTAATAATAATAATATGTATAGCGTTTCAGCTTTTAGTAATTTTTAAGCGGAGTCGATGATATTGATAGAGCACCGTTATCAACCATAAAATATACATAATGAATCCAGGAAAAAGATTTCTGTTTACATAATGATTACTTTGTATAAACAAAGTCATTTATTTGTCTTGAGCTGCCTCGTGTTTATTAAAATATTTCTATCTGGCTTGACAATGATTTTTAATTAGGTATGTGAAATAACCTGATAGAAAGCCCTAATCGAATCCTTGATTAGAAACAACAATCTATAATTCTTTTCTAAAATTAATTAAAAGTACATTAACATTATATGTTGGTATTAGTGCATTTATGGAAATAACGTAGATCCTTTTTCAACGATCATTTCCTTTGTTTTAAATAACGATTTTTTTTATCCTGGCCTTTTAGCGCAAATTTTAATTAGCAGGTAACTAAAATCGCGATTTTCCATAAACGTAATTGAATGCTCATTTTTTTATGCAAGAAATGTAATTATATTGTAGTTCATCGGATGTTAATATTCTTTCAATTAAGTACTTAATCGAGATAACTAATATTCTAAGGTATTAATTCAAAAATGGAGTTTTAAAAATGCATTGAAAGGTTTCAACATCTATCTTCGAAAATCATCTTCTCTAATGCTATAATACATAATTGAACGAAATAGTTAATAATGTTTATTTACAAATTTAAGCAATATCACCACCGTAGCCAGGTCATGGTATTAATGACTTTCTTTGGTAGGTAAATACACCGTGTTTGATATGCACCACATTCCGGTGTTATGAAAGAAATATTTGTGTTCCCTTAAAAAGCCTTTTTAAGTACTTTTAAAGAGGTTTGAGTAACAAAAACGATGAGTTTTGTTTCACTAAAAATTTTTATTGTTCTTAACAATATTGTTTCGACCCGCAAGGGTCATTCTCAAGAGAGATAAGATGTTACTAAATTAAAATTAACCTAAACAGAATATATACAGTAATACAATACAAAGCAAAACATACAATTAACAATTATAGTTGAATATACAGTTAGAAAGTTAACTTTCCGAATAGATAATTGTCTTGTTAACTTTCTACCTGTATATTCAACCCTAGTTGTTACTTGTATGTTTTGCTTTGTATTGTATTACTATGTATATTCTGTTTAGGTTAACTTTAATTTAGTAACATCTTATCTCTCTTGAGAATGACCCTTGCGGGTCGAAACAATATTGTTGTGAACAATAAAATTTTTTAGGGAATCAAAACCCATCGTTTTTGTTACTCAAACCTCTTTAAAAGTGTATTTCAAAATGTTTCACAACGAATACGATAAACTTTCAATCAATTATGCCTTTTTAAGTAATACTCAGTATTTTGGAGTACGTAGTTCCCCTCCTCTCACCCTATTTCACTCTGTAATACGCCCCTCTGACTTGCAACCCTCTCTACAATAAATAGCCGAATAGGAATTCGACTTAAATATTTTTTGTTACAAAACTAAAACCATTGCGTTTTAAAATTGATTGAATTGTATATCATATTCGTTGTTCAACATTTTTATAAATTATAAAATAAGATGAGTAGTTGCACTAAATATTTATTAAAAAACTCGACAAATTTGTTTCCACCTTTTCAGGCCATTCTCAAGAGTGAAATTCTATTACTGAGTAGTAGGTAATAATAAATACTTAATGCAATGGAACCCAATGTTTTTCTTCTACTCATCTTATTTTATAATCCATTACGTTTTACCAAACTTTGGCTCCATTAGATGGTGCTTGAGTACTTACTATGTAAGATTAAGTTGTTATAATCTTGATGATCCTTACATATACATTGCTAAGAGATTGTCAGTCATAGAGACAACAAATTGTATGATGGCATTTCAGAACAAAGTGTTAGTGAAAATCATGAAACTGATAAAGACAATTTAAAACTTTTACACATTCAACATATAAGCAAAAAATTAAATCATCTAGAAAACGTAGAAATCAGAAATGCGTTAACCTCAAAATTTAATAAATTTAAAATTAAAAAAACGAACACTTGGTAAAGTTTCACAAATTTTATTATTATTTGTCTGACAGCTGTTTCGACTTTTACGTCATTCTCAAAGACTGCAGGTACTTAACATTGGAATTGATATTTATAAAGGTGGTTGGTTATGGGTAGTTATAAAATTGCTTTTATGATGGGAAAAGCCTAAAAATCTACTTGTTCGTTTCTGGTGAATTTACCTTGGTGACGGGCTTTTTGTATTTCTAATATTTCCAGGTAATCTAATCGAGTACCTTTCGGTTCGCAATGTTAAAGTTTGACATCATTTGTATTTATGAAATGATCATTTTGTATGCAATGAGTAGCAAGGCCTGTTGTATTTTTATTATGTATGATAGATTCTTTATGCTCATCTAGGCGTTTACCTAGATTCCGACCCGTCTGACCAATGTAAATTGCATCACAATCTGAACATCCAATCTCATACACACACATAACCAACCACCTCCATAATCAACCACCTTTATAAATATCAATTCCAATGTTAAGCACTCACAGTCTTTGAGAATGACGTAAAAGTCGAAACAGCTGTCAGACAAACAATAATAAAATATGTGAAACTTTACCAAGTGTTCGTTTTTTTAATTTTAAATTTATTTAATAATGTTTCAACAAGTACCCTTCGAAACGTGCTTATCGATTATTCAAAATTTAATATTATCAATAACCAAACAGAATTAACTGTAAGCAATACTTCTCTCATTTTACATATTCTATAGTTCTATGATTTTCACCCCATACTCCCTATCATAACTTGTACCAATTATTTAAGGATAGTTTGTACCTTTTTACATCTAGTATTGTATTGAATTTTTGAAAATGGTCGTCATGTTGAGACGATTCGTCGAGATTGTTTATTAAATAGTGTTGAAAATTTGAATATTTTTCGTTTTCTTTAAATTAAAATATATCTCAATTAAGCACCATAAAGAACATAGAATTTCAATTTTACTATTAAATGTGTGTTACATGTGCGATTATCGTTAGGCCATTGTATCAAATTTATTACTTCCTTAACTCTTGTGTCGCCAATTCGCGATTACTATATATAAACATTTCACAGAAAGGCCTCGCTTGTTTGTACGATTTTGTTCTTTGTTAATTTAGAATAGGAATCAGAATTCAATCAACTTCCTTAAAGTCTAGACATACTTTACTGTATAAGAATATATTATTTTTGTATTAATAAAAGTTATATAGTTTGAACCATTGTTTAACTTGTGTGATCTAAATCTAAGCCAAAGTGTGACAAATAAATAAATTAAAAAAAACAGGGAAAATCTTCGTGTCGTTTTCGAATTTATTTACAATGGATTTTCATTATGTAAGGATTGTTTTGGCTGATAATAGTTCGCTCGAATACAATAACTAAAAATTACTACACGGTTTCAACCTACAGTACAATACCACGCCTTGAGAGTAATAAAAACACATTACAAACGCGGAAGACTAAGTCATATACATGCATGATTTTTTTACACCTAAGGAAAGCATGTTTCCCTAAAGTTTGTTTTCACTATGGACACAAGGGAGTACTTCTTTCATTTTTACATAAGTTTTTTTTCGAGCCAGTACAATGTATATAATGAACTTTTTAGTACTTGCTTGTATCAGTATGCATAAGAAAAACTAAACCAAATATTTCTTGTTTATTTTCGTGATAATTTTTCTACTTTAAAAATGTAAATAAGAAAAACGTGTGGTAACAACTGTAACCTTAAATGTTACACCAAGAATATTTAGATTACAATAGAAATTATTTCTTATTTCTATTTCCTATCTCAAACTAGCGTCTGTTGGTGATAAATAAATACTTGAACCTCGTGGCATCATCTCTATTTTAAGATAAATTGTAAAAGATACGCAACCATGCACAAAACAGAAATTACTAAATATACTTAATTAATTCTCTACTTATGCCAGTGGATATAATATTATTGCGAGCGAGTCTGAAGAAAAAATCAATAATCGTCGGCAGCCTTTAAACAACGGCGTCAAAAACAAAATAGAAAACAAATAAAATATGAAAATATCAGAGAACTGTGTGGTTGCTTCTAGAAAAATACTAGAATATTCCACGACTACATAAATAACTAGGTTGTTGATATAAACAGTGTAAATACAAAGTAAACCCAGTGATTTAAATAAGTAATATAAATACAGTAAAATAAATAATAATAGGTGTTATATAAATAACTGTATATAGTGTGATTTAGTGTTAAATAAATCAGTTATATATTAGTAATAACTTCTTATTCAAGACTGTATCAATAATTACAAGCAACTAGAAAATTCCTTACAATACACTAAAGAAAGTGCTACACCCAAATTCGTCAATTTTTAAAATAGTCCATAATAGTCGTAAAGAAGTAAATATAATTTGTGGTTTATTACAATATTTCAATGACCTATTAAAAAATATATTAAAAGGTGACATTAGTCACATTATTCACAATATGGTACAGGGATTTTTCACAAGTCATACACCTACTACATAATACATGGGCTGAAAATCCCGTGCCTAACACATAGATGGCGCTATTTTTACTGCATTCACCTCTTTTTCAATTAGTACTAACCTTCAAAAGACTGCTGTAAAAATTTCATGATTTTCTATTCATTAGTTTGTGAGTTATTGTGCCAAGAGTAACGCTACTTTTGACGCTAATTTTTAAAACAATGGATCAAAAACATAGTAAGTACTCAATCTGTTTGACGAGTTCAATGTGGAGTATACATTGTACTCTAGAAAAAGACGTAAGACGTCGAAACAATTGTAGAGATTAAATAAATTCTTTGAAACATAAAAAAGTAAACTCTCTTTTCTTTCTTGTATTACTACACTAAACGTTTACTGTCGTGTTTTGTCTTCTTGAATGACGAAAACATTATTTTGGCAATAGAATAACTGAAGTAACTAATATTCGTTTTTTTTTCAGATTACCTAATGGATAAATTATATGTTTAAAATACAAAAAAAATACATGAAATTCAAATTAAAGTCAAATTTTCCAATCTTCTACTTTTTAAATACTTTTAGTGATCCTTATCAAGCCTGTGAAAGTAAATACGCTGTTTTGTTTTGGATAACTCATAAGTCTAGAACTAATTAAAACTATTAAACTTACATGGGGATGGTTTAGATAACCCTTGAACAGTACCGGATTAATCCTTTGAAAGTCTGTAACCGACCAAAATCCACCGAGGCCTTCCTTCAAAATATAACCTTCTAATTTGTTTATTTTCCGATTATGGGGAAAAGTGATGAAAAGTCTTGAAAAAGCTATTTTCTAACCATTCTGCTTTTACATTTTTTAACTAATAACAATTGTAATAGTTTCTAAGTTTCTTTGATATCAATACTACTATGATTTAAATAAACATTTCATTGTTTGAGTGGCAGTAGTTATTCAGTTCTTGTGAAAAGACCCCAGGGAAGCCGCGAAAAATATTTTTGGTAGAAGATCGCAAAAAATTGATTACATTTCAATTTATCTTTCAAATATTTTACAAATTTACTGAAGGTTCATGTTCAAAATATTAGATATAAAACATATACATATAAAATAATTCTTACTTCTATAAATTGCATAGACAAATTATAAAAACAATGTAAACCTTTTAATACGAATATAGTATTCAAAACATTTGGGAATTCCCGAGTTTCCACTCCTTCCTGTAAGACCTAATCTGACCAATATTAAACCCAGGTTGAATTTATTGTGCCAGGTTAGTCAGGTTAATGTCGAAACATACCCACACAGTATTTTGTTCAAAGATATACTAAAAATAAACTATTAATTTTCATTGATTATAAATCTGATATTGATCAAATTTATTTAAATTTAAATAAATTAAACAAATTGAATTGACTTCTTCTGGATTTAACTTAACACCTCTGTTAGGGGTGAAGGGGTCTTTTGAAATTTCGAGCTGCAAAAATAAGAAGTTTGAGAAGCACTGTTCTAATTGTAAGCCGTAACGCCGATTTACTGAAATGGCCGATTTACAAAAAATCGTCTTTTCGTAATTTAACTGTAAATCTCGTATTTCACATTCCTGTGAAACTTTTCAAAAATGCACTTCTTCCACTCGACAGGGACAATATTTTACCGAACAAGGTGTTATGTTAAGTATACAGTTTAATGTTGTATTTAGATTTTTGTTTAGTATTTTTCTTGGTTCAAATAAATGGCAAATACAAGATAGTGTGAAAGGGTCATATTGCCTGGGCGATCTTGCCTAGCAGGTAATCTTTTATTATTAGGTTTAAGAATATGCTGAATATTCTTTTCAGTTACCGAGCGGCGTGGTCTAGTGCTCTAGATCGTTGCTTAGCATTCGGGAGGTCACCGGTTCGAACCCCGATCCGACTGCTCTGGTCCAAGTTTTTTGTGGTTTCCTTGGATCGCTTAGGCAAATGCCCTGGGCCGGTAATATTCCACAGATAATCATTCACTTCTCTTCTGTCTTCACTTCGTCCGTCTCATTCTTCTCTTCCTAACCACACCACCCACTCATTCCCACGATTCCTGAAAGGAGGCTGAGGAGGGCATTATGCCCTACCCTCCGACTTTGCACTACAGTGTAGGTCGGAGGGACTTCCCGCCCACCAGCACGAGTAGCTGGTGGGAATGAAATACAAAAAAGTTTTTTTTTTCTTTTCAGTTAAGTTGTTTTGTAACTCTCAAGGAACACAGATTTCAATTCATTTCAATTCATTTCAATATTTAATTCATTGTATTTTATAAATAAATATATAGAAGCATCTCTGTTATTTGGAAATTCTAACACAAGGATCGATTTAATGGAAAAATTGCATGGGCCTTTTGGGGGTTTCTAACGGTCATTTTCAGTTTCCTCGGAAAATAAATGGTAATCTTTAATTTTCTCGCCGCATTAGAAAATTTTTTTCTCATCATCAACAACTTTTCCTGTAGAATACTTCGCTTTTTCTTAATAGAATCCATTATCGACTTTATTATTGTGTCGTTCGTAGAATTACTGGATTAAAGCTATACCCCACAATAATCAGCTTAGTACATAAGTAAAAGGAGAAACTACGATTAAGACAAGATTATGTTGTGAAATTCTCTATTAGAGACTGCCAAGTGAGAGGCAATTTTATTAAAACTTGGTATGTACGCAAGTGATCACAACCAACGAAGGTGGTAACTTTTTCAATTTTAAACTTTCGAATCGACGCCAGCGGCAACGCGACGCTTCTCGGCTCTTTGCAAAAGGATGTAATCAAGTAAATAGTCGCAAGGCTGTTTATGCACGTCTTGGGATGCAACTAATACAAACAGAAATCACGCCATAACGTTAATAACTTAAACTGGTAATTGGTTGCGTATCACGCCCATGAAGCCAACACACGGATCTACAGAGAATTTTCAACGGCTTAATCTTCCCCGAAGGGTTCATCTTTAACGTTGAGAACTCAGCTTTCATTAATAAAACTTTTCGAAAGTAAGTTTAACAAGAAGAAAAACAAGAACAAAGTTCTGGACAAAATTTAAAATTTACGCATCTTATTGTAAAGAATTCATGTTTCATTCCCACCAGCTACTCGTGATGGTGGGCGGGCAGTCCCTCCGACCTACACTGTAGTGTAAAGCCGGAGGGTAGGGCGTAAGGCCCTCTTCAGGCTCCTTTCAGAAATCGTGAAAATGGGTAGGTGGTGTAGTTAGGGAGAGAAAGATGAGACGGACGAAATGAAGACAGAAGAGAAGTGAAAAATTATCTGTGGAATATTACTGCTTCAGCATTTGCCTAAATGATCCAAAGAAACCACAGAAAACTTGGACCAGAGCAGGTGGACCGGTGACCTCCCGAATACTAAGCAAAGATCTAGAGCATTAGACCACGCCGCTCGGTAAAGAATAACAGTTCACGAATCATTTAAAAGAAATCTGATTAAGTAATTATTCGAGTGAAAGGTCCAGAGATAATTGTTCCCCTACAATGGGGAACTTCAAACAATTTTTTAACTTCTAGTATACCAAAAATAAAATCATAAAAGAAAGAACCCATGAGCAATAAATATTTATTGTCGGAAAAATAATTATCAATAACACAGGTCAACCAAACCAAGGATTGAAACGGGGCATTTTAAAAGGATTGTAAAGTAAAATAAAAGAACTAAACAAACAAGAGAATGGCCACTTCCGAGGTATCTTTCTTCGGTGTGTTAAAATCTGGCCTCAGCATTGCTCGAGCACATAATGGTTTCGAAATATTTATTATCTGTAAAATACAAATGTTTCTTATTTGGCTGGTTTAGATTTTTGATTAGGGAATCTTGAAATTTCAATGATTTGAGACAATTCTGGAGACAAATTCGAGTTCGCATTCGAAAGATACATTGAAAATGAAATTCAAACTATCTACGGTGAACATTTTGTGAAAAATTGTTGAATAAACGAAGAAAGAGAAACGAAGTAATGTTCTTGGGCTTTACCCATTATCAAGAGTAATACAACACTAGAGTAAAATGTGTAACAAATGTTATATATTTATATGCTAATATTATTATTTTAGAGCAGTTCGAAATTAAAAAAGCCTTTAGAAATAATTGTAACATAACAAATGATAAATCCGAGTTCCAAGACACACCGGTGATTGACCAATTTCTGAAGAATTACAACCCGACAAGGGTTTTTCCCTAAATAACCATACCTTTATATAACTACCTCTAATATACTTGTACCTGTACATCTTATTACTTGCAATACCAACCATAAATACTTTTTGACTCTTGTATAAATAACATTAAGTTACAGTTTAAATTTAGTAAATATCTATTACTCTTGAGAAAGACTTCGGAAGTCGAAACATATGTAGAGTGTGTTAATAAACATATTTGAAACATTTAAAAGCATTTTGTTTATATATATTTTCATTTAATTAAAAATTACCTAGTTCTAATTGGTTTTTTACTATATTTAAGTTATTTAGTATGGCCCTTTTTATTTCTAAACTTGCTAACATTGAAATCATTTGCATTTATTAACGTTCGTGTGTAACAATTTTACATTATCTAAATTGATTTTATGTTTATAAAAGGTACAGTGCTCGGAAATGCCTGTTTATACGGATTTTTTATTAACATCGTACATATTCCCTTTTAGTCTGGTGTTTCCGTAAATGAACCTTAAACTTATGGCTAACATGATTAACAAAATGTACAGATACAAATTCTTTTTTAGAATTAACACCGAAACTATCATTATGTGGAAGTTTTTTAACTTTGTTCTAATTAACATTGAAAATTATTACACTCTTTGTGCTTTTTGTTTTCAATCCGTAGTAGTTTGCTCTTTTTTGAGTGCCCCGTAAGAGTTTCGGGAAATCTTAATCTCAAACCCAAATAGCCAAATTAACTATTTTAAATCTGTCATTAATAATGCAATTTGAAAAAATTTGCATTGAAACATAAGCAAAACCAGGAAGCTGGACAAGAAGTAAAAGTTCTCTATTAATTTAGTTTACGTGTCTATCACGTATATTTAAGCTGCGTCGTCGAATCAGTTGAACATGTAGATACCTTTGTAAGGCCTTTGTTAAACATATGAAAGATTACAGTTAATTATAAATAATAATTTATACAACGAAATGATTATTATTTGGCTTTTCTGTTTGCAAGGTGACACTTATTGCGGAATCAACAAATAAAATGTCCTGCACTCTTCAATATGGCCTACCCATGACCATCTCAAGTTATAAACTCGTCCTATAACGTCAACTTTTTTCATTTCTGATATTGCTTTTCTCTTTTGTCTGAGATTTTGGCTAGCAAAGTGGCCTAAGGGATGATGGGGGTAGTTTCCCCCTCTCAGATTGCGTTAACTAGACCTTATCGAAGGTGTGGGATTGAAAACCCACCTAGGGTTTGACCGTAATCATTCACGTTGGCCAGATGTGTTGCAAAATGATGGTTAAGGGTATGGGAACGGATACATCGGTTTGACGGGGGGGAAGGTGTAGGTTCTAGGACATGATTTCCTCTTAAAAGGATTTGAGGAAGAATCAAGGCTCGCGTCGGCAGGGTCGCACCCCTGAAATAGGCCTGTTCTCCACCGGGTTCGTAGAGAACTGCCTATCCGCTACCCATAAG
Source organism: Agrilus biguttatus (assembly GCA_963921985.1). Lineage (NCBI taxonomy): Eukaryota > Metazoa > Arthropoda > Insecta > Coleoptera > Buprestidae > Agrilus > Agrilus biguttatus. The sequence goes on from OY998122.1 coordinate 10,292,226, forward strand.
AATTCCTTCTTTTTTGAATATGTAATACTTTTTAATGTTCCAAGAGTTTATAGTAGAAATCTACAAAATTGTTTCGGTTTATTCAACCTATATTAAGAGTAATGTCACTGCTGAACACTAGTGAAAGAAATTTCCCTGATTGACTTTTCTAATTCGTTATACACTGTAGATAAGTGGTATGCACCACCGACATCAGTACCGTCTATATTTGAAAGGGGCTTGTTTGCGTATTATAAACCACAGTGAATGAATATCCCGCTTTTTTTTTTAATGCAGAACGATATTTAATTTAAAAATAATTTGCTTACTGTGTCAAATATTTCTGTTTATTGCTGATCTATAAAACAAACGAAGTTAATTTGGAAAATTATATTAAAATTGTGAAACCACCGAATTAAAACAAACATATGACAGAAACTAAAATTGTATACGTCCTTCGAAGAGAAAATCAATCAATAACACTCTAAATATCTCAATCATTTAATTTAAATTTAATACCTATATTTTGTATATATTTACTATCCACCTACTATAATATAGTGTAGGATTTCACAGTTTAATTTTATTTGCGTTTTTATTTCATATTCTTAATAAATATCTTCTACCCTTGACTAGTTACACTGTTTCTTGTAACGTTATCTATTCTTCAACATTTCTTCTATTTTATAATCCCAAAAGTCTTCTCTCGTCTATCTCTTCTTTTCATCTTTGTGGCTTTGTTGTCCAAATTCTCTAGAGTTGTTTGTTATGTACAAACTATCCAAACGTCTTATATTCTACGAGGGTGTATCAAATATAAATTGGTTTTGTAAAAAAATCGAAGTATATTTAATTAGACATCGGATTGAGACCTTTTTTATACCATCATCGTAAAAACTCGAAACTCTTCGGAATTTATTGTAACCATTGGAGCACAAATAATTCCACTGCGTCGTTCTCGTCGCTACCAAGCGCTTGTTTCGGGGACCAAAAAGATGGAAGTCACAAGGGGACAAGTCAGGGCTATACGGCGGATGTTATAGCGTTTGCTGGCCTAACGCATCCTATTTTTACATTATGGCATTGGCCGATGAGGCTTGAAATTGTCATACAAAATAAAAGAATGACACTTATGACCGATTATTTCTTCCTTTTTCTTCGAAATGACACTTTCGCGGCATTCAGTAGATAACAATAATATTGCGCATTGATCGTATGCCTATAATGGGGAAAGTCAACGTGAAAAGCACCTTGCCAATAAAAAAAAACACTCTTTCGCTAATCGCTTCAAAATTTCGATTGGATTCATCCCCTCCTTGGTGAAAAACTTAATAATAATCCCTTTCTCCACGAAATTCCTTTTTATCCATTTTTTCAAAGTAACAAAACTTCTTTCACTAAAACTGCTATAACTCAGATACAATAGTGCATAAACTGTCAAATTTATACACGTGTCTTTTGAAGGTTAGGGCTAACTAAAAATCATATGCATTTGATACTAGTAGCGTAATCTATTGGTCAGCCTACGAACTTTTCAGGCCGCCTGTTACTTTTATGATGTGCTGATAAAATCCAATAAGATTAAAATCGCAATCCACATTTCAACAAGATTTAAAGGTTCTTAATTATATTAATGTTTTTGGATAAACGATACTACCAAGGTTAGATATTTTAGTATGTATTACGATTTCTCTAATTTTGTGAATTTTTCGTAACATACAAAAAAATATAAAAAACAAGAACATATCTTTCCGAAAGATTCACAACATCTGGTAGGTAGATATTATACGTAGGTATATACGTAACATCAATATGCAGAACACCTTGGAAACGTTAAAGATATTATATTTAAATGAACATTTCAAATGCAGAAGCATTTCAATTTCGCTTTTGAGTGTGAAAGGTAGAATACTTCCCAGTAATGAAACTTGCATAGCAAATATTATGTGATAACGTTATTATACTTAAAGAAAACACATATAAAAATCAAGACAACGTTCTAGAAAATAAATCTGCAAAAAGACGAAAGAAACGAATTTGATATGTATCTAATCTATGTATTCAATCTGTATTTATGAGTTTTCGTTTACAACTCCACCCCTATAATTAATGGTTTTCATAAACTTCTCATTTATTATAGACTGGCCTTTGTCAGCAAGTCCTGAACTACGTAACGGGTTCATTACAATCATTAAATTCTAATTTGAGCTAGCTGATTGCGATGAATTAAATAATAAATGTTACTTTTAATTTAAGCCCCACCTTTTTTTTAAACATCATTCCAATTAGAACATTAGTTTTTATGTGTTAGTAAACAGACAAACTGAAAAACATCGAAAACTTTTTAAAACCAATTGAAACAAGATTATTTTATTGATATGGATATAATTAACAGAATTTGCTGTTACTTGGTGAAAGTTGAACATATTAACGGGTATAAGTTATTACAGATTAATTTACATTTCATTTTTATTTAAAGACATTTATTTTGAGACTCGCAGTACAGTGCATTTTAGTATAATTAAGGGAAATTCCATGGTAATGAAACATCATTGTTTATGTACAAATATCAAATATTGTAACGAGCCTGTATGTGTGTGTACAAGAGCGGCGGCGAGTTCCGGAAACAGATAAGACGGGTTCCTCGAATACGGTCGCCGGTCAGCGCTTTAATAGAAATACGTAAACAACAACATAATAGGAGTTCGAGAAAATACTAGAAGATCGTTCCTGATAACTCCAGAACCTTCGATACCTCTATAAATATTATGTTGTCGACGGTCAAGAACAGTTTAGTTTAGTATAGTTTAGTTTAAACAATATAGTTAGAGACACAGTTACGATATACCGAGTGATATAAATAAGTGGTAATATAAATACGACATACCGAGTGATATAAATAATACATTTACCTTGTCATATAAATAAGTTGTGCATTAGTATTTAAGTGTTATATAAATAGTGTAAAATAAATATTTGTTTAAATAAATAAGTTGATCTAGAAAATTCGTTACAATATTTATTTTACTGCGGTAAAAGAATAATTAAATAAAGAAAGACTCACCCTAATTACCACTAACCAAATTTAATATGAGCGGACACGTGTTTCGCCCACTTCACACGTGGGCATTGTCAACACGAGACTCTTGATAATGCCCACGTGAGAAGTGGGCGAAAGACGTGTCCGCTCATATTAAATTTGGTTAGTGGTAATTAGGGTGAGTCTTTCTTTATTTAATTATTATAAGGTATTTTCCGAATGGTGCGTCAGGTAACAATAATATCTACGTGCTTGCAAACAATAGAAAATGCCAAAAAAGTCTTCGTCGATCGCAATCGCCCTCAATTAATGTTAGTTTCCAAGTACTCAATCGCTTGAGGCAGGACAAAGCTGTCATGTTGGGTTTTACCCGTACTTGTTTTGGCTGGATTTTTTTAATTACTGTTGTTGGGGTATTTGGGAGGGTGATAAGACCGTAGTTTCAGTCTTTGTGCATAATTTTAATCAGTTAAGTTTTGTCCGTTGGTTTAAGAAGAATTATTGTTTTGAATGAATCCAAGAACATTTTAAAAGCTTTATCAACAAAAAACAAAATATTTGTAATTACGCTTACCATTTAATAGAAGAAAATCATCAATTTAATGAACAATACAATCATTAGAAATTAATAAAATGAAAAACTGCAACACTAAACTGCTATTAAACGATCAAATAGAATTAAATAATTCACCTCCATTAAATTTGTTCCCCCACCAACCCTGATAGTTAGGCCATTTATAAGCAGAAATTTTTTAAATAATGTAGTATACCTAAATCGCTTGAATATGCTAGTGTATCGAAACTATAGTTGTTATAATAAAAATTTGTGAAAAGTATTGTGTATTTACTTATACCCGTTAAAATGACATGGATATATATTGGGTTCCAGAATAGCTAGTAATACTCATACCTGAGGGACCTTATAATATTCGAATGAGGTTGTGTGTATGCTAGAAATAGATATAATTTTAATATTCAAAGATATTTTTTATAATGTAGTTGTTGTGGCGTTTTGTGTGTGTTCTTGTTTGCTTTGATACAATAGTGACAATTTGGCAATAAACTTAGTTTAATAATATATTTAGTCAAATAAAACACAGTATGGTAAGTTTCACCAATTTTATTATTGTTCTCGACAATATTGTTTCGAGCTATGTACTCATTATCAAGAGTAACGTTATACTGACAATATGAATCTAACATGCTTATTTATAGATAACTTAAGGGGGGGAGATGAAAAACTGCCTAATTCTAACATCATCCCAACTTATCTTAAGCTATCTATAAATGAGCATGTTAGATTCATATTATCAGTATAACGTTACTCTTGATAATGAGCACATAGCTCGAAACAATATTGTCGAGAACAATAATAAAGTTGGTGATACTTACCATACTGTGTTTTATTTGACTAAATATATTCAGACCACGTTTCACAAAAAATGTACCCTCTATAGTTTAAATTTAGTTTAATAACTTCTTCTACCCTCTAACTGGCTTTAATTTTTATTACAGTCTTAAAATAAAATTTATTAATTAATCAAAAAGCATTACCATCAACCACTTTAAACTACTAAAGGTTGTTCTTCCTTATAATGTTTTTTATTGTAAGTAACGTGTTTTCTAAGAAGTAGATAATCATAAAATGATTAACATGACAATTCTTGTCTTAGAAACGTGCGGAAATGAAAGAGAAATACGTACAAGGCAGATAATCTTACAGTAATTTATTTCAGTGCAATTTCATTTCCGATAGATACAGGAAAACATGCGATTTATTTTAATTGTCAATTACGTCTGTAACAACGATCTCCCACAGCAACGAGTGCCTTTCTCATTTAATTTTTATTTTTTCTATTCGTTTTTATTACATTTTGTGTGTAAAATTTCCATAAGGTACCTGCACATCGACCTCGGTCGATTTATATCGAATTAGCAAATGGAATTTTGAAATGGCTCTGAATGGTTTTCAGTTGTCTAAAACTATGTCAAGACCATGTCACGACCTATAAACAAGTTTTGATTAATAGAACAAAGATACACTAGAATGGTGAAATGCAAATATATTTGAGTAATGCATATTTTGATTTTATAACTAATAATAAAATTGCGTTCTGTTATAAACAACGTCTTCATTAAATTCCCGATTTTTATTGTCCTTAAAGATTATAAAAAACACTAAATTTAGGAAATACATAAATTTCGTTGTTACTTATTTGAATAAAATTTAAAATTGTACATATATTTGAAATCATGCCTATTATAGAGAAGAAATAATACCAATGCAAAAGTGGTTCTCCCAAACCAATCTTCGTATTAACATTGAAACTTGGCGGTTATTCTTCATATGAATCGGTTGGCAATTTTTTTCAAGCTTTAAACCTTAAGTTATGTCAACAAATCCGAGTAAAAATGTTGTTTTGAAAATAAACGTCGTAGTGCGAATGGTGGAGTTATTCTATCAAAATTCTGAAGCAACGTTAATTATCTTTTTTTCGAAAAGATTTGTCAACACCGATTTGATACGAGGATGGACCAAATTTAAACGAGCCTTTTTTCATAAAACGTTTATTTTGAAAAGTTTCATAAAAACACAAATATCTCTATTTTTCGACATATCCCCTTTGTTTTCACAACGCATTGGTAGTTTTTTCATCCCATTTTCATAAAAAGAAGCAGGGAGGGGTGTATCCAGTTGCGCACAAACGCCTCCACCTGTTTATCGGTCTGAAATCACTCGCCTCCTAGTGATTCTTTGAAGGGCCCAAACATGTGGAAAACACAAGGGGATAGGTCTGGGCTATATGGAGAGTGTTCCAGCTGAGTTCAGTGCATTTCACCGATTTGGGCCTGCGTTAAAGCTGCGATATGAGGCCTAGCGTTATAGTGCAAAAGTAACATGTCACGAATGGGATGCGTCCTCTGTTTTCGGCGATAAGTAAGTTTTACCTGACTTAGAAGACAGTAGTACAGGCAGTAGTAGGCTGCAGTAACGTGTCTTCGCTCGTGCAAAAAATCGACCAACAGCACCCCTCTTTAGTCCCAAAAAACTGTGGTAAAACTTTGCCTGCAGACAGACGTGTTTTCGGCTTCACTGGATTTGATTCATCTTTGCGCCGCCACTCCATGCCTGCTTGTTTTGATGTTGGAGTGTAATGGTGTACCCACGTCTCATCATAGGTTACAATTTTGTGCAAAAAAATTCACCTTTCTCTCTAAATCGACTGAGAAGCACCTGAGAGATGCGAACTCGAGCAGCTTTTTGATCTTCACTCAGCAAGCAACTTTGGAAACCAACGAGTTGAAATTTTCCGGAATCCCAAGTTTTGCGTTATGATTGTTTGAACACTCCCACAGCTGATGCCGAGTTCATTAGATATATGAAGCACAGTGACGTGAGATCCCCTTCAATAAGGTTTCTAACGCGTGCAATGTTAATCGGCGAAATGCTAGTGCGTGGACGACAAGGATGATTTACATTTTCGACACGATTACGCCCATCGTTAAATTCTTTACACCAAACTTTTGCACATGGCCACAAAAGCCGTTTCATTTCCAAATTATGCTTGCAATCTGCGCAAAATTGCAGCTGGTTTCACGTTTTCACGTGTAAGAAACTTAATAATAATTCGTTGCGCAACGCTGCTATGCACCTCTTTCTCACTAATTGTGATAGCTATTAACCAAGCGCACGCAGCGATACAACGCGTCGTTTCCGTGCCACCTAAAATACCCACTTCAAGTTCGCACGCTCGGATGCGCCCTGAACAACTATCCGGCCCGCAATTTAAAAAGGCTCGTTTGTATTTGATCCACACTCGTATAATGTTTACCTTAATGGCGTAAAGATCACATGAAACGCTTTGGTTTTGTATTAAGTTTAATACGTATGTAAAACTTTATTCAAAGAAGTGCAATCTCTAGTTTCTAATTCAATATTTTGTATTTTATTATTACTTTTATTGGGTTTTGCTTATTCCTATCTCAGAAAGCACAGGTGGTCCGATCCCTGTGTCTCAGCCTCTGACACACGTAGATACTGTATCTCGGATACAGTATGCGAGATTTGTCGCCGACGGCTGGAGACTCAAGATGCAGAATTTTTTAAATCCGGAAACTGTATGTTTACTGTATTACCGTTTACTTGTTGAAACTCCATGTTAAAATGACGCAATCAAAGGAAACACTTTTGAAAGTTTCAAAAATTATTTTTCTTGACCACGATGATTTGACTTGAGTTGATTAATTTAGTCTCTAACTGAGGATGGTACCTTGACTGTCGAAACGTGGTTTTGGTTTTCAAATTTTTATGTGGAATTTTGGGTTTCAGTGTTTTATTTAGTCAACAAATCTAAGGATCCATAATGTTCCAAAAACAGGAAGTTTAATGTGAGGCCCTGAACTCTGCTTATTTATTGATTTAATTTACAACTACATTTCTATAAAAAAATAAAAGAAAGAAATACACAATTAAATTAATATATATAATAAATATAAAAATTTAAAAAGATTAGTCGAAAACTCTTAATTAAATTAATCATACTCCTGATGATGCCCTAACAAGGCGAAATGTGCATAGAGTTTTTGAATATATATAATATATGTGAAACCTCTCCAAGTGTTTTTCTTTCTTTTATTTTGAAAAATGTTTCAACAAGAGTTTTCGGCTAACTATCTTTTTAAATTTTTATATGTAATTGATTTTGAACACCTCTGGGTTATTCAATAAATTCTAATAAATTTTACTTAGGTCGAATTGTTGATATTGCAAATTGGTGAAAAAGAATTTTATTATCAGTATGTATTACTATCACCGAATATATTTCTCCGCGATTCTTTTGGCCTCGACCAATATTGGTAACGCCAGGTCGACAAACTATAAAATCAACAAGTATATTATAAAATCGATAAAAATATATAGTCGTTCAGAGTAGGATCGTAGCTAAAACGTATCTACCTTAATTATAAAAGATTGTAAATTGATGATTTTCTTTCGCGTGCGGGTATTTTTCTCAATACCTTTTAATTGTTGAAATAAATTGACCTGTAATTAAATTTCGATTCTGTATTTATTAGTTTCCTTTTCAAGACCTAAAAGAGTAGAGGTGTGCGAATATTGAAAAATTTCCGACTATTTGAATCAAGTAGTAGTAGAATAACCTATTTTGATGTTCAAAAACTAAAATTAAAGGAGAACATTCCCATTTTACGAGACATGTTTTTTATGTAAGTACCGTTTTGAAATTATAATAAAAACCGTGCAAAAATATCTTAATAATTTTATTTTTACATGAATGACTGTACCTTAATCTACTTTTCTACATAATTTCCTTCAATATTGAGGCACTTGTCATAACGTTTGACGAGTTTTTGAATTCTCTTCTCTTAGAACTCTGCCGCTTGATTTGTTAACCTGTTAACCACTGCATCACAACTGTTTTGACTTCGTCATCGTCTTGAAGACGCTGACCGCCCAGATGTTTCTTCAAGTGCAGGAACAAATGGTAGTCACTGGTCGCCAGATCCGGGCTGTACAGAGGATGATATAGAGTTTCCCAGTGAAAAGATGCGATGAGACCTTTGCTCCGATTAGCCACATGCGGACGGGCATTGTCATGCACATTTGTGAGGCCATCTTTAAATGCTCTCATCCGCTTCCTTACCATTCCATCACTCATAATGTTTTGTCTGTAAACTGCACAGATCTCACGATCTCAGGATGAATATCAATCGGTTTTAGTCCTTTATCATTAAGGAATCGAATAACAGCCCGGACTTTACAGTCAGCGACTCACAATTATCGAAGGCATCTTAAACACTCAGTAAATAACATAAATAAGTGCGAATAAAACTGTAATGGTGAGAGATGTAGGTATTCAGTGCGCATTTCAAAACGGTACTTACTTAAAAAAAAACATACATACACATCTCGTACAATAACATGATTTGAAACTTTGATGAGGTACTGCTTCCTGGGGTAATTGTTTGAATTCATCATTCCTCCAATTAAGCCAATTAAGCCTGAAAGAAATACCTCGTTGATTTATGCTAGTAGTAAAAGCCTAAATTCAGTACGATTACTAATTAGTTCTGTCGGTTAAACTATTTAAAATTGTAATTGAACCTCGAAATTTTTTATATAAATCCAGATGACAAAATTCTGATATCAGATTTAGATTTAGTACACCATAATCTTTCGAGTAGGCCTTCTTTTATTTCCATGACAAAACCTTGTAAATTCCGTATATAACATTTCTAATAAATCAGAAAACAAATAAGCGATCCTTCGGTACAGAACATTGTTTGCCGTTTGAAGAAGCAGAAAATTGCAACTTTTTAAAGTGTATCTATTATTTGAAAACATGTCTTATGTCATGGTACGACAATTCCAAAGTCACGCAGAGTGCTTTTTCTCTATGTGACTAAAATAGGTAATGCATTTGGCACATTTAATAATGAAATCTGAAGAAGGAAGAAGAAAAGTTTGTGATATATTCATACGTATGTAGAAGTGCATATATTTTGTTACGACATTTGAATTAAAATGAGAAGGCTGAATCGATTCTTTCGACAATAAATGGACGTTTTTTTGAGACGTATCGTCACTTGTGATGAGACGTGGGTCCACCACTACATTCCCGAATCACAAATGGCGAGTAAGGAGTAGCGAAGAAAGGATGAAGATTGCCCCGTCCCTGTCAAAGCCAAAACCCGTCTCTCAACCGGAAAAGTACTTGCGACTGTTTTCTTTGACTCAAGGAAAAGGTGTATACCCATTCGAGACGTCCTTCAAGGCAACGCTAGGCCACACACTGTAGTTTTGACAAGGAATAAATTGAAAGAAATGGGCTGGGAAACCTTTGAGCATCATTATAGCCCTGACTTGTCACCCTATGGCAAGTGTAATTTTTGTTCGCGCCCTTGAAAGAATCACTTGGAGGCAAAAGGTTTGAAAGCAATGAAGAAATAGAGGAGTATGTGCGCAATGGCTGACAACTCACCTTCAAACTTTTTATGAAGAAGGAACATTCAAGCTTCCAAACCCAAATCGGTGGCAAAAGTGTGTACAGCACCAAGGTGGCTACATTGAAAATGTGAAATGTATAGTTTGTGTGTACCATTAGTTAATAAATTTATTTTACAAAATTACCGTTTATATTTGATTTACTCTCGTACATCATAACATTTAACAATTAGCAAACATTACTGTTTGATATTAAAAAAAAAACAGAGGGTTGTTTACATTAGTAATTATTTTTATAATAGGTTCTTATTTTTAGGATTTTGCATCTGATTAAACAATTAGAAACCCGGGTGAAAATATTCAAACTTATTATACACTTCAACCCGAAATATAGTCGAAATCATTTTAAACAAGCCCTAAAACACAACAATGCGACAATAATAGCTCAACCTCAAAAAAAAAATTCCCGCGAACCCTTTACTCCTTCACGGTATTTGTAACGTGTCATCTAGAAAGATTTACGTAATACTATAACACTGTAGTAAAATAAGTTTTTTTGCGAAGGAATTAATATATAATATTAAGATTCAAACTAAAGGACTGTGGTCTACATAAACGGTTAGGTCCAGATGTTTCGTCTATTTCTACTATTATTACACTGAACTCAAGTAGCTATTGAGGGGCGAGCACTAATGTAAATTGTAGAACTTCGATCCAAACTTTTGATGTTTTTACGGTAGAACAATTAAGAGTACTGTATTAAATTTATTTAGGACCCCGAATTTCTTTTAAAACTTCATTTTCTTTCTGACCTATTCGAACGTTTATAAACCTTGAGTAAAACCCTCAGGGGTGTAATGAACATATAATTATTGCAATTGACAAAATCTGTGCTTTAACAAAAAAAACCACCTGCAAGAAATGTCAGGAGACAAAGGTCAAAGGTGAATTGTAAACCTATGTACAAACCCAATTTAAGATTGGTAGTTTTCAGTTTTTTTCCCTAAACTTGTAACATTAGATCTTCCTTCACCCCAATTTTGAGGTCCTAGTTCAACTAAAGTGCGAATATACATATATGGTTTATTTCTACCAAGTTGTAAATATTTATATGAAAAGGTTTACGAGAAAGTTTTTAAGAACAGTTTAAGAAAAAACGTTTATTTTAAACACACGCATGAATAATGTTATTTTGTTATTCTGTACATGCGTTACAATTTACAATAGTAAACAAGGTTACATTTAAATTCTACAACACTATCGGTGCGTTAATTCGATCGCAATATTTTATTTACTCTGGTAAATAGTATAAGAAATTGATTAAAATTACACTTGTTCATTTTCTGAAATTATTTTCAAATAGGTAGGCCGTAAATATTCCGTACGAAACACTCAAGGAGATTTACACATTTCACCTGTTCTAATCCGTCGAGACTCGTTCACTATGTCGTAAAGTCTCCGTCAAGAGGGGGTTTATATTAAAAAATATGGTAATGTGCTCTTCTCTCTGTATAAACTCCCTTTAAAATGGACTGAACAACAAATATTTACTTACAAGAAAAAATGTTAAAACTAATATCGTATTACAAGAAGTATCTTGATATTTAAAAGTTAAACAACATGGATAGTTTCACCAAATTTTATTATTAAACTTCCTAACAAGTGTCGATACACGTGATCATTGTCAAAGCACTAGAGTAATCTTATACTAAAGGATAAAAAAAATTAAATGCAGCTATTTATTTTAATAATACAAATATAAAGGAGGTGGGGAGTCCATGAAACTTAATTATAACTGGTTATTTACAATGTTCATCTTACGTGTGAGGGCTTTTTTAATTTCTAGGTTTTCCAGAAGGGATATTTTTTTACTTTTTTGGATACTGCTATGGAGAATATCAATGTTATTTTTATCTATATCGTGGTTCAAGGAGACACAATGTTCCGAGAGACCTGTTTTTTTAAATCTTTTTTGTTGATGTTATACTCATGCTCTTTTATTCTAACATTAATTGCTCTAGAACTTTTGCCGATTTAAATAGCGTCACACCTATTACAGTGAATTTTGTGAATACCACTTTTATCTAGTTTGTCTACTGTAGGTTTAAATTTTGATAACAAAGATTTTAGGTTACAATTGTTGTTTTCTACCAGTGTTGCATTAAATCTATGTAGTACATGTTTGAATTTAAAACTAAATTTATTAATAAACTTTATGGATGCAAAAATATTTTGATTTTTTGACTACGATACATTGTTGACTAAAGAATTATTATATAATAACTTACTCGTAATTCTGTTTTGTTTGGTAACCAAAAGTTTATCTATAAAAGAAGTTTCAATGCCATTGTTTTTTGCGATGTGTTTTATAATGTTCAGTTCCTTGTTGAAATCAATATGAGATAATGGTATTGTTAATAATGTATTTAGTAAAGAATGGAAAACTCCCCACCTCTTTTATGTTTGTATCATTAAAATAAATAGCTGCATTTAATATTTTATCCTTTAGTATAAGATTGCTCTAGTCCTTTGAGAATTTAACCTTTGATTGTAAAATGTTTCACAATAAATGCACCCCCCACAGTGTTAAAATCTTGATATTTACTGCTAACTGTGGTATTTCATATATTTGACAAGACTTTACCAAGGTATCTACTTCACAAAACAAATCTACAGCGCGGCTTATATATGGGATAGACACGTAAACCAAATTAATGAGACAATTTAGTTGTTGATCAAAAATTTGGGACATTTTGCATCGTTAGTTTAAATAAAAATATATAAGACAATGAAAAGCTGCTTTTTTATGTTTTGTATTAAAACTCGACGATCGTTTCGGCTAGCGAAGCCTTTTTCAATAGTACAAACAAATACTGAATCTGACGGGTTAAACTAGGTCTTATAAATGTAAATTTATCAAATAAAATAAAACAAATATAGGAATACGATATACAATAGAGACAAGTAATTAGACAACCTATTGTGTGTTTATTGATGCGAAATCCAAATATGTATCTGTTAATAACTTATTTCGAAAATCTGACTGTATGTTTGTGATGTTATCGTTTCGTTTAAAAGCTTTCTTAATTTCTAATTCTTCTAGTAAGTTGAGTCTTTTTCCTATCTTTTCAGCATGTGATAATCAAATATTATCAATATCCAAATTATGGTTGTTTTCTACACAGTGGGTGCTAAAGCTTGTAGATTTTTTCATATAATTAATGTCCCTAACATGTTCTTTTAGTCTTATTGATAATTTTCTACCCGACTGGCCTAAGTAAAAGGCATCGCAAACAAAACAGAAAAACGATTGTTTTTGTTTATTATTGACTAAAAATTTACACTTATTAACCGAAATAGTGTTTTGACACAAAGCATTAAATTTTTTACAAATTTTATTACTATAAGTGGGAACGTAGTTGATGAACCTATAATTCGTTATTTCATTTTTATGAATAGCTGAATACAATTTTTTATTTATTAATCTTTTTTCATTTTACTAATCATATTATCAACTACAATAGGATTGTAACCGTTCTTAGAAGCTATAATTTTAATTGTTTTTAGTTCTTGTTTGTAATTATCACTGTTTAGCGGGTAGTTCAATAATCTATAAATGTAACTATTAAATGCTGCTATTTTGATTTGGTGTGATTGATTTGACTTTTCATTAATAATACAGTACGTAGTTGTTGGCTTTCTGTAAATGTTAAAATCTAATTTATTATCAACAATTTTTATGTTAAGATCTAGATAGTAGTTTAAGCCATCTTCTTTACCCAGTTCCAAAGTGAAATTAATTCTTTTATTAATACTGTTAAGATGTGTAAGAAATTTCTCTAATTGACGTTCTGTCCCTAACCAAATACGAAAAACATCGTCCACATATATAGACCAGAAGAAAATATTATTTATTTTCAAGGTTGGACATGAATATGTCTGCCAACAAGGGCGAAATGGGGGAACCCATTGGCAAACCATCCAGCTGTTTGTAGAAATCCTCATTAAAATTAAAGTATTTCTGGTTTAAATATGTCTTGAAAACGTTTAGAAATTGATATTTCCAAATATCTGGCTTGTCTGTACTATTAAGGCGATTTAAAATAATTTTGTTCAATTCATCTAATGGTACCGAAGTAAATAAGCTGACGACATTGAAAGAAATCAATTTCGCGTTGTTGGGAATATTTAAAAGTGTGGTTCTTTCTAAATTTAGTATTAGAAACTCGTTTATCTTTTGATAAAAGTCTAACAGCGCAAACGATCATCAAGAGTTATTTTTAATAAAGTTTGTTAAATTTCCCCAAAGTTGTTTTAGTATTCACCGGTTTACCGGTTGGCAATAAACATATTTCACAGTGGTTGCATCACAGAAAGTATCAATAACATAGTTTCACTAAAATATTGACACCTAAACTTTGTCCATGTTGTTGTACCAGTTTCACAGTCATAAAAGGTCTTTTCCAGGAACCGCAGATAAATTTTTAAACGTTACAGTTTGGGGTAGAAATCAAGACCTTTCATTTTAATGGGAATATAATTAAAAGAGGATGGGAGAACTATGTCCTGCAGGCGACAGACAAGCAAACACAAGACCTAAAAACTAACAAAACTTAATACGTACCTATTCCAACTAAACAGAATTCGTAATTTTATTTCGAACTAAAACTCCACGCACACGCGACGTACAAGAAAAAAGTGAAAAGTTCATTCGACTAAAATTTGAAAGATCTGTGAAAGGGATAAAATTAAATTGGCTAGTACGTGAATTGTGTGAATACAGTTCAATTCAACTTTAACCAAAGTTATTATTCCTTCTGACTACATTCTAGATTCTTCATGTGAGTGCTTCAACATAATTAGGTAAAGTCCACAATACATTCATGGACTAAAGAAAGACCCCTTGTGAGATATTTCTAGCAATTTTAAACCACCTAAATGTATGAGTAGTACCGATCATCATCACAAGAATATCGGACCGAAGGCTGGTTGGACACGAAGCTCTACTCCATCCTATTTTTATTATTAATGTTGTTTGATAAAAATACTTTATCAGTTTAAACCAAAATAAAATAAAACACAATTGCAACAATAACAACTTTTAATATTTAAACTTTCACTGGTATATTCTCGATGAAACATTTTTAATAAAGGAAACAGAAAAAGAAAAGAAATGTTTCAAAAAAACTGTATATTTCTCGACAATTGTTTCGACCTCTAAAAGGTCATTTTCAAGAGTATAATAGTAACTAAGGCTAAGATGTTAAACATGGGCTTTTATACATAAATAAACTATAAAGTAGGGGTGAACAAAAACAATTAGTGTTGTGTGATTATTAATGGTGTGTTGTATGTATTTATTTCTTTTTGATTATTAACTAAATTTTTACAATTCAGGATGGCATTTTGTATTTCCAGATTTTATAGCAGCGTGAGTTTTTTACCTTTCGATTGAGTATGTAGTAGTTTTACGTTACTAGTGTCTATGGTATGGTTGTTTATGGTACAATGTTCTGCTAGGCCTAGGTTATTTTTATTTATTTCGATGGCGTGCATATTAAAATGTTTCAATTTATTTTTAATTTTATTACTAGTGTTTTTGATGAATTTTAAGGCACAGAAGTTCGTTGATTTTGTTTTTGGGGGATTGTGGAAAATTTTTGCACGAGTTTTTGGCGGAGTTGTTTATGAAGTAGGTTTTCAATTACTTTTAATTTGTACTCGTTGTTTATTGCAATCTCCTTTATAAAATTTAATTCTGTTTCAACTTTAATTAAAACGAAATGTTTAACGTAGAGAGAGCAGATAGGAAGTGAAGTGTTTTTCAAAAGAAAATATTAGGAAAACTATTAGGGAGGAGCTAAAAGAATTTTGATTACAGAAGGGGACCAATCAGAAAGGTATGAGATTTGAATTGAATATTTTTTTAATTTTTATATTAATGTTTATATTTTATATAAAAGACCTTGTAACGAAAAAAAGTCGTTTTTTTGGAATCGATAAACACGGTTACATTGTCAGCGCTGGGTTACGGTCATAGTTAAACGAGTGAGGGTTTTTTCCCTCGTCTAATTATTGTCTTTTTTTATGTATCTGATGAGAGAGTGTTGTGGAAGTTGTGGAGTTTTCTATATATGGTGGTGCCCTACCCAACGAGGACACGAGGATTTTTCGGACGAACACTGACCTAGAGACTTTCGTATAATTGCGTGTTTTTCTAGTTTTATATCCATTATTAATTTTATACTTATCATTAGTACACTAATATTTATTAATTAATATTATTTGTTCTGCTCGCTATATTTTGTTTGTTGTGAAGCCCTAGAAGTTTAATAAGAATAAGAAACGGAGTAAGTTAAGAGTTTTCTTATTTTTAATGGGGTCTATATGTCTCTAGAAGCGATAGACACCACCTACAACCGACCTTTTCTTCTCCCCTGAGTTTAGTCTATCCACGATTGTGGGTCGTTGTTTGTTTAAAAGAGAATAAAAGAGTCGAGTTGCAAACTTTAGATGCCAAAGAAAGCCAACAATAAAATAGGCGTCATGGTATTAGTAAGCGAAATCTGAATTATAGTAAGTATAGTAACTAAGTATGCTAATCTTTGCCCCAGTATATTTATACCTAAAACTGTTATAATAATACTGATCTCATCTTCAATATACAAATCAACAATTAGACATTTCCTGAAGTCTAGACTTCGTCTATAAAATTCTATTGTTATTTATAGAGGAAAGTCTTCAAATTTAAGGCACTAACTTTATTCTATTGTTTTGGTAATTCGTTGTAGGTGAATACACATAAAGCAATGTAACCTACAATTTTCAGACGTTCTTGTGTTAAATATTACAAATCACTTCAATGCTCTGAATTGGTTCATACACACTATATTGATGACGTAAATGTCATCTCTCAATTATTGTATAGTAGTTCAATATCAAAAGCTAACTATGCAAGGGTTCACTCAATAGGTGACTTCCTAAATAATAGAGTTAAATATAAAGATATTCATAAGCCAGTCGTTAGAGTTTTAATTCGTTTGTTACAAAATTAACAGAAAATATTCTGAAAAAAATGAAATGGGGACATGCCTTTGTGGCCTTTTAAACCAATCGCCTTGGTCAAATGTACCATTGGGTCTTTATTTTTATTTTTACTTAGGGGTTGAGTTTAATTATCTTTAAACTAGTTAACATCTATAGGTATATTACCCACATTATAATCGAATGTTTCCTTTAAACAGTAAAAAATCAGTATTAACATAAAAAATCATTTAGGTATATTTTTACATTTTTAGTTGTAATACAATTTATTTATTTTTGTTTTATTTACAATACTAGAGCAGCAGCAGCATGGTATGGATAGGGGTGAATGGAGGGGGCGGTATAAGCAGCTGCGAAGAATGGAGAGGCATAGGGAGCAGCAATCAGGGGAGCAGCAGGGGCAGCGAATGCTGGAGCAGCAACCAGGGGTGCAGCTGCATAAGCCGAAATTATGCCAGATGGTTTAGCTGCAGGTTTGGCATCTGGATTAGGTAACGCACAAACCATGGAAATCAAAGCAATTACAACGACGACCTGTGTAAAATATTCCAAATTAAATTAAAATAAAAACAGTATTAATGGTTTGGATGGTAGAGTGGGATGTTATTTAAATTAGGCAACCTTTTGTTTAATAATGGACATAATCGTTTTTGATCTTCTAGTTTGAACTTCCGTACTATTAAATACATACAACTAGCACCTCATTGAGAAAGCGAACATATCTGCAAGACCAAGATCCACATTAAACTGCAAGGGTATTACTTGTTGCATAAAATTATACGGTTTCAGTATATTTTGAATTATTATTATTAGTAAATTTCGGGTGTGGGTTGTGACAGCCACTGATCGCATTGGCGATCCCCCTCTTTGATGAGCAATTAGCGGTTCCAAAATGTGTTCTTCCAGAGAGACAACAGCCCCGCAGTCCTGCTCACTCCCAGTTCCTTGTAGCCTCTCGCGTCGTGAGTTTCCCCGCATCGGTCTTTCACGTCGTTTAGAGCAGGATACTCGTATATGATGTGGAGGGAAATTTCATCAACCTCCCCACACCACCTACATTCAGGACTTTCTATTAGCCCCAGTTTGATTCATTTGTATGTCCTGTTATTATGCCTACAATGAGCATCTGGGCCCATATCTCACTCTGTAGCCGTTCAGTTTCTTAACTGTATGACAGCCATCGACTTCACCCCCATCTTTTGTGATGCTGGTGGTTCACCCAGTCGTTCACATGTTTGTGGACCACTGACTACCGCCGGTTCGGGTTCACAGATTTCCCTCCTGACCCCCAGTCTAGCGAGGTTATCGGCAATCTGGTTACCTTTGACACCCGCGTGTCCAAGTACCCAGCGGAATTCCACCGATCCCTTCACCACCAGTCCGTGTAGTGCCCCGTGGCATTATTAAAATACATATTTTAATAAAAGCCATTTAGCTTTTGGTCAGAATTTTCAAAATTACCAGATGTGGATCGCGATTTCGAACTTTTTAGCTCTCATCAGCACACCATAAGTAGCTCCGATAAATAGCTAACTAAACCGAAGTTGTTCCGTAAAAGGAAGTTTATATACTATCATATTACAGACAGTATATCGCCATCTACTGGTATTTACTGCTAACTGTAATATGGTGGACACTCGATGGTATGCTGATGACAAATTATAAGTCTCGATCCAAATCTAGTAACTTCGATAATTTACTAATCACAAACTAAATGTTCATTAATAATTTGCTTTCTGTGCCTATCAGATAATGAAAGCTGCTTCGTATATATATTTTATTATGCAGATACCTTGTCAAATAAATGAAATATTTACCACAGTCAGTTGTATATATCAGTAGATAGCGGTATATTTGCTGTAATATGATTTTATATAATGTGAAATAAATAATAAAAGTGCCGTCATATATACAGTATTGACCTCAGTATGATAAAGTTAACTTTTTTAACTACTTTTTTTTTGAAATACAAACAGTTCATTAAAAATCAGTTCAAATTTTATTTATTAAATTTATTTGCAATTGTTAATATTTTCATTAACCGGGTCACAAAATTTTTAATATGTTTAATTATATTTATAAAATCACTTATTATGTAATGACTATTGTCTAAAAAAACTTCTAAATCGCAAAATCAAAAACTGAGCTATTCATGAGAAAAATCAAAAAGAAATGTACCTAAGCAAGACAAAGAACAACAATAAATATGCAAAATTAAGAAACACTTACTATTACTCATTGTTAATTTAGATTTATCATCAGATTTAAAGGTTATTTATTTAGTATTACGGTACTCATACCATTAATTCGTTTTTTCTTCTACGAAAAACAAACTCAAAAACTAGAATATAATATAACAGTAAGTAGTTCATATGTCGCAACATTAATAACCACCCCTGATGCCTGATTTACGTTTTGTGTTTAAACAAAAGCCTATTTACGTTACAGCTATAAAAACAATTACAATTGTGAAAAACAATGAAAATTGAATAATTATAATTATGCTTCGATTTTATATTTAAAACTATACAATAAGCGATGTGGTTACTTACGTTTCTGTACATTTTGATTACGATTGTTTATTTATTGGCAACTTGAACTGTACGATTATCTTCACAAGAATAAAAAATTATAATATCGTTTCGTTTTTATATTTTTCCAAGACTTCCCCCAATCGTGGGTCATTTTGATAACCAAAGGTACCTGCTAGAAACGCAAATAGGGATGTGGGTCACTAAAGTAAGTAGGTGGTTAATACATATACATCAAATGATCGCGGTTATATTTCAACAGTTTACATGTCACGTATCCCTTTACGAAGCAGTTTGCTTATATGCCTTCTACACTGACTGAATATAAATTAATTTTGTTCTTTGAACCGATCGAAGAAAATATAGATTTGGAAATCGTATCACTAAAAGTTACGACGAGGTCACACTCACTTTCCTGGATAGTATTTGTTCTCGAAATCGAAAGTGTTGGCCGACATTATATGTATTATATAATAATACTACTGTCTATTATTATTGTTTATAATTTTTGTGCTTGAAATTTGTTAGGTATATTGTATTACAAATTTCGTCAGGATTAAAGCTAATGCAAACATATCATTCCTAACCAGGGTGTCCACTACAAATGCTAGAAAAAATCCTGATCTTCCCTTAAGTTTCCTTGATGATTTCGCCAAATACCCCTGACAAACTATGTCTATTTTAATGGTTTTTCATTATTTTTTATACATTAATGGAGAATTTTGTAAACTTAATATTTTTTGATATTTCGGAATGAGTTTTTTAATTTCTCATATCTTCACTTAAATAAAAAGAAAATCGAACCAATAGAAAAAAGTTGTCATGTAATAAATGTAATGCCATTTATATGGGAGAATCTGGTAGATCTGTATCAACCGGTTTAAAAGAACACATACATAACGTAAACAAAAAATGCATAAAAACTGGAATTTCAGAACATTGCACTCTATATAAACACAATATCGATTCCGATAATGTAAAAATCCTTCCTAGTAATATTGTAAAAATAAAAAAATTAACTCTTTTAGAAAACTTAGAAATTAAGAACGCCTTGTCCAAAAAACTAAATGTTGTTAACAACCAACTAGAACTAGGAAATTTAGCATCCCCACTATTACTTAGTACACTAAAATAAGTATATATATGTCCTTTTATAACACATTATTTAGTACGATTATTACTCTTGATAATGGGCTATGCCCGAAACATATGTCGAGTGACAATAAATTGGTAAACATTCATTCTTGTTTTATTCATTCTGTTATTACATAATGTTTCCCAGTAAATGCACCGTGGATAGTTTATATTTATTTAGTGTGGATGTATAGGGTTATTAAACAGTACGGATCTTTTTAATCGATATACACTGGTCCTTCGAGTTTATAGTTTTCGATCAATTACATTTGGTACAGCAATACACCGACAGAAAGGCTCTTCATTTGAATATGTGTAAATAAAAAAAAAATGTTTTAAAAAAAAAAATTAGTTAATTTTATCTTCTCTGAAAGCCACGTCACTTTTATGGGGCAAAGGGGGTTAAGTCTTATATTACGATTGTCAACAAAGGGGAGAGGGGTGTCTAAATTTTAGTTTATGGATAGCCCTTAATCTACAATTCTCACGCGTCGCTTCTATCGTATCATCATTATCACAACCATCATATATATTACTACAATAAAATTTAACCTTTTTTAGCACCAACCACGTAGTTAATTCATCTCTATAGGTATCATTATAGGGATATTTTTTTATTATTGAGTTAAAGTAATTTGAATTGATATAGGTCGATAATAATTAATAAATAATAAAAGATCACGTAAATTGCATAAAAAATAATGTCAATTCAACCGAGTTTCCGAACATTGTAATTTTGAATTTGGATAAAATTAGATTAATTCATGTCGGCCAAAAAATTAAGAGATTGAATTCACTCGATAATCCAGAAATTAAAAGAGCCTTATCGAAGGGGGAAAATATAGTAAACAACCAGAAAGAAGAATTGTGTTCAAATAATCAAATAATTCACCCTTACTATTATCTAGAACAACATAAACCTTATTACCATATTCAGAAATTCTTTACAGGTTTAATTAGTTGTTACAGTCTCGCTTAAGTATGTAATTATATTTGTACATCCGTCAATATGTATTTAGACAAACACTTTTAAATTTTAATTTAGTAATTCTTGTTTACTCCTTGATAATTACGGTCTCGTCGAAGCAATTGTAAGAGGTTTTCCTTAAATATATTTTGTTGAAACTTTTCGTTGAATTTTATTACTAATATTTGTTTTTTGTTGAAATTCTATTTTATTGAATTTATTTATTATCCTGACATTTACCAGTACTACTATGTGCCACGTCGATAACATTAGAAACCCATAGCAGCCATTTCAGCAGTATCCCGAGCGCCTTAATACTATAGTAACTCCACAAAGGTGTTGCAGGGATATAGTTACGCGGCAGGATGAAATTGTGTTGTAAATAACAAAAAAGTATCAAAAGTCGTATAACACTGTTTCCTTTAATTCGTTTTTTTAAATAGTAGTTTACCAAACAATCTGAATTCAAAACCTTTTTTATTTGAAAAACAATAATAATCATAAATAAGTACCATATTGAAAGCTTATTGTAAACTTTTTTTCACAATGAGTGTTTATGAAAAAACGTATAAATACCCAATTCAGTATCATTAAAAACCATTTGTTTTACTGAAATCATTGTTAATATGACAACATATTATGAAAATGTTTATATCATTTATAATACATTTTATTAGACATTACTGTAATATGATTTAGCACACAAATAATATTGAAGAAAAGTTCAAAATGAAAATCCATTTATTTCGAATTATCCTTACTTGATTTCCTTATCTAAACAATTTCTGAATGTGACCGTAACGTCTTAAGATCATAGATAACGAGAAACAATGATGCTGATGACAAATTATAAGTCTCGATCCAAATCTAGTAACTTCGATAATTTACTAATCACAAACTAAATGTTCATTAATAATTTGCTTTCTGTGCCTATCAGATAATGAAAGCTGCTTCGTATATTCATTTTATTATGCAGATACCTTGTCAAATAAATGAAATATTTACCACAGTCAGTTGTATATATCAGTAGATAGCGGTATATTTGCTGTAATATGATTTTATATAATGTGAAATAAATAATAAAAGTGCCGTCATTTTTACAGTATTGACCGTAACGTCTTAAGATCATAGATAATGAGAAACAATGATTTTGTTGAAAAATCGTTACTTCAATTTACAAAGATGCATTATTGTTACTAAAGCGTAACAGTAGTAAAGTTTAACCAATAAAGATATTGAAAGCCCAATTGTGTTTAAGTGTTTATAAAATAAGTGAAATATGAATTTCCTCACATATATTTGAGCATTTTAAAATCCATTATATTTTATGGGCTAATAAAAATAGCAATTGTTGACTTTATAAAAAGTACATAAAACAAGTAACTATTACTAATATGTCTACTATTGTTTTCCTTTGTTGGTCCCTAAATCATTACGAGTAAATTGGCAAAAGTGAATAAAACGTATCTAGAACGTTAAATTACTCCATCTACCTATATATCAGCATTTGAATTAACCGAGAATTGTGTAAATATTTTCTTTTCTGTTCCAGAAAAAGTAACGAGACAATTTACAAAGCTTTGAACCGTCTACTGTTATATATAATTTAAATGAAGTCTTGTGAAAAACAATTACGTAGAGTATGATGCACATTGCATTGAAACGTTCGCACATCATGAATTTCAATTAGCTCTCTTTTATTTATTTATTTATTTATTTATTTATTTGCGATCGTTAGATAACTAAAATAGAAAAAGGTGAATATTTGATACAAAATAAATATTGTGTAATTAACAGGCGGGCTGAAAAGTTCGTAGGCTAGCATAGAAAAAATTATTATTTTTTTGATAGAATTTCATTTTATTATTCAATATAGTTCCCTTCGAGGGCGATACAACGATTAACGATTATAGCGGTCATACAATTTTTCCATACCATTTTTATAATACGATGTGTCTTTAGCCTCAAAATAGGCATCTGTTTCGGCGATTAACTCTTCATCGGCGCGAAATTTCTGTCAAGCGAGCATCCGCTTGAGGTCTGAGAACAGAAAAAAGTCGCTGGGGGCCAGATCTGGAGAGTACGGTGGATGCGGAAGCAATTCGAAGCCCAATTCATGGAATTTAGCCATAAATTTCATTGATTTGTGACACGATGCATTGTCTTGATGAAACAGCACTTCTTCAAATGAGGCCGCTGTTCGGCGATTTCGTCTTTTAAACGCTCCAATACCGCTACGTAATAGTCGCTGTTAATGGTTTTCCCCTTTTCAAGATGGTCAATGAACATTATTCCATGAGCATCCCAGAATACTGATTCCATAACCTTGCCAGCTTGCCAGCCGACTTTTGCGTCTTTCCACACTTTGGGGTCGGTTAATCACGTGCAGTCAAAGTCTTGATAACAACAGAATTTTTTTTGTCAAAAAGCAATGCTTTACTAACACACGAAATTCTTTTCTATCCATTTTTTCAAAGTAACAAAGTTCTTTCACTAAAAATGCTGTAACTCAGATATTAATAGTTCAACAGCTGTCATATTTATACACGCGTCTTTTGAGGGTTAGGGCTAACTAAAATTCTATGGATTTGATATTAGTAGCGCCATCTATGGGCCATCCTACGAACTTTTACATGTACACTCAATCAAAATAAGTGATGAGCTAGCATAAAGGTCAGAGAGATTATGAAACCAACTAATAATTGATTATATCATAGAATTATGTAGTCTATACACGGGACCAATCCCTGTATTTCAGAAAATATCCGTAAATTTTAAAAAAGTAACCCTAAACAGTGGCGGGAAATTCGAATACCAACCTATGATAAGATTAAGGAAGATCGATTAGAAACAATGATTTGTTAATGATAAAATAAAAATAATATATAACACGCTAAATAAAAAATTCAATTCAATGTCTAATATCAAATCAATAGCAAACATTTCGGGTCTAACCAGTTTCGAAGACGGTAGTGGAGAAAAATCGAATATCTCTATCGGAGATTGGTCTGTTGTATGTGTCTAGACTTATACCAAGGCTTAATATTCAAAATTATTCCTAGATGGCCTCCAATCTCACTATTTCTCATCAAAAATAAGTACAAATTTACATTTACTATTTCTTCTCCATTTCAATACATTACTATAAAAATTAAAGCTAAATGGACTTCTTATCGCAACCAACACCTACATTCGCAGTAATTGAATAAACTGAAGAATTATTATACTATATAGACGAAACGTGTGTGTTGGTTACACTAATACAATGGTTTTGCCCCCCCTCCCCCAATTTAGCGTTGATTTTTACAACCTACGTATATTTCAAAGGTAAATTAAAACACGACAGTTCATATAATAAAATTGTTCTGGCCCACCAACCTCGGTATTTTTCTTATCAATATCATACCAATCACATGAATCCACGCTGATTTATCACTTATTTCGGTTAGCTGTACATACATACATAACAAATGAAGATGATGATTGCGAGAGTTCTCGTGAGGGGATCCTACTGAAACATACGCTCTATATCAGTAGTAACTCCAGGGAATTGAGA
Source organism: Agrilus biguttatus (assembly GCA_963921985.1). Taxonomy (NCBI): domain Eukaryota; kingdom Metazoa; phylum Arthropoda; class Insecta; order Coleoptera; family Buprestidae; genus Agrilus; species Agrilus biguttatus. The sequence continues at coordinate 10,317,441 of OY998122.1, forward strand.
AAATCCCGCCCCAGAAATCTATAGAATTAATGGAAACGAAAACAAAAACATATACTACTATTCTAAGTAACATTACCTCCAAATATTAAAAACAATTTAATTCCATCCCCCATGAATTTTTGCTTTATCCACCCCTACTGTAGCTCTAACCTAACCTAAGCAAGACGTACATACTCCGCGAATAATCAAATGTTACTTTTGCGTATCTCTAATGGATAACATTGACAGTTGCCATCTTCATACTATACATTGATTTAAGGATTAATTGAACCCGTCCAAATTTGAACGGGCCGTACCGGTATCGAAGCATTTTAGTCTTGGCGAAATTCCGCATTTAGCTACAGCCACTGCTACAGTCTATATAAATATTGACATTCCAACATTCCCGACACATCGAAAATTCACGATTTTAATTCAAAATTCCAATCAAACAACAACTTCCCGGATTTCGAAAGTAGCCGTGTTAGTTATACGTGTAAATGGTCAGCTAATTGCAGATTATTGTATCTTCCAACGAGATGGTCCCACCACTTTGCTTTAAAAACATACCAACGCTACCACCATATATACTAAGTAATACATTATTAGTATACAGTGATTTCTCAACAAGTATTATTTAAATATCTCTATCAAATAAATACCAACTTTAGGATGCTTAGTTGTTGCCTTTGTAAGTGAATGCCTGATAAATAAATATTAAAGTGACATTCAAGTTTCCCCTGCTGCTATAAGCCATAAAATATCCATTACAATGTACTTTACCGTAATGAATTGAGTAGCTCATAACAATAAAGAAACTATAAACTCACTAATATTAATTACAATAAGTGCGATTCAGGGAGCAATTCTAACTTGGATATAATGCATTTCTTATATTAATAGACATTCTAAAACGGAAAATAACAATTAAACACAATATATTTTCAAAATTATTCTTCCCTTCACTTTATTGGAAATTGTGTTACTTAAAACATACCTATTCCTTCAAAGATACTCGTAAAAATAGTACGAAACTATATAATTTGTTCAAAAAAGAAGGAATTAAAATCCTTATTCCTCTAAATATTAAGATCAAAAATCTAACATTTGGAACGCGTCCTACCAAGTAGATAGTTCGAAACCGGTCGTGGGATATGGCTTTCGGTTCGTTGTGCCTACTTGGTATGACGCGTTCCAAATGTGAGATCTTTGATCTTAATATGTAGACGAATAAGGATTTTAATTCCTTCTTTTTTGAACATATTATATATTCGAATCCATCGAAATCAACAGTGTAATTCAATGCCGGTAGGGGTATTAGCCCTTGGAGTAGTTGTTTCTGTTGATTCCATATTTACATTTATAGTTAAATTGATATATAATTTGTGTTGACAAAAACACAATGGGATGTTTCACCAGTTTAATGATTTAACTCAACAATTGTAAATTTACTAGTAAATTTTAATTGTACTCTTGATAATGGTCTATGACCGAAACAATTGTTGAGTTGAATCAATAAACTGTGATTTTATCATGTTTCACAATAAAAAATAATCGTAAGAAATGGTCGAAACGTTTGAACTCGCAACTTCTGAAGAACTGTTCGATGCATTTCACGTAACAATTGTGGACTTAATTTCAATTTTATTAACCTTATTTATAAATTTTAAGTTTATAATTTATTTTCCAGGATAGCGGTCATTAATTAAAACAATGTTGTTAATTTATTTGTACCGTTTTAGTTTATTCAACCATCATCAGACAAAAACTAAATACAAAAAATATAGTTCTACTAAATTTCTTTTTTGGTTTACAAAAGCTCTTGTTTTGGAAATTATATAAATTTTGTTTATAAATTTTACTTAATCAGTTTAATTTTAATTTTACATTATGATATTTGTGTCAAAGAACATACCTTTTCGGAGGTATGTATATATGTAAGGTATACTTCTCTGGAAAATAAATTATAAATTTAGAATAAACGGTCAGGAAATCAAGAATAATAAATTTGAAATTTTATAAGCTTACTTTAATTTTCAAAACGATAATGCAATCAAGGATTGTTTTTTTAGGAACATCTGAACGACGAGATTTTCAGGCAATATCCTCAATATGTTTATGAAATTTTACAAATATGTTTATAAAGCAAATATTGATTGATATTAATTCTCTTTTTCGCTTTGACATTAAAACGTTATTATTTATACCAGTATAAATTTTGGAAATTTATAAAAACTTGGATTCAAATTAAAATAAACTTTTGGATGTCAATTTTAAAACTAATCTAATGCTAAAGATGAATCTGATGGTTTCTGTGTGTGATAGCAGTTTGGCTACGAAAGCAGCAATGAAATTTTTTCAAGTTCAATTCAAATTGAGGTCAAGTCGTCACCTTGAAGTATCATTAAACAATTTATACATATTTATATATATTGTTGCGTAATTCTATCTTTGTTTTCCAAGAACTCTATCACAGAGTCAAACATATTGTAAAATCGAGTCAAACAAGTACCTCTTGATAGCCAAACGCGAAGTGGGTGTATGAAACAGCAATCGGTTGAAATCTTCATCATTAGCAACACAAAGCTGATTAAATAGTCTGTCACTAAAGGGCTGTTTCGGATTTTATTGCATTCATACTGCTTTGATGACATGATGCAATGATTGAAACAGCCGTTTACTCAAATTTCTCGCAACGCAATGTACAGCAAGTAAATCTGGAACTTAGAACTTTATTTTTTAAGTACTCTATGAACCTTTTGTGATGCCCTGTCATGCCAGAGCGCCATCCGTAGTAGCTGATATAATGTTCTTCGAGGGAATTTCTTTTTCATCACAAAACTTTTTCAGTATATCAAATATGGTTTCTCCTTTTGTATCTGTCTCTAAATTTCTATCAAATTGACATATTTTCTCATCTTAAAATACAACACGCACCAACAGGAATAAGACGAACATGCACAAACTCGATTACCTCATACGACGGAATTTATACTGAGCAAGATAGAACAAGTATCGATTCATACAGGATTTCACAAATCGCGTTATTTACGTTATTTAACAACAATTTGTTAAAGCTTGATTTCTCACGGGCTACCTACAAAAGCCGTGATAAATTATTTACTTTATAGTCTATACAATTAAACTGGGCAGGGACAAGAACGAAATAATCTAGGTTTTGATTTTGGTTTTTAAAATAAAATACAAATCAGCAATTACCCCCTAAACTGCTTCAACACCCCCCCATTTTTTTTTGGTCCATTACCGCCCCCTGTTAGTGTACAGCTTCCACAAGCGGGAGTTATCGCCCACTTTGAGAAAGACTGTTCTATGATGTTGATAATAAAGAAATTTCTCATTTACTTATGGTACTTAAGTAGTTGATGTATCTACCGAGCGGCGTGGTCTAGTGCTCTAGATCATTGCTTAGCATTCGGGAGGTCATCCGTTCGAACCCGGGTCCGGCTGCTCTGTTCCAAGTTTTCTGTGGTTTCCTTGGATCATTTAGGCAAATTCCACAGATAACCTTTCACTTCTCTTCTGGCTTCATTTCGTCCGTCTCATCTTTCTCTCCATAACCACACCACCCACCCATTCACACGATTCCTGCAAGGAGGCTGAAGAGGGCCTTACGCCCTACCTTCCGGCTTTGCACTACAGTGTGGGTCGGAGGGACTGTCCGCCCACCAGCACGAGTAGCTGGTGGGAATGAAACACAAAAAAAATTTATATTCACTTTAAAATAAGGGGAAGTAATGCAAAGTATATGTTGCTTTTAAATCCCTCAGTCACAAGTCGCTTGTTTTCAAAGTTGTTATCAAACCATTTAATTTCTAAACTAGCAATCCAAAGTATCTGAAAAAATGTAGTCTTTCGTAAATACTTAAAAGGTTTTAATGACTACTGCTTGTAACAGAGGTAGTTTATGTAGTTTTTAAGTATTTGATTCTCATTGACTTATTACCTATATGATTATCATTACAACCAATTATCTACCCGGTTATAAATAAAATATCAGGCTGACTGAGAGTCACTCGGGTAATCTCTACATGGTGGATATAGAGGGTATAAAGGGTAAACGTTTAAAAAAATCGTTTGCTTTTATATTTATTTTAGGGTTATCTAGGGCAAACAGGTAGAGGTCTTCGATACATGAATACTAGAAAATTATAAATGTATCGTTATCTATGTAGAGCTTCAGTCATAATTTTAATAAGGACTATGCAAATTTTCACACCTTTTACTCTACCAAAAGATAGTGAAAATATGCATAATTGCCAAATTTTAGATAAAATATGTAATAACCGATGAGAATAGGCTAAATATGCAATACATATCAACCGGTCTCTGGAAATAATCATATAATTTGTAACAGTTCGATGTTTTATAGTCACTGGAGAGTAAATCTTTGATTTTACTAGGAAATCTAAGGATTTGCCATCATTCCAATGTAAATAGACAATAAGGTAATGACACTGTTACAAATTGAGATGCCCTCTACGTTAGTAAGTAAGTTGAAATAAAAGATAGTGCACTTACTGATATTATACCGTATCACACCTAATGTACTTACTTGTCTGTTGATAGTAAAAGTAAAGTTCAATTTGTTAGGTACTTATAAACACATGCGTATGTAGATCGTACTTAGGTAAAGGTATTATTAGTAATTGTCCATTTGTTTAATGCTTACTGTAACTTTATCATTTAAACCATAACGAATAACTATAATATACGAGGGTGTATCAAATATAAAGGGGATTGGTTTTGTAAAAAAATCCTACTACATTTAATTAAACTTCGATACATATACTATTTTCCTATATAGTCTCCCTCCCTAGAAATACATTTTTCCCATCGGATTAAGACCTTTTTTATGCCATCATCGTAGAAACTTTTCGGACGTTCTTGTAACCATTAGAGCACAAATGCTTCCACTGCGTCGCTCTCGTGAAAACGTTGGCCTACAAGCGCTTCATTCCAAAAAGATAGAAGTCACAAGGAGACAAGTCGGGGCTATATGGCGAGTGTTCTAGCGTTTCTCAGCCTAATATATCCAATTTTGACCTTGTGGAATTGACCGTATGAGGCCTGGCGTTGTCCTTCAAAATGACACTTCTGACCAATTTCTTCTTCTTTTTCTTTCGAAATAACAATTTCGCAACATCCAGTAGGTCACAATAATATTGCGCATTAATCGTGCGTCAATCATGGAGAAACTCAACATGAAAAGCACCATTCCAATTAAAAACCATTGTTTCGGTCACACTTGTCCTTGAGCGGAGAGCATGGTTCTCGTTCTCGACGTTTTCGCGGCCTTCAGAAAATTCCTTGTGCCGTGCAAACACCCGAGTTCTTGATAGGGTGTTGTCCCTGAACTGTGCCTGTAATCACCACAAAATTTCGACTAGATTCACCCCCTCCTTGGCCAAAACTTAATAATAATCCGTTGCTCCAGGGAGACATGCACTTCTGCCTCGTTCATGGTTTCTTTTCGTACTAAAGCTACTCGAGCCAATTACAGTTGGTTCTCCCTTCTCCCTGGCGGTACAGGCCATCTTCGCATCTACTACTACCAGGTCTCTCTGACCTCTCCGTAATTAAAAAAAATCAGTCCCGTTTATATTTGATACACCCTCGTACTACTGCACAAAAGAATTGAGACAATTTCATTATGGATTATTTGAGGTAAACTTTTTAACCGCAATCCATGTGTACCATCATGTAAAGTAGGTTTACAAACAATAGTTGTCAATTTGTTTTAAACAATGTTTAAACATTGGAATTTGCAATTTTGTCTCATTTTTCGAGTTTATCTCGAAAATTATAAAAGTAATCGTATTTACTCATGGGATTATATGTAGGGAATTACAAGACCTTTAAAATAAAATTTAAAATGTCTCGATCGGAACTATTTTCACCGAGAAAAACGTGAAAACTTCTGAAATAAAGTAATTTTTCAACAATTCAACTTTTAGAATCCACTTTCCGGGAAAAGTAGTAATCGTTGTATACAATAAATGAGCCAAAAAGAAGTTATGTCGGACTTACTGTTTTTGCACAATTGTAGTTGAAATATTCAATAATAATTTACCCCTCACCCCTACAAGAAAATAAATGACTGCAACGTCCAGAGTCGTATCCAAGGCAAGATTTAATTACACATTTAATAATATTAAATTGATTCAAAGGTTACTTCGTATTACTCCACTGTAAAATCGTTACGACAAAATAAATAGCACCACTTTGTTTTAATTTCACTTTATTTTTAACAACTTTCATCTACAATAGTTTCAATAAAGATTAGATCATTATCAAGCGATTCGCAATTAAAACTATAGTACCAAAAAGTAATTAAAAATAACGTTAAATTAAAACAATCTAAAGTGTTGTTTATTTTATCGTTAATTACTCATTTAATGTCACAGAAGTTAAGAATTAAGTTTGGTAGTAGTAAAACTTGTACATTAATTTAAAATGTCAAATAAAATTAAAAACATAAGGATGAATATTTAAAATTATGATTTTATTAATAAGATAGAAGAAAATGTCATCAATTAGGTTGTTTATTAATATATAATTATACATTGACAAAGTTGCAATATCCATAAAATAAAGCGTGTAAATCATTGCTTCTAGGTTATGTTAGGTTCGAAATAAAACGTTAAGACTATTGACTCTAATTTATTTTTAGTAAGTTAAAACAGGCGGGCTGAAAAGTTTGTAGGCTGACCCATAGATGGCGCTACTAGTGTCAAATCCATATGATTTTTAGTTAGCCCTAACCTTCAAAAGACGCGTGTATAAATTTGACAGTTTTTGCACTATTAGTATCTGAGTTATATCATTTTTAGTGAAATAACTTCTGTTAATTTGAAGAACAAGAAAGTACTGTTTCATCAAGGCAATGCACCGTGTCACAAATCAATGAAATCGATGGCAAAATTCCATGAATTGGGCTTCAAATTGCTTCCGCATCCACCGTACTCTCCAGATCTGCCCCCCCCCCAGCGACTTTTTTCTGTTCTCAGACCTCAAGAGGATGCTTGCTGGACAGAAATTTCGCGCCGATGAAGAGGTAATCGCCGAAACTAAAACCTATTTTGAGGCTAAAGACAAATCGTTTTATAAAAATGGTATCGAAAAATTGTATGACCACTATAATCGTTGTTTCGCCCTCGAACGGAACTATATTGAACGATAAAATCAAATTGTATCAAAAAAAATATTTTTTTGTATGCTAGCCTATGAACTTTTCAGCCCACCTGTTAATTATTAAAAAAGAAATTTATGCTTTCACGGATTTTCATATATATATATTCTCCTACTGCTCTTTTTTCAGAAAATTTCCTGTTTGCGAAAGTTCAATCGAATGATATAAAAATAAAACATCACTTCTTCCACATAAATAATTCAATTCTTGTTTCCCTACCGTCCGAATAAACCTGAAGTTTAGTGTATGTGGTCGTTTTACAAGGAAGTCAGTAATCGACTGTTTTTTTTTTTTCACGTTTAAAACATTGCGGTGCAGGCACAGGTACCCTACTTTTTATTCAATTATTATCTTTTGAATGAGCTTTATTTAGGATGAAATCAAAAATGATATTTACCTACATCTCCCCAAAAAAAATAATTTAAAAGGCCCATGCAATTTAATAAAAAATACTGTCCTTTTCATTGAGAATGATAAAAGGTAAAAGCATAATTTCTATTTTAATTAATTTTTTATTCATTCTCGATATTATGTATATATGTTACGGTCAAAGACGCAAGGTCAAAGACGAAACGTCTGGAATTAATAGTTCACTTAGACACGGCCCTACAGCCCGAATCTTTATTCTACTATGGATCCCGGTCGTTATAGCCTTTGTTCTTATATTAAGGAATAATGTTTAATATCTTTAATTCTTGCCTTTATAATATTTAAGTTTTTAATCTAAGAACTATTATGATACTGAAAATTTTATGATAATTACTACGAATGGTTTCGAATTGACCGCGCTTGTGATCAGATTTATCAAAATATTTGGATTTCAATGTGCATTCTTTTAACTATTCGCATCACTGTATCTACGAAGCGATGTTTTTCAAAATTGAAATTAATTAAAACTTTTATGAGAACAACTATGGCACATGGTAAATTTGTAACAATTGGCGCTTTATCTATAGAAAACGATATCGTAGAAAGTTTACCTTTTATACAGTTGATTCAATATATTGCAAATAAAAAAGGTGGAAAAATAGAATTATAGATGTGTTAATGGTAGTTATAAATAGAATGAAATTTATTTTTAATTATTAATACCACCCTTTTAAGAAATGTTATCGACAGAAGTTAAAATATTCTATTATTGAATATTTGATGGTTTCTTCTTATCAAATTCGCTTTGTCTATTACGTGGTTTGTTGGGTTGTCCATTTGGAGAATTTTGTTTATTTCACTTGCAGCGACGATCGTTTCGCCTTTCGGCTTGATAATGGTGTAAGGCGAAACGATGGTCGCTGCAAGAAAAATAAACAAAATTCACCAAATGGATAACCCAACAAACAACGTATTTTATTATTGTAATAGTACCTATTCAGGGTTATTCAAACTGAGTAGTATATTAAACATTTTAGGAAAACAAAGCTTGTTAGACATTTGAAAATTTTGGAGTTATTAAGGATAATCCTTTTATCTAAATTAATTTCAACTGTCTACTACTTTCGAATTTCCGAACGCCCTGTATAAACCATGAAGTGTAATTTTGGTATGACTTTAGCCTTAACCCTTAGCTACAACTTTCATCACTCATCAGCTTTAATGGAAGTTGTGAATTTTTATAGTTTGTTTGAGGTAGCGATCTATTCTCTATAAATTAAATTATCTCAGAAACTTATCACCGTAGTCATACAAGTTAGTTGACCTTAAAATTTTATGATTCATACGAATTCGTCATAAAAAACATACCATTAATTATTTCAGGCACACCTGAAAATTATATCAGGCACACCTGCAAGAAACGTTTTTCCAAATACTTTCCCAGGCAATCATCGTGTAATATGATATCTAGTGTAAGCAGATTGTTAGATGCAACTTTATTTGTTTTTGTGACAACGTTTTGTAGTTAGTTACTATTAGAACCTTGTCTAGGTAGCTTATAATCATAAACATTAATTCTTGTAATCGCTTTTAATAAAATAAGTAATCTTTTTAAAAAGTCTATTCTTTAACGAATAAACATTATTTATTTCATATAAAATAACAAAGTTGACATCAACTTCCGGTATAACAGTAATTTTCAAATCTAATATCTCAGACCCTCAATTTTCCTAAAATGTCCAATATATCACGCTGTTTGAGTAACTCTGTATATTACGCTTATTACAATTTTTGATATTCTATTCATGTTCATATTTGGAAAACTTCGAAAAACGTTAACCGTTAACATTTTTCATATGTATAGAATCGGAAAAACAAAAATTTACAATAATTCAGAAGAATGGGCCATTCTACTACATATCGCAGGGGGCTCAATACAGAAAGCTGAAAACAGGACCATTAAAAAATAACTGAAACCATAATATAAGTGGATATATATTTTTTTCAAGTAAAAACAGATACAGTTTTAAATATTCACATTAAAGCAATAATAGACACTAATACATACAATAATAAATATAATAAAATGACGACAAAATACTGGAGTAGGTTATCACATTTGCGCCTAACAAAAAAGTGCGTCATCATTATCATCATCCTGTTGTGGTTTTCATATTTTTTAATTTTATTATGTATATACATCATACTTCCCCCTCAGTGTTACTTAAAGCAAGTGATAGCGTTGAAATAACATCTCCAGTAAACTCGACCTTTCTGATGTGTCTGCATACCATCTTGACGACCTCTTCGTTGTAAATCCATCTAAAAATAAAAAATGACATGATTATATGTTAGTTACCTGCAATGAAATTAAACAACACAACATTATATAATTGACAAACAAGAAATAGAAGAATTAGTTGAAGGAAAAAACACTTGGTATACGTTTCATAAATTTTATTTAAAATAACCTTAACAATTGTTTCGACTATGACGTCGTTCTCAAAAGGATGAGTAAACGGTAATTACTAAGGGTTGAAGGTAGTTTGTCCTATTTATAATACAAATTTTAATACGGGGGAAATCCCAAATTCATTTCATATTTGTTGATTCAGGTACTGGGCTCTGCTTATCGCTAATATTTCTAGTTTGTTTATCCGTTGGCTTTTGTTGACATTGTATAATAATTTTACATTTTGTGAATCTAAGGAATGCTTGTTCACTATACAATGTTCAGCAATTCCTGTACATTTTTTGTTATTTTCAATAGATTTTACATGCTCGTCTATACGATATTTTAAGGCTCGACCAGTCTGACCAATATAAAACACATTACAGTTTTTACATTTTACTTCATATACACCATTTTTTTGGGATACATCTATTTTTTCTTTATTGTTAACTAAAAGAGAACCTAAATTGTTTTTATTTACACTTATTCTATTACCTTAGTCTACGGCAAATTTGTGTGCTTACATTAGGTATATAATTAATTAAATTGTATGTCAAGGTGTTTTTGGTTTTGAAAACGACGTCACAGTCGAAACAATTCTTAAGGTTATTTTAAATAAAATTTATTAAACGTATACCAACTGTTTTTTTCTTCAACTAATTAGTAAAATGTTTCATCAAGTGCCGAGCAACAAATCTATTTCTAAAATAGAAGAAACAGAAATAGGTACATCAAATGTGGAATATACATAAATGAAGTTTATTGCTTGAAAAACGTATTTACTTAATATTTATTATTATTGTTACTTCCTTGTTCTAAATATAAAAGTGCAATACTGATATTATAACTGTTGTTTGTATTATCCGAATGTCCTATTTTCTTTCGAATTTATTTTCTTAAAAAGTGGATGATATTTTGCTCGCAGCACGAATAAAAGTTCATAAACATAAATCAGCTTACTTATACTATAGAAAGAAGAATTTCTGTAATTTCCCAATGGCAATATTCTTCAATTCAATCATCGTTTCTCACAAAGCGTTTTCAAAGGATCGTATTTCACGTGAAAGTTAAATAAAAGTAAAAACGAACACAAATTTTACTTATACAGGTTAAACAAGTCGTTCGTACCGAAAATTTTTATTTAAACTTTGGAAAGTGTAAAAATAGACAGAATTTGTAACGAAAACAAGCAATGTTAAAAGTGGGTTGGTTTTATAGGGGCACATGATTCAAAAAATAAAATAGTTGAAAGAATAAAGGAGATAAATTAAAAATTCAGTACTAAACAATTAAAACCCCCGTTTCTATGACCCTTAGGAGCCTTAACTCAAAATAATATAATTCAAGTAAAAAGATCATTAAAATGCAGAAGAATTTATCTTGTCATGGTATTTATTCTTATATTTTCAAATAAAAAAACGAGAGTAGTGAATCGATGAAGCTGTTTATTCTTGTAACTCCATATTGAAATTAAACACAAAACAGTTGGTTACAAAACTTTTTATTGTTATCCACAATAATATTAATTCACCACACAGTGGCTTCCTCAGGTAGAAATATAATAACTTAAAACTAAATACTAAATGAAACAGGAGGGAGTGGAGATAGGTGAACAAATTATGGGAACTAGAGATTGAGTAGAGGAGAATTATTTATATCAGTTTGATCATTTAATAATGAGCCTAATTTATTTAATTTATTAATCTCCATACATTCCAACAAATTTAATTTTAGACCCTTCCTTTCTAGATGTAATAATTTAAAATTGTCAACAAAGTTATGGGAATTTTCTAAAAGATGGTTAGCGTACGTAGAGTTAGTCTTTTTATTTTCGAATGATTTCCTATGTTCAAGAATCCTGTCCTTGAAACATCTACCAGTCTGACCTACATATGATAAATTGCAACTCCCATAATTTAATTGGTAAACGCCTGATTTAAGTTCTTTCGCTGCAACATCTTTATTGTTTTTTATTATACTGCCTAACGTGTTATTAGTTTTAAAGGATATAGTCGAACTAGAAAATTTAGAAATATATCTAAAGAGATTAAATCAGGCGTTTACCAATTAAATTGTGGGAGTTGCAATTTATCATATGTAGGTCAGACGGGTAGATGTTTCAAGGATTGGATTCTTGAACATAAGAAATCTTTTAGAATATTCCCATAACTTTGATGACAATTTCAAATTATTACATGTAGAAAGGAAGGGTCTAAAATTAAATTTGTTGGAATGTATGGAGATTAATAAATTAAATAAATTAGGCTTATTATTAAATGATCAAACTGATATAAATGATTCTCCTCTACTCAAACTCTAGTTTTCATAATTTGTTCACCTACCTCCACCGCCTCCTGTTTTATTTACTATTTAAGGATTTTGTATTTAGTTTTAAGTTATTATATTCCCACCTAAGGAAGCCACTGTGTGGTGAAATAATATTATTGTGGATAACAATAAAAAGCTTCGTAACCAACTGTTTTGTGTTTAATTAAAAAACAAGAATTCTGATAATTATTTTAATATCTACTATTTACTCAACATAAGTAAAGGGATCTGCCTAAACTTGACACATAAAGAGAATAATCACCAAAAAAATGTATATTACCTACATGTTTTGATATAGAAGAAGTTAGTCTTTACATTTACGCAATGCTGCCGAAATAAATGTCAACATTAGTTCATCCAAAAATCAGTCAGTTTTCAATTTAGTTTTAATGTTACAGTGTAAGCAAAAAAGACTGTCCGCCTACCAGTATGAATGAGTAGCTGGTGGGAAGGAAATACCCAAAAGTTTAATTTTGCTAGGTAGTACAGTGTAGACCTACATACGTCAGTTTCTCACAAATACCTTTGCGTCTAATGCGCTTGAATTAAAAAAAAAAACTTTTGGTTGTTTCATTCCCACCAGTTATTCGTGCTGGTGGTCGGGCAGTCCCTCCGACCTACATTTTTGTGCAAAGCCGATGGGTAGGGCGTAAGGCCCTCTTCAGCCTTCTTGTAGGAATCGCGGGAATGGGAGGGTGGTGTGGTTAGGGAGAGAAAGATGAGACAGACGAAATGAAGACACAAGGGAAGTGAATGATTAACTGTTGAATATATCTGCTCCAGCATTTGCCCAAGAAAACCACACAAAACTTGAAACAAATGAATCATTTTTTTGACAATTACAAGCTATTTGTCTAAACAATAGTCAAAATGAATCATTTGTTTGACAGTGACAAGCTATTTGTTGAAACTATTGTCGAAAGGATCTGTAAATGAAAAAGTGATAATAAACAAAGTAGTGTTTATTCATTTATGGTTAAGATGAATTATCACAAAATAACGGCTGAATCAATCCAATTTTTTTAATTTGTATAAGACTATGATAAAAAAATATAACATATAAAACTCATTCGAGTTTTGAAAGTTTTCTCCTTGATCGCGCATTGATATCACTAAGTATACCTCTGCTTTTAATTTATTTTAATTCCTTCATTAACTTCGGTAACTATTGCATTTTTACATTTTACAAATAGCATATAGAGAAGAATATATGATTTTGTAAAAGATACACAGTACATTAAGTTAAAATAAACACCTTACATAACTCTAACAGACAACATTATTCTACGCAAACTACAACTTTGATAACAATTGAAATTCAGAGTAAGAAAAAACTTTTGCTTCACTTTCTCCTAAGAAGATACCAGCCTACTCGCCACACGATCCAAGAGTTTTAACTCATTCAAATGAAGCCGTACCGATCCTGCTGACCATGGAACACTAAACCATTAATACTTTAAAGCGAATAATAACTAAATTTTTGATCACCAGAGACGTGATTATAACTAGACTGCGCCTTGCGTTTATAAAATGATACCATTTGGGTAGGCAACATATTTTGCGAATTATGGGACAGAAACGCGAGAATTATTAAGAACGCTCGTAACATCACTCAGAAAGTTTGAGGCAGCTGAAGTGTTAAGTGTAGTTATTTCAAATAAATGTTGTGCGACACTATTTTTCTTGTACATGGGGTTTTGTGAACACTTTTATGAACTATTTTTTGTTAAAGTAATATAAAACTATAAATACAAATATAAATATGGAATCAACAGAAACAACTACTCCGAGGGCTAATACCCCCACCGGCATTGAATTACACTGTTGATTCCGATAGATTCTTAGACGAAAATATAATATAATTTAAAAAAAAGGCATTAAAGTCCTTTTTCGTCATCCTTTCGAAATCTGGGATCTGTTATCCCTAAAATTTGACGAAAAAGGACTTTAATGCCTTTTTTTAAATTATAATATAAAACTAGTTTAATATTAGAACAATATGGTTACATATTGTTGTGTATACGGTTGCCGTGAGAAGAGTTCTAAAGGTTCTTCCATTCCATTTTATGTGTAAGTACAATTTAAACATAAGACACACTGATACATTTATAATTTCTTCGAAGGTTCCCTCAGGATCCTGAATTAAAGAAAAAATAGTTTGCAGCAAAAATTTTGAAGAAAATGACTTTTTAATATCAATGTCCGTGGGAAAAAGAAAATTAAAGCAAAATACTGTACCTAGCGTTTTTGATTTTCCTCAGCATTAATTAAAAAAGTAGTACCTCGACGCAACAAACGAAGTATTTTGTCACAGGAGCAAAAGTAAGTATGTAATTGAGTAATATTAAGATAAACATTTAATTTAATTTTGTTCTAAAATACATACATCTTTTCTTCTCATGATTAACATACTATTTTTCTAACTTTCCCAACAGAGTACACATAATGAACGACTTCACATACCTTAGATTTTTTTACTAACAAAAACTTACGAAACATATTTTATCAAATTCAGTATTACCAACTATTATTTAAACCATAAAATCAGACTTTGTAATACATCTAAATAGTAGTAGTAGTACCGTTAATATACATCATTTTAATCAGTCATCACATCTTTTTTATCAACTTCATACACCAATCATCCACACAACGAGAAATATACTTGCGTTACTAATTAACTTTATTTTCACTTATAGCACATATATTATTGTAAACAACAGTATTATTGTTTTTTTAAAGAAGTTTAAAGAATATTTTCAATATATTTGGTTTGTACGTTAAATGCTATTGTAAATGATTTTCAATCTTTAAAGTCCGTAAATTTCCGTTTAACGGATGGGAAACTTAAATATGTGTCCCAGAATGTGCATTGTTGGTTGCATACCCAAAGTACATCATTTTCTAGGACTTACGCTCGGTCCATATTATAATCACGTCTCTGTTGATCACCAATTTCTTGACTCTAACAGATATGGATAACGGTTTCGAACTTATTAGTGCTCATCAGTACGCAGTAAATATTTTCGATGAATCACTAAACCCAAACCGAACTTTCCGAATCAACAATGCCGGTTGGGGTATTAGCTCTCGGAGTAATTGTTTCTGTTGATTCCATATTTATATTTATATTTATAATATAGCCTATAAAGGCCTTTCTGCCAGCGCCCACCTGATGAAACCCGATAGGTCGAAACCGGTCGTGGGTATGGCTTTCGATGCGCTGTGCCTACTGTGTAAGTCGAGTTCCAAATGTGGATATATGATCCTTTATAATTAGACGAAGAAGGATTTTAATATCTTCCTTTTTTGATAAATATTAGGTATTTTTTACCAAAAAAAAAAACATTAATAAAATAGAATATATTAATGCAATTTTCAATTAATGACTTCATACCTACTAACCAAGTAATATATTTTTAATTAAGTGTAATTTTCTAACGTTATTAGTTGACAATAATAAAATACAGTGTTACTTATGGAAGGGGCCTACTATTACCTACACGATTGCAGTTTTTTATTTTGATTATTTTTTTATGAATAGGTGAGAACGATTGCATTTTAGCAGAGGAGCATATGCGTATACTTTGTACATCAAGGTTAACATAAATTGGAAGTCGTGTAAAATACTATTCGAAATCATTTAATGATGCTTTAAAATCTTGTTTCCAGAAGCTCAAAAAATGTTCAGTGTTGATGATGATTGTTCAGTAACTTTTACAATTAAATAAAGATATTAGAGTACTAAAAGTAGGTTATGTTAGGTTAGGTTAGAGCGTTTACATAGTTTACTGTTGTATTAATTGACTTTGCTGCCGTCTCAAATTTAAAATGACTATGTACATTCAGTACATCTGATTGCTTCAAATAAATAGTATTATAGTTAATATTACTTCTTATTTAATTAAGTATCAAAAAATGAGGCAATTTATCGACATCTACTGATATTTACTACTAACTGTAATATTTCAAATGTTTGACAAGGGACTTACGATCTCACGAAGGTATCTACTTCTCAAAGTGAATCTACGACACAGCTTATACTTGTACGTAATGGACACGTTATGGTGTTAGACACTAATTTGTCGATAAGTCACTGATCAAACCGAAGTTACTCTGTGTGAACAATACAATTAATACAGTATACCGCCATTACTGTTGAACTGTCGCTTTTAGTGCAGATCAAAAGCAATAAGCTCTAAACTGCGATCCACATATGGTAGTTTCTATAAATTATTGATCAAGAACTTAATGTTACGCGCGAATCGTAACCTCAATTTTCTCACCAAATAGGACATAATTCAATGTTATCATTAACGATAGTGTTCTCAACATTTATGTCTCATTTAGCGTAAATGTAATCAATTTCATTATTACGTGAAACAAACTGTAGACTGAGTTGCTGAAATTCCAAAAAAAGACTAGAAACTTCTAGAACGTCATTCTAAAACCTTCTAGAACAAAGCCAGTCACTATAAATAAGCTGCCGCGAAATCGGCCAAGTTTTAGTTTCGCATCCAAAGATGGGCCACATCGCAATATATCTCCCCAATCTCCCTCCTTCATCTCGCTTCCCCCTCTTAAATTCAACCCTCTTCCCTCCCCCACCTTCCCACATCTCTCACGGTGGTCATAACCGTCAGGTTGATCTGTCAACTCGAGGAGGGGTTTTATTCAGTAGGTGCTTTCAGGAGTGAATCCGACACTACCTCCCTAATTGGGAGGTATCTTTAAAAGATTTCCCCTTCACGAGGTTAAACTAAATTAAAAAAATTTTGGCCGAGTTAGTTTTAGTTACAAGACGAAAAAGGTGAATAACGAAGACCGAAGAAATGATTTAGAAGGCGAGAGAGTTATTAATTATTAAGTATGGTGTTGTTTAAACAAAATTGATAGATATAAATTGAGTTTGACAGGAACAGCTGTATTGATACGCGACAAAATGTGGGTACGTTGATGTAAATTATGTAGTTATAGGTCCTTCACGGTAGACGAAAATCAATTTTAATCTTTTTCTGATCTTTTTTGCCGTGGTCTATTGCAGACGTTTCGCCTTCCTTCGCTAACAGCGTCATCAGCCTTAAATTCAAAATTCCATTGACCACGGAAAATAAGTACGGAAAAAACAATAAAACTAACATGTATCGTAAATTTATATATAACAAACGTCAATTATTATTGTAAAAACTAAATATCAAAATAAATTCAGAAATAAAATGTTTTTCATTATAGTATTCCCAGGAAGTCTGAAGAAAACTTTTGAGAACCACTGAAAAGTTACTATTCTATTAGTAATTTTATTTATCGTATGTTTTACCTATAAAAGCCGAACTTCTTTCATTTTAAATAGTATTAAAGCTCAGTTGATAACAATACAAAAAGAGTGTAGTCATATCAAACATGACCAAAAATTTTTTGATTACTTTTCTTCTCTTTGTTTTTATTGCAACTCTCCATGTGGAAGGAATGCCTCAAAGCTGGGTGAGTAGATATATTTTATTAATTGTAATGATTACAATAGAAAATGTCCCTACGGAAGAATTTACCAACTTTCAAGGAGTTTATTTCCTTAACATTTTGAGCTTTTTAAAAATAGAAATATAAATATAAACATGGAATCAACATAAACAACTACTCCGAGGGCTAATACCCTTACCGGCATTGAATTACACTATTGATTCCGACGGACTCTTAGGCGAAGATATAACATATTCAAAAAGGAAGGAATTAAAATCCTTATTGGTCTAAATAGGACGCGTTCTAAATGTGAGATCTTTGATCTTAGTATTTAGACGAATAAGGATTTTAATTCCTTCTTTTTTGAAAATGTTATATCTTCGTCTAAGAATCCATCGGAATCAACAGTGTAATTCAATGACGGTAGGGCTATTAGCCCTCAGAGTATTTGTTTCTATTGATTCCATATTTATATTTATATTTACATTTATAACATAGCCTGTAAAGGTTTTTCTGCCAGCGCCCACCTGATGAGACCCGATAGGTTGAAACCGGTCATGGGATATGGCTTTCGGTTCGTTGTGCCTACTTGGTAGGACGCGTTCCAAATGTGAGATCTTTGATCTTAAAATTTAGACGAATAAGGATTTTAATTCCTTCTTTTTTGAATATATTAATTATTTTTGAAGAGGCCTTTCTCGTTACACAAGCTACTCAAGATTAAGCAATTTCGTTGAATATTACTGCGTGAAATCTTTGTTTTTCTCTTACAACGTTCTTATTAAGATTATTTGATACATCGATGGTTATTTATATTTCATAATTTCATTTATAAATAAATATTAATAGAACGCCAACGTACGATCTATCAATTATTTTTACCAACCCTTCATTGTCAAACAAAGCGTGATTAAGATCATTTCAAAATTGAAAGCTAAGATTTGTTACTTTAAGCCACGAAATGGATCTTAGTAGCAGGCATTTTTTACAATAAAAAATAACAGGTATCGGATGTGCAGCGATATAAAGCAAGACCCAAAAATAAAAGAGTTTACAGATAATTATAACAATCGAAAAACAGTAAAAAATGTGAAAAATATCTTTTTTTATGGCTAAAACCAAAGAAAATCGATATGATTACAATACAAAATTTGAATAAAATTAAAGAACCTTTACAATGAACTACAAAACACGTCTTTTTTGAATATTTGCAACTACTTCATTGAAACTATATCAACTACCATGTACGACTTAACAGCTATGAATATGTCAATTATTTATTGTATATACAGCGTTTTTCAAGTTGATAGGCTATTAGAAGTATATGAATTAGTAGAACGAATTGAATTCTGAAACTTGGGCTCATTTGGTTATTGTTTATGCCGCTTCTTTAAAAAATATTTTCAAGTTCGATTTACATCCGGTTATACCGGAAGTAAATGTTAACTTTCTTATTTTAAATGGAATGATATACTTTTTTACATTTTCCGATAGAAAGTCTGAATTGATGCATATTTTATAGGAGGCACTACCCCGAAAATATTGATCGATTTTGAGTTATTTAATTTTTTGACATTTGCACGTTAACATTAAAAAAAACGTAAATCAATTAATTTTTGAGATTTTGCTTTATAACTCGTAACAATTATTTATAACTATTCACATTATCGAAAACAAAATGTGGTGTTTAACTAAAATGTACATATATATATATATATATATATATACTCAAGATTATATATATATATATATATATATATATAGGGTGTATATATGGTGTATTTTGAACCATTGTACACCTTTGCCACAACAGTGGTCAAATTCTGATTTTAAAAGTCTCAAAGGTATTTTTCGTAAACTTAGTCTACTAATAGCCTATGGTTCCAACTTAAACTTTCTTTAAACACTTCTTGGAAACCTTAAGGATAAAAATCATTTACTAGACAAGCCAGGAATATATGAAAATGTTTGTAAATATTGTAATGAGAAATACGTTGGACAAAATAGACGCTCTATTCAAGTTAGATTCAAAGACCGTTTAGAATTTTGCTCAAGTCAAATTGGATAGAACAGAAAAAGGTATTGTTGACCAATATATTATTACTGAAAACTATAGGATCAATATTGACAACCTTAAATTAATTAAGAAAATCAGATCTAATTATTACTTGACAGTTTTATAGTATGCTCATTAAAAAAAAATTGATTACGCTCTCTTAACAGTGAAAGGGTTTCACTACTATTAATAATAATACACATTAATTTCGACGTCACCTCTCGTAGCTCAGTGGTCAGAGCATTGGTGCATAAAGCCAAAGGTCCCGGGATCGATTTCCGTTGAGGGCGAGACAGCAGTAACAAATTTTTCCTCGTTAGTTTGAGGTAATCCGTAGTTGGTAAATGAATTAATTCTTCATATTAATGTCATATTGACTATTAAATCATTTAAAGAATTCAGAATAAAAAATTCAAAGAGAGTATACGGCGCTTAGCAATTAGTTTAAAACACTTTTGTACGTAATAGTAAAAGATAAACTTTTTATTTTAAGGTAGTTGGTCAACCGTCAGCTGACGGGATGCTAAAGGGGGGTGTGCCCAACCAGTTACAGGACCAACTAATGAAAGTAAACGTAGGCTTTGCGGAAGCAGCAACAGCTATTAGTGAAGCTATGAAACGTATTGGGATGGTTTCCCAGCCAATACAGCCAATAGCTCCATTCTGAGTGAAGTAACAAAAAAAATTTTTGATATGTTACGACTTAACGATACAATAAACGGAGACCACATTAAATTTGTTTTTTCTTCTTGTTAGTACGATTGTACAGATTCGAACAGCAAATAATACAATATGTATATTTCGTAGAATATTAACTATACAAAATAATATACAGCGTTGTTCAGACTAACTGGTAAGTTAGACGTTTTAAGTGAAGTAAGCGTCTTAGAGATTTTTAATTTTGAGAATAGGGGTGAGGTTATGAAAGATGATATTTTTATCTAAAATAATTTCAACTGTCTGCCACTTCCGATTATATAGGAAGTTGTTATCAGTTTTGTTGTTTTAAAAGGAATGGTATATTTTTGCGACGAATTCGTGTGAAGCATAAAATTTTAAGGTGACTTTGATAACCAACTTGTATGTCTATATGTCTACGATGAATAGTTTCTGAGATAAATTAATTTATTGAAAAAAGGTCGCTACCGCAAGCCAAACTATAAAAAATAATAACTTTCATTAAACATAACTTAGAGTGTTGAAATTTTCACTAGTCATAATCAAATGTTAAGGCTAAAGTCATGCCAAAATTAAGATTCATAATTTATACAGAGCGTTCAAGAAAAAAATCCGAATATATCGATATAACAAGGAATCAAATGACAAAATAAAGTATATTAGGTGAAAATGTAGTTATTCGTTTTGTTTTTTAATTTTTTTTACTGTGGGCCCTGTATAAACTCTGAAGCTTAATTTTGGCATGACGTTAACCTTAGTACTTGACTATATATATATTAGTTGAACTTGGTATACCAAGTGTTTTCCTTCAACTAATTAGTAAAATGTTTCATCAAGTGTCGAGCAACAAATCTATTTATAAAATTATATATATATATATATTTATATATATAATTTCAACACTCTAAATCATTTTTTATGGAAGTTATGTTTTTGGGCATACAAGTTGATTAGTAAATTTACCTTGATAACCTTTACTCCCAAATCATCAAATCTTTAGCAAATTTAGTTTTCCTAAAACGTCTATCTCTACTACTACTCAGTTTGAATAACCGTTATTCAAGGAAGAGATCCTCAGAAGATAAATATGCACGTAATCCAAATACATTTTACGAATTTGCAATAAAATATTGTACTAAATGATGTTACTCCGTTTAGTATTAGCAGCTGATGGAAATGAAACGCCCAAAAGCTGTTAAAGTTTTCATTCAGTATCATTGTATTGTCGGAACAACTGCAAAGAAGTATTTTACAGCCTCGCTTCGTTTCCTGAAGATGCGAGCCATAGCCATTCGCGAAACATCGAGTAATCGACTCCATACGTAAACTCAATTAAGAGGAGAGTCAAACCCGGGCGGTCCTTACGCCCAAATATTGAGCCCTGTTTTGACATCTCCATTTTTGTTTCCCCTTTCAACCACCTGTGTTATTATTATTTGTATAACTTATAATCATTTTCATTAGTCTACGTCACCACAATTTCACAACTCAAAAAAGCATACTCAACTCATAAATTGTGCCTTTGAAAGTCGAAATTGTAACTGCAGATTTTTTAAAATATTAATAAGTATTCATAATGAAATATTTAGAGAGGTTAATTTCAATACACTAATTGTGAATTAATGTTTAAACTAGTGCATTGAAAAATTCTCCAAATATTTAATTATTAATTATTAGTAATAATATACATTAATTTCGACGATTCTGTTACTTTGTAAGTACGTTCGTCGTCGTTACTGCTAGCACCTTTCTTAGCTTAGTGGTACGATAAAAGCATTGGTGCGTACAGCCAAAGGTCCCAGGTTCGATTCCCGGCGAGGGCGTTACTACAGTAACAATTTTTCCTCATCAATTTGTTGTTTGTTATTAAATACTTGCTATAGAAATGGCACTATCTATAACAGGCAGGCTAAAAATTCGTAGGCTGACCCATAGATAGCGCTACAAGTTAGCCCTAACCTTAAAAAGACGCGTGTATAAATTTGACAGCTGTTGCACTATTAGTATGAGTTATAGCATTTTTAGTGAAAGAACTTTTGTTACTTTGAAAAAATGGATAAAAAGGAATTTCGTGTGTTTATAAAGCATTGCTCTTTTGGCGAAAAAAATCTATTGAAACCAAGGCTTGGCTTGATTAACATTATTCGGACTTTGCACCAGGAAAATTAAACTTACAAAAGTGGTTTACTAAGTTTAAACGAGGCGAAATGAGCACCGAGGACGATGCAGACAGTGGACGCCCCAAAGACAGCCTCTTTGACGAAAACATCAAAAAGTGTACAAAATAATTTTTGATAACCGTAAAGTGAAGTTGATTGAAATAGCTAAGCTGAGACCTTAAGGATATCAAAGGAACGTGTTGGTCATATCGTGAATGAATATATGGATATTCGAAAGCTCTGTACAATGTGGGTGCCAGGGTGCCGTGCGAGCTCACAATCGACCAAAAACAACAACGGATCGAATCGATGATTCTGAGCAGTGTTTGAAGCTGTTCGATCGTAATAAATCCGAATTTTTGCATGGATATGTGACGATGGATGAAACATGCCTCCATCATTTCACACCGGAGTCCAATCGACAGTCAGCCGAGTGGACTCCGCTGTTATTTCGTAATTCTATACTCACTGATCGAAGTGCTTCTGGTCCTATACTTTTTGTTCGACTTTTATTATCGACAACGGAAGATGCAGCTGCAGCTTCGGCAATCTTTTCTTCTTCATCTATGGCCCTTTGAAGAGCCATCATAACCCTGTCCAAGAAAATTGCCGTCCTTTTTCTTGGAACTATAGTCTAAAAAAATTTGGTCGTGTTTACCATCATTGGTTACAAATTAATATCAGGATGCATTGATAAACCTGAAGGCAGTATACAGGGTGTTTGTTATTATTTTTAAAAAACAATCACGGAAAATTTTCCACAGTATGGCTAAACAAGTTGTATGTGGTATTTAATCAAAAGTACTCCATTAGCATAATAATATACTACAGGGTTGTAATAATTAAAATACACCTAATTATTCTCTTCCTGTTTTATTGTTTTGTAGTTAAATCGATTCTCATAAGAGGTACTTTCATTGTATTGCACCTCAATGTTTCAAAAACACAAAAACAACTATCATTCTTATAAAAAAGAAATAAATTTTTAAGGTTTTTCTATAAATAGGTTCCACATTAATTTAATAAACATACAGTATCATTTTTATCGCCTTAAATAAATACAAATTTTCTTTCTGTAACCAAAACTTTTTATAATTGTCCAGCATTACTAACAATAAAAAAAACCGTTAGTGTAATAAGAAGTGGGTGATCTGCAACTAAAATATACTAAACTTAGAAACTATTCCTTCATATGTCTCAGTTAGTGTAACAGTCCTAATGAAGATATACTAGCTTATAACGTTTCGATCGTTATTTCATATAAAATATAACGTCAACTTATGAATGACAATAAAGCCGCCAATTTATACAGGTCAGAGAGCTACATTCAGCCCCGTTAATTAGTTTGTTTTTATTTCTCGTTGACATTGATGGAGGTAAATCGTGTTAATTTAAAAACTATTATTTTGTGGATTTGTGTAGTGATTTATTATGGTATGTTATTAGTATTTATAAGCGGTGATGGTAACAATTGATTTAGTTGATAGTTTGGTCAGGTAAAGAGATTTTTTTAACTACTCACATAAATAAAAAATTGTTGCCCGATATTATTGTGCAGGTGACAGTCGCAGTTGAAGTTGAGCAAATAAATTCACGAAACTTCTCATAAATAGTTTATTTTACATGGCTTAAGTTTCGCTACACAGTAGCTTTTTCAAGTGATAATGGTAGATACTACATTACTGTACAAGAATTTGAGCTTATTTCTATCTTAACTATTGGGGTTTATATCCATTTGGTCGCTTACTAATAAATTGCAGTTTTTTATTTTATTTATTTCTAATGATTCTAAGGCACTTAGTTTTTACTTTTTCCTAAAATGTGTAAAAAATGAAATTAAATTCGTAGCGTAAATTGAATTGTTTTTTTGTTTTCAAATAATTTTAAGTGTTAATTAATTAAACCTAATTTTAAAGGACCGTTCAGTCTGTCCTATATAACATTTTTGGCAAAACCCACAAAATAATTTGTAAATGCCTGATTAATCGTAACTTTCAGATTTATCTTTATTATTTTTAATAAATATTCTTCATTTGTTTTTAATTTTCAAAATTATATTTACGTTTATGTTTTTCAAAAATGATGCTACTCGCTAATAATAAGTTAATTTACCTAAATTTCTTAAACTACGAGGCATGTTTTTTAAGTAATTACCGTTTTGAAGTTAATAAAAAACGTGCAAAGATATTTAATAATTTTATTTTTACATGAAAGCCTGTACCTTAATCTACTTGTCATAACATTTTACCATTTTTAAATACCCTTCTCATAGAACTCTGCCGCCGGACTTGTTAACTGTTAACCACTGCATCACAACTGTTTTGACTTCGTCATCGTTTTGAAGACGCTGCACTGACCGCCCAGATGTTTCTTCAAGTGCAGTAACAGTAACGCCAGATCAGGGCTGTACGGAGGATATCATAGGTGAGAGATGTAGGTACTCAGTGGGCATGCGTGGAATGCTGACCGCAACGCTACGGCGGCAGAATTTCAAAACGGTACTTACTTAAAAAACGCCTCGTGCTATAATATTTGTTTTCTCCTTTGTGTATAGAATAGACTGAACGAATAGGAGGTTTGTATAATTTACTCCTTATTAATTTACCTATTGCGTCAGCAGTATAACTATTATTCTAAACAATTTGGTTAATAATACGAAGTATTAGTAATAATTATAAAGATAAATCTGAAAGTTACAACCAATCAGGCATTTTCAAATTAACTTGCGGCTCTTGCCAAAAATGTTATATAAGACAGACTGGTTGGTCCTTCAAATGTAGAATTAATTAACACAAATGCTTTGAAATCAAAAAATCATTTAATTAAAGAATACCAGCAGTTTAATAAAAATATCAAAAAAAGTATATGTAGGGAATAACAAAAAACTAAATAGTAGAATGATGGTTCGGGCTTGTAAGCCGTGGTCGATTTGAACGGTTTCGTCCAGACGTTTCGTCAGCAACTGCGGCTGACATCCTCAGTGGGTGCTGCGTTGACTACGCGAGCGAAGATTTTACCTCGAATTCTCGGCAGCAACTGACTGTCAGTCTCTATGAATTCCGGCCGTGAAAGCTTATTTTGGTATATGTACCATGTATACATCCATATGCATTTAGTAAAAAGTGGTTATTTTAATATTACAAACAGACATTCCAATTTTATTTATATGTATAGATGAATCGTAGGATTGAATTAAATTTCGAAAAAAAGTAGATGACTAAAAACATTTACATAACATCATTTCATCACGATCCGCCACTGTTTATTACACATAATTGATTCCGCTTTTACTTGATGGAAATTCAATATAAATCAAAATTAAAGTTCAATTATCAATTTCCATATTTATTAATAAGCAATTAACATGTGTTGAACATGTTGAAGTTCAATTCTAACTTATTAAGAAGCCACTAGGTGGCGAAACACATATCAAGTGAGTTTTAATTTTGATTTATTGTTTATTACTTTACATTAAATATAGAATTTACCACCAACACTACTCAATTTAAGATTTTGGTACCATAATGTCTTCAGAAGCATTATTTATAACACAAACATGTTATACAAGCTAAGAATCAAAAGGTAAAAATGTAACACCCTAATCCAGATACATGTATCCAAGTCACGCCGACTTAATTATCATAATCTTGTTACAAGTTTGTTAACAAGAAAACAACGTACAGGTTTAATATCACATATTAATAGTCGAAGTTTCTGTGTCAAGACTTGCAGGAAAACGCTTTAAACAGAATTTCGGAAATAAACGTGTTATTTATGTGTTACAACTACAAAATTGACTTTTGTAGTATACAACACAACAGTAAGCTAAATTATATTGTAGATAACATAACAAATACCTGTATTATGGTGAATATAGTTAATTTATGTTAATATTGGATAAATGATGGGGAACAAAGAGTATAGGTAAATGGTATAGTCGGTAATTTTTGTAAAATTAAGACTGGTACCATTCTTGGACCATTGTTTTTAATTGTACATATTAATAAACTCCTAAAAGGTGTTCTAGTATACATTTTAATTCATTTTGATGATTATGATGGAGATTATAGTCAACGAACAAAAATTAAAAAGATACTTAGGGGTTGCCATTGATTAAATCATGAAATGGGGCAATCACATATAATATTTGGTTAATAAAACTAAATATTTTCTATTAATTTCTAGCAAAATAACTTAATACATGCATACTGACACACTTAAAATTTTATACTACGCTTTCCTTAAAATCGTAGTTAACTATGGAATTATTTCTCAGTGGGAGAATGAATAGTCGTACTCCTCTACTTAAACCTTGTAGCATAAAGTATAAAAAACAAAATACTAAAGACAACAAGTATCCTCTAAACATTAAACAGCTTTTTACTCTAATGTCTATCAAATTCCATTATATCACACTGAACAACAAATTCAATAATTTGCCAAATATTATAGAAGGAATCGATGTCTTTTACTTTTTAAAAGAAATAAAACTAAGGCAATATCAACTTTTAATAAATTTGCTAATGAATTAAAGATTCTAAATAATAAAACATTAGTCGAAACTAAAATCAAAAGCTAAAAATGAAAAATAATTTTTCCTTTCATTAGTGATTTTATTATTCTGTTAAATATAAAATATAAAGAAAATACATATATACAGACAGTTAATGAACCATTTTATTTTATTTAGCTTATATTATGTTTAATTTAGTTAAGTGTAGATCTACTGTACCAAACCCACAAACAAGTAACATTGATTACCTGCGGAATAACTTTTTAATTATTGTATGAAAATAATAGTCTTTAATAACGACCATTGTTAACTCTAACTAAATCATCGAGTTAAACTGATTCATTAAACTAACCGGTTACCGTATTACATTCAGTATACTGCCATCTACTGGTTTTCACTACCAATTGTGGTATTTTATATGTGTGACAAGACCTTACGAAGGTATCTACATCATAAAGTGAATCTACGACACAGATAATATTAAGTGATCGATTCGCAAATCGAATTAATATAGTTAATTTTAGTTCTTGGTCAAAAATTTATCTAAATTGCTATATGTGGATCGCGATTTCGATCTTATTAGACCTCAAAGTACACCATAGGTGATAATAATAAGTTACTGATCAATCCGAAATTGTTTCATAAAAGGAAATTGATTTAATATCATATTCCAGCCAGTACATTGTCATCTACTGATTATTACTGATAACTGTGGTATTTCAAGCCAAAATTAATTTGGTTTGGGCGCCCATCACGTAATAGAGATGGGCAATTATTGAACCAATCGTTCATTACAACGACTCTATAAAAGATTTCACTGCTTATGGCATAGCTCTTTCGCTTTTTAACGCGAGTGTCCACCTACTTCGAAGTACATCTCCCTAACCTCCCTCCTTCATCTCTCTCCACCCTCTCCCATTCAATCCTCTCCCCTCCCCCACCATCCCTCATCACTCCCCGGTGTTCACAAAAAGTCAAATGTATCTACCAACTCGAGGAGGGGTTTTGGTCGGTAGTCGCTCTAAGGGATGAATGTGACACAACCTCCCTAATTGGGGGGTGTCTTTAGAAGATTTCCCCTTCTCGAGATTAAACTTAAAAAAATGGCATAGCTAGTTCAAATGAATCGTCATGGTCAATCGCAAAGTCATCGTCGTTCAAATAATAATCATCAGAAATTGAAATTCACCAGAAACAATCATATTACCCACCTCTATTGTGTAACATAAGCTGTATCGTAAATTCAGTTTGTGAAGTAGATACATTCGTAAGGCCCCCGTCAAACACATGAAATACCACAGTTAGCAATAAATATCAGTAAATGTCAACTTCCTTTTATGGTATAACTTCGATTTGTTCAGTAATTAACCGGCTATTATTAATCACTCCCAATGCTTGTTGGTACCAATGTTCCTTGAAGCTTTATTGGTAAGTTAAATGGCGGCATCCAGAATTATTTATTAACTCAAAATTCAACAAGAAAATATTATGTGACTTTTGTTTGTCTTTTATAAAATGAATGTTGGTGCAATTTCCACTCGTGACTTTCGAATTTCACACGGTGTTTACAAGCCAGTGGAAAGCCACTTCATAATAGCGACATCGGACATCGCAGGAGGGGTCTAATGTGCTTTAGAAATAACCGAACACGTACACACGTTACAAAGTTAGCTTGTGATTGCTTTTAAACACACTTATACGTTCTTACACACGGATGTAACATAAGTACATATCGCACAACTAACCTAAGTACATTATACTTTGATACATACACATAAATATATGCCTGTAGTGTTGATGGCAGGAAGGCCGGGTTAATAGAACGCATATGGATCAAGGATCAAAACCGCTACAGTCCACTATACCAATTAAGAGTCTTTCCATTTATCAGTTAAACCAGGATATACGTGCCTATGTACCCTATTAGGTCTGTCATAATACGGAATAAGTGGAAAGGGTTTCCAAACTATCAAAGTAGTTTGTTGTGTAATGTTATAACACATATCATCATAGGATCCAGTCCACAGACTGGTTGGAAATTCACCTCCACTCCATTCTATTATGAGCCAATGTTCCCATTTCACTGACACTAAAACGTCCTACATCCCTAACTACGAGGCATGTTTTTTAAGTAAGTAAGTTTTAAAATTCTGCCGCCACAGAGCTGCGGTCAGCGTTCCGCGCATGCGCAATGAGTACCTACATATCTCATCTATGCACTGACGCCATTACAGTCTGATTCGCTCTTGTTTACGTTGTTTACTGAGTGTTTAAGATGCCTCCGATAATTGCGAGTCCCGCCTATGATTTCCGGGCTGTTATACGATTCATTAGTGCTAAAGGACTAAAACCGATTGATATTCATCGTGAAATCTGAGATCTGTGCAGTTTAATGACGAAACATTATGGGTGAGGGAATGGTAAGGATGTGGGTGAAAGAATTTAAAGATGGCCGCACAAATGTGCATGACAATGCCCGTCCGCATGTGGCTAATCGGACTTTTCAATGGGAAACTCTAGATCGTCCTCCGTACAGCCCTGATCTGGCGCCCAGTGACTACCATTTTTTCCTTTGACGAAACATCTGGACGGTCAGCGTCTACAAGACGATGACGAAATCGAACAATTGTGATGCAGTGGTTAACAGTTAGCAAGTCAGGCGGCAGAGTTCTATAGAAGGGTATTCAAAAACTGGTCACTGGTCAAATGTTATGACAAGTGCCTCAATATTGAAGGAAATTATGTAGAAAAGTAGATTAAGGTACAGGCTTTGATGTAAAAATAAAACTATTTCTTATTAATTTCGAAACGGTACATACTTAAAAAACATGCCTCGTATTTACGAGCAGTAATTTAATCTAGGTTTTCTTCTGCCCCTCTTTACTCATATTATTAATATGCCTTTAACCAAATCTACATGTTTCAGAAAGTATCCTGCGACTCTGTCTCTCCTATTCCTTATTGACTTCCATAACGCCCTTTTTTATGCTACTCTTTGTAATACCTCCTCATTTCTAACCTATTCTATCCACGGTATTTTTAATAGCTGCTTGTAACACCACATCTCAAATGCATCCATCGTCCACGTTTCGCACCTGTACAGAGCAGTGATCTAAACGTCGAAAGATACACTTTAATTAATCTTTTTCGAGTTTCTCAATTAATCGATCGCGAGTGCAGAAGTAATTTATTGTTATTAAAAGCTACTCGACTCTATTATATCCTTTGTTTTATGTCTCTAACTCTTTTTCCATTCTGACTTGTCTAATTTTCCATATATCAAAAATCGGCAAATTCTCCTATATTTTGTCTCCAATTTTTATATTAGCCCCAAGCTTACTATCACCCCCCTCACCCGCCTTATATATAATATTTTTGTTTTGTTTTTATTTATTTTCCTTCCACTATATATTAGTATTTTATGAGTATCAAATTGCCCAAATTTTCCTTGTGTATACCGTGTACCAACTTTAATAGTAATATTAATAAATAACATTTTATTTTTAAAACTATGTAAAAAGCTTATTTTGCATTTTATATTTTGAATACACTGCTCGAAACAATTTATTTTAGATTATTATTATTATTATTGTAGACTGTCTACAACCAACAGCGAAAATGGATAGACCTCTGAAGAAGCTCGCCACTCGTGCTAGCGAAACGTTAGGAAGCAATTCCAACCGACGACGGCCTGTACACCCGAAGAATGACAACATCAGTTCATCAACTGGCCGCGAAAGCCTTAATCAATTTGTCAATTTTACATTTATAATGAACACTAAATTTTTTGTCAATAATTTGTCGAAACTACCTGATGTGGATCCTGATTCGAACT
This sequence comes from Agrilus biguttatus, assembly GCA_963921985.1. Classification (NCBI taxonomy): domain Eukaryota; kingdom Metazoa; phylum Arthropoda; class Insecta; order Coleoptera; family Buprestidae; genus Agrilus; species Agrilus biguttatus. The sequence goes on from OY998122.1 coordinate 10,348,477, forward strand.
TATTAGTCCTCATCAGCATATACCATGGGCAAATATTTAGATCGGATACTGACTTAGCCCCGCAAATTACGTTGGAATAGACTACCAACAATATTTTCGTTTTCGATCTCCGATTTTGTAGCCATGTGTTATAATATCAAAAAGGTTACCTGCTGTTTCCTTGGCCAGAAACCTTCATCCCCTACTAAAATTCTCAAAACATTCTACTTGTAACACTAGAAATTACATTACATATGAGTAGTGAAGTAAACTTTCTGACCTTCATAAACAAAACCTTACCAACTATCAACTTTTATAATTAGAAAAGAAAAAATTTGACACCATACAATTAATTTCATTTTTGTTTTTTAAATAAAAAATCATATTTTCTTGTTTATAAGTAGATATAGTCCATCCACATATCGCGTATATTGTCGATTCGTGAGAGAAAATAGTAAATAAAAGTTTGCATGACCTTATTACAACAACTTTAATTAGAAAAGCTGCAAATAAACAGAGATCGAGGTTATTTTGCGGTAACATAATCTGATTTGACGTCACCCAAGTATTGTTTTTCGCAAAAGACTCCAACCAACAATGTATTAGAACCGTTATAACCTACCTAGTACGATATATGAATGCGGGAAGGGTGCCGATGGAAGAAATCAAAAATCGCGTCTCCAACACGTCACCTACAGAATGTATTATATGTATGTATGTATAAAACGTCCTACGAAACAACAACTTGCGGCCGTTATAAATCTCCAGCGAATAAAAAGCCGCTTTAATATCATCTCGCCGTTATTACTTGTCCCTCGAGCAGAGTACGTGTTAAATTATATTATCACAAAGGTAATTAGATTCGGAAGAAAACGAGATAAAAAAAAGACTGTCGCTCTCATGGTTAAGAAATATAATACCGGCCATAGCAAAACCAATCAATATCGTTCAATAAAAATTAATTTTATATAACAAATTCATACTTTCCGATGTTAGTCCTATTTCAGGATTGTTTCATTACGATAAAAAACATGACAATATAAAGAAAAGCTGGAGAAAACCCCAATGAGTAAATGTTTAGTATTCGCCAGAAAGACAGAACCAAATTAATGATAATAATGTTTTTATTTCATCAAATATCCACAACTTATTTTGATAGAACAAAAACTCTTAACTACGTAGTTAGACACGCCGTGGGGTCAGTTCAACAAGTCGATATTCTTATTAGAAAAGAACCTTGCTTTAACATTGCTGAATCCCACAAATGAATAGCATATATCTATAAATGGCGTGAACCCAACAAATAAGTATCAAATATCAACAGATGGCGTTCAGTACGCTGTCTGTATTTATTCATTGAACGCTGTTTATAGCTATAGCAGGTGAGTTGGTTGGCGTTCTGCCTGAGCCGCCCTCATTCGCTCAGCCCTAGTTTCGGTTTTTAGCGCGAGTGCCCACCCTTCACATCAGAGGTGGACCACCGACTCTTCGAAACCCCCCAACGCTCCCGTCCCTTCCCCAACAACTCTGCCCTCTCCTCAATCCACTTACCTGTCCCAACGTCTCCGCATCTACCCTGGAGATGTTAAAACCTTCGGGTTGTTAATCCCCACTCGAGGTGGGTTTTTAGTCAGTAAGAATCTGACACTACCCCCCTTCTGGGGGTGCCTATGTAAGGTTTTCCAACCTCGAGTTAAATCTAAACAAAAAAAAAGTTGGCGTTCTGTTTCGCTTTTTAGCGGGAGTACCCACCCAACCCATCTGAAGTGGGCCATCGACGACCCTTCTCCCCAAACTCCCCCTCCCCCACCACAATTAATCCATTTCCTTTTCTAAACTATCCCAGGGATGCATAACCTACGAGATGATCTCCCTTCTCGAGGAGGGGTTTTAGTCGGTAGGCGCATCGACAAATACGACCCTAACCTAACTCCTTCGGGGGTGTCTTTTAATGTTTCCCTTCGAGAATAAACTAAAAACAAAAAAAGGTGTTCTGTCGGAAGTGTCTACGGCGTTCTGATGAAAACCAATGATTTCGATATCGTAATACTTCGTCTGGTATATTCGACAAAACGCTAAGCAATAGCATACCTATTTTTGTTCTATCTGGTTACTTATTCAGAACCATATTTTTAACTAGATTGTTTTCTCTCAATAACCAAATAATTTTTTAGTTTAGCCTACTACACAATATCGGATAAACAACAAGCTTCAAGCAGTTTATATAGATTTTTAATAATTGTTTTTTAAGCCAGGCGCATCCACCTAGTAATTCAAAAGGAAAACAAAAATAAAAAAATGATCCTCGATAAGTTGTGTATATGTTGAAATTATCTATATATTATACGAAATTTATATACACTATAGTTAAAAATTTTAATAAAAATTCTATTTGCAAACTAACTTAATAATTTATAACTGAAATTTACAAATTCAAATGTAGATGCACACACTAAAAAATCCGTGACGAATGGTGTAAACAAGGGACAAATGGGTCAGCTACTTCCTTTGTTTGCTTGAAACTATTTGTAGTTGTTTATAATAAATACAATTGTTATAACCTAAAGGATAAAATCATGAACAAAACATTTAGTACCATAGCAGTGATTCTCTAACGTATCAATCAGGTCGCGTTCAGGACGCGTTAGAGGGAGAAAATCGGACCACAATCATTTGCTATTTCAGGATCACTGCTATAGTAGTAGATGCAGTCTCCATCATTTTATGCTCTATGAGTTCAACATTTTCTAGTATTAGTCCGTACAGTCATGGTGCTACTAGTACCAAAAACATATGATTTTTAGTTAGCCCTAACCTTCAAAAGACGCGTGTATAAATTTGACAGATGTTGCACTATTAGCATCTGAGTTATAGCATATTTAGTGAAAGCACTTTTGTTACTTTGAAAAAATGGATAAAAAGGAATTTCGTGTGTTAATAAAGCATTGCTTTTTGGCGAAAAAAAATATTGTTGAAACCAACAGTACCAACTTGGCTTTATAAACATTATTCGGACTTTGTACCAGGAAAATGAACCTTACAAAAGTGGTTTGCTAAATTTAAACGAGGCGAAATGAACACCGAGGACAATGCACGCAGTGGACGCCCCAAAGAGGCTATTACCGACGAAAACATAAAAAAAAACACAAAATAATTTTTGATAACCGTAAAGTGAAGTTGATTGAGATAGCTGAGCTGAAACCCTAAAGATATCAAAAGAACGTGTTGGTCATATCGTGAATGAATTTTTGGATATGCGAAAGCTCTGTACAAAGTGGGCGCCGCGCGAGCTCACAATCGACCAAAAACAACGGATCGAATCGATGATTCTAAGCAGTGTTTGGAACTGTTTAATCGTAATAAATCCGAATTTTTGCGTCGATATGTGATGATGGATGAAACATGGCTCCATCATTTCACACCTGCACGTGATGAACCGACTCCATGGCGTGGAAAGACGCAAAAATGGCATCAGTATTCTGGGATGCTCATGGTATAATATTCATTGACTATCTTAAAAAGGAGAAAACCATAAACAGCGACTATTACGTAGCGTTATTGGAGCGTTTAAAAGACGAAATCGCGGAAAAGCGGCCTCATTTGAAGATAAAGAAAGTACTGTCTCATCAAGACAATGCACCGTATCGCAAATCAATGAAATAGATGGAAAAAATCCATGAAATGGGCTTCGAATTGCTTCCGCATCCACCGTACTCTCCAGATCTGCCCCCCTGCGACTTTTTTCTGTTCTCAGACCTCAAGAGGATGCTCGCTGAACAGAAATTTCGCGCCGATGAAGAGGTAATCGCCGAAACTAAAACCTATTTTGAGGCTAAAGACAAATCGTATTATAAAAATGGTATCGAAAAATTGTATGACCATAGCGGCTATAATCGTTTTATCGCTCTCGAAGGGAACTATATTGAATAATAAAATCAAATTCTATCAAAAAAAAAAAATTCTATGCTAGCCTACGAACTTTTCAGCCCACCTGTTAAAACTTTAAAGTATAGATAAATATACATCAATCAATTCCTATTGCTGCTTTAAACAACGAAGGAGTCTCAAAAAAAATAACAGTCATACGTCATACCTCCCTAAATTCTCCGCCCAAATACACCATGCACTTAACCATTCGATATATAGCCAATAAATTCAAAAATTAGCTGATATAAGAAGCTCTTAATTACTTTATAATATAGAAAATATTAATCATGAAGCTGAACTTAGGATATAATTTGAAAATGAAGGAAGAGGTTTTATTTGAATTCGATTTCGTAGAAATGCTTACTTAGAGAGGTTGAATTATCTTTGCAACTATGAAATACACTTCTCGTAACTCTTTTTCTACACTACGACGCCTCAAAACGTCTACGAAGTGCACTGTGACCATTGCTGCAAAAAGGAGGGGATGTGAGAGGATATACCCCCGGACCGGGATTTTTGAGGGAGCCCGGAAATTTAGAAAACATCTATTTTTTTATAATCAAAATATACAAAAAACAACAATGTCGCATATGAAATAATTTGGCGAAGTAATATACAAAATATGTCTTTAATTACAAAAATGTAATTCTACATATACAGAATATTTAATAAATTTTAATGGTAAATTTTCCGATAAGTTTTAAATCTTACAAGTCAAAACTAGAATCTTCCTGAAAAATCAATTTGTGTAGGCTTTCACGGCCGGCGTCAACTAACTGATGATGATCTCAGGTAGAATACCAACCTTTAGACCACGGCCACAAAACCTGGAAGATCATCATCAGTTAATCTTCCTGAATGTTTAAGAATTAATAATTATATTAAATTGGAAATTTATAAACAACTCAATTTGCAAACTTAATTCTCCCGCGTAGCCTAATTCTGTTTTTTACCTCATTAAGTATATCTATAAGACTTGAAAAATCTACTTTTATACAGATACAGTAATTGATCCACCCGATAAAAATAATTTTGAAACTCATGAGTCTCTTTTTTTTGTTACATTAAACTTAAACTTAGTTCATTACGTGTTGCCACAACTTTTATTGTTTATTGAAAGATGTGGGTATAAGATTATAAAAAAATGAAAAATACTTTTAAATTTGTGAAAATTAAATTATTAAACAAAAAAGAAAGCATTAAATTTTATCAAAGATGTTTATGTCATCAAAAAAAAACTTCAAAAGTAAACAAAATAATTTAGTAAAACGGAGATTATTTCGAATAGTCCTTGCTCTGATTAACACTATTACCTGGAATACCCTCTACATTTATAACTTTTGACACGCCTGTGGAGTATAGAGCTTTCAATGAAGTACGTAAAGTAATTATAGGATTTTCAAAAAACTTCATATCCACATATTAACCAATATTATTTTAAAAACAACCGCATGGATCAAGAAGTGAATAAACTTGAAAACACTAAAAGTTTAAAAAAAAAATTTTGTTTTGAGAAATTAACAAGAAATATGAATAATTAAGTGTTGCGTAACGAAATTTTGGTACCCACCACATAGTAACCTAAACCAATAAAATGCTTTTTACTAACATTTACGAGGGTACCACTTATATTTTATTTATGGTATTTTAGATTTAATGTTAAAATATATATACAACTTGGTGTGGCGACCGCAATTCTGATCAATAACTATAAAAGCAAATACAATTCGTATATTTTATTATTAAACATCCATGATTCATAAATACATACAAAAAATATCTCAGACCTTAAGGATGTATATAACGTCAAATAACATACTGCATATAATTAATTTTGAAACTTACAGTTATTATATTAAGAAGGTAATTAGCCGGATAACTCTTGATGAACCATTGTAAGATATTATAAAATAATACACTTGGAGCGGTTTCACTTATTTATTATAAATAACTCAATATAACATACATTTCGCCTTCTTAGGGCATCGTCAGGAGTATTAATCCCGTACTAAAGTAACGATTTTTTTAAACTTTTTTGTGTTTCATTCCCACCAGCTACTCGTGCTGGTGGGCGGGCAGTCCCTCCGACCTACACTGTAGTGCAAAGCCGGAAGGTAGGGCGTAAGGCCCTTTTCAGCCTCCTTGCAGGAATCGTGGGAATGGGTGGATGGTGTGAAATGGAGAGAAAGATGAGACGGACAAAATGAAGACAGAAGAGAAGTAAAAGATTATCTGTGGAATATTACTGCTCCAGCATTTGCCTAAGCAATCCAAGAAAACCACACCAGAGCAGCCGGACCCGGTTCCAACCGACGACCTTCCGAATACTGAGCAATAATCTAGAGCACTAGACCACGCCGCTCGGTAAAGTAACGATTAGAAATGGTTATTTAAATACTAGAGCTGGGTATTAACTTAAGGTCTAAGAGGAGGTTGTTACCAAAATCCAACTGATCATTCGTTAAAGTTTTGTTAACGAAATCGCGTTTTTAATTTCTAACATTTCATTTCAAAAATCTTAGTCAGGTATGATATTAGAAATTAGAAAAGCAATTTCACTTAACAAAACCTTGACGAATGATCAATTGGATTTTGGTAACAACCCCCCCCCCTTAGACCCTAAGTTAATAACCAGCTCTAGTATTTAAATAACCATCTCTAATTGTTACTTTAGTACGTAATAATACTCCTGAGGATACCCTAAAAAGACGAAATGTACATCGAGTTTTTCATAATAAATATGTGAAACCGCTCCAGGTGTATTATTTTATATTGTATTATAGTTATTATAAAAATTTCGTGCAAGAAAAATTTTCTGTTAATTATAATCGTCTTCTATTATACGATTTTTAAAAGAAAAGTTATATTTAAATATTAGTAAAAAATATTTAACATTTAACTTGACTACTGTTTCTATTGTAAGAATAAAATTGTCAACATTGGGCTGTTCTTGTGTTTTTACGTCATTAAAGCAATTGATCAGTTTACCGCTTAGCATAGAGAAACGCTGTTTTACAAAAATTGCACCGTAAACAGTTTAAAATTATCTATTTATGCCAGTATATCTCCATCTACTGATATATGCTAGTAACTAAAGTATTTCATGTCAAACAAGGTCCTTACTAAGGTATCCACTTACTTGTCCAATATACGTGATGGGCTCGGCTCATAAACTAAATTAAGAAGAATATAAGATCGAAATAGAGATCCACGTCTGATAGTTTCGATAAGTTACTCACCAAAACCTCATACAATTAAGTTTAAAAGTAATTAATTAAAAGTTATTAAATGATAACTTACAATCTATTAATTTTATTGAAAAGCTGCATACTTTACTAGATCGAAACGGAATCTTTTTTCAAATTTTCATAAAATATGTTCTATAAACCTATTTAGCAAACTACATGGAGACGATTCCTTATTAATATATTTTAATAATAAACAAATTATTGGTCTTTAGCACTAGAACATTCCTACAAGGCCATTCCAAAAATAAGACTATATCTTCAAGCCCATCTTCATCAAGAAAACAAAACTAATTCTTGTCAAAAAGAAAGAAAAATTATTTTATGGATATCGTCAAGCCAATGCGATAATATATGTTAAACAAATAAAAACAATCATCTAATGACCCCCTGATTAAAAATATAAGTAAAACATGGTGAAGTGATTTGATCTATTGTAGTTTCTCAACGTTCCACCAAAACAGATCCCTAGTAAGAATCTTCAGGAGTTTTTCAAAGAATAATAATTCTCTAAAGGATATTATACATATTATCAATTGAAGTATAATTTGCAATAAATTATGAAGTGTTAATTACGTTTATTTCAACTAATCACAATTTTCATACCTTTTATTAATACGCAATATAATTTTAATGTACCTTTTTTGAAAAATAAATGAAATATTTGTCATTTTCTCCATACCATCTGTCACCCTCACTTATTTACTTACAACAAAAAAATTATATAAATGCCACCTATATAAAATAAGTAAATAATAAATAAGTTCTAACGATGTTTTCATTTATTTTTAGTAATAAATAATGAATAAACCGTTATTAAAACTTTATAAACTATTTAATTTTAATTTTCTTTGTAACGTAATCTAAACCGAATAATTTAGCTCATGTACGTTACGTCATAACGTAAGTAACGTTTTCTTATGTCTACAATAAAAAGTAAAAAAACTCGTTGTTTAAGAAATAACAAAAAAAGACATTTATTTATAAAGTAACAGTGAATGTTTAATTTCTAATATCACCCTGTGTACTACCCAAGTTTACTAAATATAAACATAAATATTCCAAACTGCACAAAACACAAATAAAAGTAAAATTTTTGTAGTAATTTAAACTTTATGTGTGTATTTTAGGAATATTAATTAATTCAATCTTATAACCAGTAATAATGAGAATAGAACAATATGATGCAATATTTATTTGATAAATTATGCAGCGATTTCTTGCTTTATTGAAAATTCTTCAGATATCTTGACAAATCAAGCTAAAATGAAATAAAATACCCTTACTTGTTTTTGTTTTCGGCCCCATTAGGCAATGTTGTAGTATTTTCGCATTTTTGGGGTTTTCCATTTAATTAACATACAAAAATGACATTTCAATTAAACGTTATTCACGTTTCATAATAAAATTCCTACAAAAAATATTTAATTGATTAATTCAATATTTTGTTTAAGTATTATCATAAATTTTTACTTTATTCAATTAATTTCAGGAAAGTTAGATCTGTTTGAAAGCATTCAATTATTCTATAAATTAATTGAATACTACAGATATTTTTTGTAGAAATGTTATTCTTTGCAAACGCTGCCATTAAAGTTAAAAATACTTATAGAGACTTTTCACGTTTGAACGAAAACGTTATTTTTTTCATGTTAATTAATTGGAAAACCAACTCTGTTTGCATCGTTTACAGGTTTGATCTCTATTGAGCAGAAATTTTAGCAGAATATTTTTAAAATACGGTGATAAAATATTGGCGACCAAACAATACATCCTACTTATTTAATAATTAAAATAATTTTAATTGACACCTATTCAAGATAGTTATATTAAGCTTAAATGGAAATATCATTCCTGTAAAAATATTTATCTGCATATTTGTCAAAATGCCTGAAGAAGTATCAAAATAACATAATAATTATAGAATTGACCACATAAGCATCCTATCAATATTTTCCAACACCCATTGATAGCAAATATTGAATTATTGAAGTTCAGAAAGATATTAACATATCTATTAGCAATTGACTTACCGGATATTCGTTATACTTCAATCCTAAATAATATTCAGGAGAATTTTTTGAATCGTCCTTTTCGGAAACTGCCCTTTTTTCCTCCCAACTGTTGATATTGCTGTCATAATCATCATGAAATGCTAGGCACCAAGAAGCGTACCAAATGCAAATGAATCCGAACAAAAAAACTTGTTGCATGTTCCGTCAAACTTTACAAACTAACTCTTCAATAATTCAAAAATTCTGTTCTCGTCTTTTTGGACAATAAACCCGAAAAAAAAAACTTTAACTTTAAAAGTAACTTCTTCTTTTGGTTAGTTGAAATTCTATGGAGAAATATGTTTCCGCTTTTTTGACTTGTTATTGGGCTAAAAATTTTTCATACACGATGTTGCTTGTACGTGCGTTTATGTTGTGAGAATGGGGGTGAAAATTACCACTTCTACTGTCAGTGCTGGCCAAGCGATACGATACGATGGTAGAATTTTACAACGCAATCGCGAAACTTTGATACCCGGTTAGTTCAATTCAATTTTGCAAGTTTGATCATCAATGAACACAAAAGATTATTTAATTAACAACTTTTACAATCCGACAATATTACATTTTTCAAACCAATGATTATGGATGCTTACTTTTACTTAATAATATACAAAGTAACGATTTCTAATGTTCTAGTTCGCTACCTTGAAAAAATTCTAATATAAACAGGGTATTGCAATGTCACTGAGGCATCTGCATTTATAATATTAAAGAGTTAGGAACATGATCTGTAGATTTTTAAATTAGACAAATTACGCAATATTATGTATAATGATTTTGTCTACCATTTTTGTAATTAATACGTACACATCTAAGCTTCTGTTACGTATTACCAGTAGATTTATTATGGAAGATTGGGAACGAAACTTGTATCGTTCGAAAAGTACATATGCAAATATCTAACATATAGATGACGTTCACTACGCTGTCTATATTTATTCAACTTATGTTCTGTTAGGCATATGTGCCTATCACATAGGTTCAATTTGGCAAGTCGATATTCTTATTAGAGGAGGACCTTTTCAAACAAATGAACTCACAATTAGTGGCAAATTTCTACAAATGGCATTCACCATGACGTCTGTATTTATTTTTTCAAGTCAACAAGTAAATTGGTTGGTGTTCTGTCGAAACTGCCTTCTGCTCGCTGATAAGAACCAATGAGTTCTTTTATATGCAGCAAGGTCATAAGAATCTAATCTAACCTAACCTAACCTAACCTAACCTTACCTAACATAACCTAACCTCACCTAAATTAATTTATTCCAAAATATATCAAAAAATTGAAATTTCCTGGAGTTGTTCATAAACCATATGGCTCTATAAGGGAGAGGGGTGGATCTGTTAAAAAGAATTCTAAACCATATACGGAGGTATTGATACCTGAACAACGTGTTTCTTTATTTTTATGAATTAAAATGAATATTTTTATATTTGTAAGAAAAAACGCTTCTAAATATTTCACAATTTATTAAGATGAATCTATATTTTTCGGATATTCGCCTTTTCTCAAAAGTAATAGTAGTCATATTAACAGATTGTGAAACATTTAAAGCGTTTTTTCCTACAAATAATTATTTCCAAAATGTTTCAAGAATTAGTCACCCAAAAATATATTTCTTTTATAAGAATATTTTTATTTTAACTTAAAACAATTAAGCCAACCTTTAGCTGCATCATGGACAGTGTAGTGAATACTTACTTATTATATTTTTATATAATATATCGTATATCTCATAAATGAGTTAAGGAAATCCTTGAAAGATACAAAATTATTTCTGAAGAACGTTGAAGAAAAGATTGAGTGAATTGACATAATAAAGCAAGAAAAAACGCAACTTTTATAAGTTTCTTTACTTAAAAGGTATGACCTACTTACATTCTTATAAAAAATTTAATTATGAATATAAATATGGAATCAACAGCAACAACTACTCCGAGGGCTAATACCCCTAACGGCATTGAATTACACTCTTGATTCCGAACAATTATTAGACGAAGATAACAATCCAAAAAAAGAAGGTATTAAAATCCTTTTTCGTCTAATTACAAAGGATCACAGATCCCACATGATGAGAACCGATAGGTCGTGGGATATGGCTTTCAATGCACTGTGCCTGCTGTGTAGGACGCGTTCCAAATGCGGGATCTGTGATCCTTTATAATTAGACGAAAAAGGATTTTAATAACTTATTTTTTTGGAATATAATTATGATTAAATATTAATGTTAAAAAGTTGTTTTATTCATAAAATGCGTAAAAACGTAATATTTTATAAAAATTTACACATTTCTTAATAATGTTTTTAATAAACCCCTTTTACTTCAGTGAATGGTGCCAGATCTGAATAGTTCGTAGATATTAAAATTTTAACTTCGTATACGGATGTTAACGTGAAAGGTAGAGCTTATAGCTTTTCTGAACCAATTTGAAAGCAATTGTGGGTGAGTATACATGTTTTTTTAGTAGAAAGGCATAAAATTTTCAAGAAAATTTTATTTCTAAAGTATTAATGAGACCACGTGGTTCTAAAGTATGGGAGGGTTCCAAGGATATAACTATAGTAGAACAATGGGGGGAGGGGGAGTAGAAAAATGAATAAAATAAAACTTTATGGTTAATGGACAGCCCCTATATGATACACACTCCATCAAACTTATCTACTATATTAAAAACGTTGTTATTCTCAGAAAAACCGTATCAAAACAAATTTCCTAAACAACAATAGCATTATAATATTGAATACACTGATTTCCGTTGATCTATTGTTATATTAATATGAAGAAACATAATTAAATGTGGAAAGAATTGATTTTCCAAGAAACTTAATGTCAGGGGCACTCAGGGGTCACAAAAAAATTTAGGGTTAGAATTCTAAACAGTTACTTATTGTTACATTACGAAGAAACATGAACCATAGGGATATTTTATGGAACTTTATTATCATAATTTTATTACTGGTCGTTGATAAATAATTAATTGATTGTATTCTGGATTTTTTTATTATTTCAGTTTCTCTTGCTATTTCTGTCAAAATCAAGAATAAAACTATTTATTACATATCAAAATCGTAATCGACTTGACCCAACCTTGTTCATTAATCCTCCAAAACCATAAAATATCAATGTAATTATCAGCAAGAGTTTGTGCAAAACACGCCCCCACACATATCTACTGCTATCAGTAAATGACGATAAATTGCTATTATTTATTGTTGTAGTTTGCGTGCCTCTCTATCTAGATAATCTGCATTGTTAGTGGTCTAGATCACAGCTTAGCATTCGGGAGGTCACTGAATCGATTCTGGGTCCATTTGCCCAGGTCCAAGATTTTTTGTGGTTTCCTTAAATCATTTCGGCAAATGCCGAAGTAGTAATATTCCACAGATAATCTTTCACTTCTCTTCTGTCTTCATTTCTGTTTCATCTATCTCTCCCTAACCCTATAGTTTTGTTTAAATATCCACGATTCCTAGAAGAAGATTTAAGAGGTCCTTCTGTCTTAATCTCCAGCTTTGTACTACAATGTAGGTCCATCCCACCAGTATTAGTAGTAGCTGATGGGAATAAACCACCCAAAGAAAGTTCAGTTTGAAGCATTCAGAAAGACACCGCTCCGCCTGCCCTGGTCCAAGTCTATCTGTCGCTTCCTTACACAAATGCTACGGTAATAATATTCCACAGATAGTCTTCCACTTCTCATCTGTCTCCATTTTGTTCATCACATCTTTCTGTCCTCAACCTCCACCCATCCATTTCCAGATTCCTAAAGGAGATTGAACTGGAGGGAATAAAACGCCAAAATGCTTTTTCAGTGTGAAAATTAGATTCCTTCGTAAGGCCTTATCAAGCAGACCAATATGCTGCAATTAGTAGTAGATATCGGTAGATAGCGATATACTGCCGATATATTGATATTAGTCACCCTGCATATGATTCAAAGTCCTAATTTATATATAATATAACATAAAGCAACAATAGGGCGAGCTTTAGAGGCAAGTGCAACAACACACCATAACAAGTAGCATCCCAAACTTAATGTTGAAGAGTGGAATGCCATTCCTACAACTATTACCCAGAAACCAGTGTTCTTCAATACCAAAAAGATTACACTAAGTTCTTAGACTAAAAGATATCCCACTAGATATATGTTACGTAATACATTTTTCTATAGGGCGTCCTTAAAGTAGATGCTGTTAAGTTCTGTTTTCATTGATTGTTAGTACTGTACCACGAATGTGTATGTAAGTAAAAAATGTATTATTTAAAATATTAATGAAAATCACATTTTGACCAAAATTTTGCATTCTACAAATAATTTTTCCCATTTTTATACTTTGTGGCGTGAGCAAAGTTTTTCAAAGGTTCATTTTAGAACTTTTGAAACGCCAATTGATGACATCATTATTTCTAAAGAGGCTGATTTACATTGACCAACTCAACACTACATCGACAATTCACTTAATTCTCTAAAAAGAATTAACCAAATCGGCGTATTAAACGCAGATTTTAGAATAGCATTTGATAGAGTGGGCATTGATTTGTTGGTTAATAAATTGATATCCGCTGATCTCCAAGGCATAACATATTACCCTGTTGGTACAGGAATTATCTAACTGAAAGATTCTAGATCGTTAAATATAGAGAAAATATATCTCGCATTTAGGGCCCGTTTACTTTAAAAATAAAAACCAAACTTCAGGTTGTATCACAATATCTATACCTAGCGAATATTCTATAAAACAAAAGAGGAATTTTTATCTATTTAATTTAATAATCTATACGTCTATACATATAAATAAAATTGGAGTGTCTGTTTGTAATATTAAAATAACCATTTTTTACTAAATGCATATGAATGTATACACGGTACATGTACCAAAATAACATTTTTTTTTAATTTTTGTCTGTCTGTCTGTTTGTTCCGGCTAATCTCTGAAACTGCTGGATAGATTTTGACTGGACTTTCACTGGCGGATAGCTAATGTAATAAGGAGTAACTTAGGCTACTTTTATTTTAGAAATTTATTATTATTATTATTAATACATAGTTATTAAATTTTAAAATAAAAGTAGCCTAAGTTACTCCTTATTACATTAGCTATCTGCCAGTAAAAGTTCCGTCAAAATCGATCCAACTGTTTCAGAAATTATCCGAAACAAATAGACAGACAGACAAAAAAAAATTGTAAAAGCGCCTCCCGCCGCTTAATATCACAAAAGCTGCCTATCGCGCGGGGTCAGAACGCGCGAGCGGTTGTGTGTCAACGGCTTCGTTTAAATTTTTAAAAATAACTTTTTTGTTAAATTCCACGTGGACGAAGTCGCGGGCACAGCCAGTAAATAAATAAGCCTAATTTGTGATCAGGTAGCTAGTGTTCTTTTCGAATATACGTGTATGTTGCAATCTAGGTTTGAATTTTGGGAGCAAGGAAGTGTTGTAGTCTTGACTATGAACATTATTTATTGATTAAAAATTCGCTTTCTATTTTTATGACCATCGCATTTCAGATCTACTACTACACTCTATAATGACAACGTTCACCTTTAAAACTACCTGGAATAACAAACCACTAAAACAATTGCAAACAAGTTTGTTGTTGCCGCAAAAATATCACTAGTGGAGTGTTGTTTTAACAACCCACGATGCTAATTAAGGGTTAAAACTACTCGCTGCAGCAGTTTGAATGTTTAAACCCAACAGTACATATAAAATATTTGAATTCATATAATGCATTTCATCTCCAGTTCAGGGCCAAAAATAAAGTATACTCCTTTCATTATTTTTGTACGATAATCCGCTATCATAAATCCAGCACAGACCTGCCAAAAAATATGGACTCTTTGAAATTTATACCATTATTTATAACACTTCGTAGTTAGGTGGCAAACTATTATTCGGAACTAAAACTAACAAACAGTCGTCACCAGAGTGTTAATATTTGTTCAATTTGTGCAAATATGATTTTGCGAATGCGAATGAGAGACTGCGGGGAAGGAGAATGCAAAACGATTGCTTGTTGTTTTCAAACAATACGTAACATGTTACAAAAGGAGTGAAGGAGAGGAGGAATTGGAAGCGTTGGGGTCTAATCAAATTTCCTCAAACTGTTGGACCACTAAGTAGATTAATATTCGTTTATTAAATGGCATTGCATGTTGCTTACCTACCTACTGTGTCTATTAACGAACCACCACACTGAATTCATTAGCAAGTCACAGTTCGGGATTTGGCGGCTATATTGAGAACTCCATTAAGATTATTGAATTTCGAAGCCCAAGTTTTTCACTGATTATGAAGGGAATTCCATAAGTTGATAAAGGTAATTGAAAAAAACAATTTATGATGTTGTTGTTAAGTGATTAAATCTGTTGAGGTTAACGGGACGATTATTATCTGCTAGCTAAATGAAAATGTCGATAAGTCTTTTTCGTTATTTCTAATAAACCGATGATAAGCACATCCACGACAACGAGGTCAAAGGCTCCGATAATCAAAAGAAAATACAAAATTATCAGATACACACGGAACTTTTAAAAGTGTTCCACTAAAACCTGACCGAATTGGTAGTCCCAGTTTATGCATAATAATTACGAATAAAGACATTATACCTTATTGTATTTATCATTATTTATCTGAATAAATTTCAGATTCTCTCACAATCCTTTTGGAAAGGATAATGACTTCTAGGAACCATCACTTATATAAGCGCCTGAGCAAATATTGATTAACATTGCTTCATTCGTTTAATATTTAATTACTGATTATAAACTAAATAATTAAAAAGCAATAGTAAAAATAAAAAACAATTATTCAAAAAAGAAGGAATTAAAATCCTTATTCGTCTAAATATTAAGATCAAAGATCTCACATTTGGAACGAGTCCTACCAAGTAGGCACAACGAACCGAAAGCCATATCCCACCACCGATTTTGACCTATCGGATCTCATCAGGTGGGCGCTGGCAGAAAGGCCTTTACAGGTTATATGATAAATATAAATATAAATATGGAATAGTTGTTTCTGTTGATTCCATATTTATATTAATATTAATATCTATATTTATAATGTAGCCTGTAAAGGCCTTTCTGCCAGCGCCCACCTGATGAGATCCGATAGGTCGAAACCGGTCGTGGGATATGGCTTTCAGTTCGTTGTGTCTACTTGGTAGGACGCGTTCCAAATGTGAGATCTTTGATCTTAATATTTAGACTAATAAGGATTTTAATTTTTTGAATATGTTATATCTTCGTCTAAGAATCCATCGGAATCAACAGTGTAATTCTATGCCGGTAGGGGTATTAGCCCTCGGAGTAGTTGTTTCTGTAGATTCCATATTTATATTTATAAAAAACAATTAGTCCATGATGAAAAAACTTATCAAAATTACCAAATGTGGATCGCGATTTCGATATTATTAATTGTCATCACTCACAATAGATAGATTACTTACCAAACCAATGCTGTTCCGTAAAAATACGTTGATTTAATATCGTATTACAGACGAAATATCGCCATCTACTGGATACAGAGTAAAATGCCTGAAGATTTTAGAAAACAGAATGGTACCTACCAAAAATGGACAAACTATCATATATTTTGCCACCCTCGAATTCCAACTAAAAATGTTTACTCAGTAATAACTTCTGATGAAACATTAATTCTCAGAACAAATCATGTTTAGCCTGGTGTTTTGATTAAAGACATCATTTTCGTTTTCTCATGTGGATTTACATTGAGAAATATGTAGGTGTATATTTCTCAAAAATGATTAGAATATTTTAAAAATCAACATTTATTAGGATTTACTGAGGTTATTACAAATCTGACGTCCAAAAATGTCAAATTCTGAATAGTGAATCCGATATTCATGATTTTACCTCGCTTTTTCTCACATCAAAAAAGAAAACAAGGCTTATTTTGTTATTATTATTTGGATTTAGGCTTATTCAGATCTACGCCTCAAAGAAAGCTTCCGAAAAGGATAGTATCATTTAGACGGGCGGTGACATCTTCCACTTCTAGAACATAGAAGGCAAAAGAGCAGTGGAAAGGGATGTGGACAGCACTTTCCATTTGCTCGTCACAGAAACGACAAAAAAAGCTAGTGGTTAATCCCAATTTGTTCCTCTGGTACTGCAGTTTGTAGAAGAGATGAAAGCCTTTGACTGCTTACATCCTGGTGGTATTTTTTCACTGCATAGCTCTGAAGCGACCCACCTCACAATTTAGGTTTCCACAGATGCCAACGGCGGATTCTAGACCAATGAGGTGTTATTGTTCTTTAGCAAAGCAGGATACACCGTGGTTTGGGTCGCTACACTGTTGAAGATTTGGTAGCAGTCTTCTAGAAGCTACAATTTTGTCTAATACCCTCTAAAGGCGTTTAATGGGTTTTTCCAGACAGTTAATCGAGCTATGGCTATTATTTCCGCCTGAAAAGGAGTGGTAAACCGATTCAAAGGTAGTGAATACCTACTCCTCCTTCGACAAGTTTGAATTTTTTTGAAAATTAGTGTCTTATCTTAAACTATGTACTATTATACATTTTTAGCCCAGGTTTAACGATGGCCAATAAACTATTTTAGTAATACTACTTTACTAGAAAAGAAATTATTTATAGACTCCCAGGGAGCTGCCATGTTGACAAGAATATTATATTCTTATTATAATGTTAATATTAATTATGTACAATTAAACTGTGGGTAGGTGTAGGTTGAAAATCTATCGGCTGTTTATCACGTAATAGGCTTAACAAAGTGATACTTTTGAATAAACATCTTCTTTCATAAAATCTGATTTTAAGTATTTTATTTTATTTATTTCATGGGCAAAATCGAAAAAATTTTAAAACCATTTTAAAAAATACATGGCTTCGATACGTTGATGATATTTTTTGAATTTAGGTAGGTACAGAACGACAATTACACAGCTTCTTAAATTATCTCAATGACATAAACAAAACATTCAATTTACATTAGAAATTCTAACTTTTTATCATAATTAATAATAAAACTAACTTTATAAGAACAAAGGCTTTCACGACCGGAATTCATAGTAGAATAAAGATTCGAGCTGTAGAACCGTGGTCTAAGTGAACTATTAAGTCCAGACGTCGGCTACTGTGGCTGACATCCTCAGTAGTAGTGCTGCGTTAACGAAGTCGCTGCCCAGACTTCGACATACAACCTACGTTCAGATTGTCAACGCAGCACTACCACTGAGGATATCAGCCGCAGTAGCCGACGAAACGTCTGGACTTAATACTTTACTTAGACCACGGCCTTACAGCCCGAATCTTTATTCTACTAAAACTAACTTTGACATATATAGAAAAAAAACGTTTACCGATTTCATAATACCAGTTAGTTCAAATCATCTCATTAATATAAAATTAGCCAGTTTTCATTCAATGCTAAATAGATTTTGATTGAAAAGAAATTAAGGTAATAAAAACTATAGCCATTAACAATGGATATGAACCTAATATGATCGATAAAAAGCTTTCAACAAAATTAAAACAGAACTTTAACAAACTAATTTACCCCAACAAAAATATCATATCAAGCAATAATAATACTTGGAAGAAAAACCGTTTTTACGGTAATGTAATTACAAACATAGGAAATAGTCTCCTATTTTATTTATCTATTAATTTATCACAGTCTCCTTTTCTCTATTTTTTTATAAATAAACATTGTTCGGTCATATTTGATAGATAATAACCATACGTGCAATAAAAATAACTTGAAACTGTTGCACCATATACAGGTGGGAAAAGTTTTGGTCGCTATGAAATTTTAGAAATTAAAAAAAGCTTTCTTTAAACAAAATATTAGCAAATGATGAATTAGAGTTTGGCAACAACCCTCTAAGAGACCCTAAGTTAATATCTGCCACCTAAGCACTCTAGTGTTTAAGGAAGTTGCTGTAGACAACAAAAATATAATCTCATAACACTTCACGGGTACACTACCCAGTCGTACGGTTGCTAAGTGTCTTTCGAAAATTTCCCCTCTACCCGAAAACAAAAAAAAAATAAGATAAAACTTTAGTCTTAATCATACTTCTGGCGATACCCTAAGAAGACGAAATGTACACTGAGTGATATTAATAAAAAAGTGAAACTTCTCCATGTGGAATTGTCTTTCTATCTATATTTATTTCTCCTTGAGAAAATACTAACAAACAATATATATAAATACAATATAATTATTTAAACAATATGACTACGGTTAGCGAAATTTTAATTAGTTATTTATTTAGAACGGCAAATAATCGCACACAACCGCTTGTTTTCAATAATTTAGATAAATAAAATGATAGCTATCTATAACCCATACCATTTCTGTTCAGCCAAACTTCCCAAAAGGAAGAAAGCCAGTTCTCGAGACGCGGTTGCTACTAGCAAGCAGTGGCGTACCTTCAAGCACGGTATGCATATCTTAACTGGAACCATCGCACGCCGCTAAGGCGAAAGTTGCCTTTCTAACTCTAGTGTCATTTGGGTTTACATCCAAAAATTTTGACTCAACAAACACTAGATATTTTCATTCATTAAACGATAGGTTTTTATCTCCAGTGAAAATTATCACGATATTCCTATTAAATATCAAGTTTAAGAACATAGGCTTTCATGGCTGGAATCCATAATAGATTCGGGCTGAAGGATCGTGGTATAAATGAACAGTTTGGAGCTAATCCTAGTCCGAATATTAATTCTACTATAAATTAAATAATAATTAGTTATTAATTATTAAACATAAAGACCTGATGCTATGCAATTGTCTCAAAATCGACTAATGTTTCTCGCACGGTTAAAAAAAACTTTTTTTTATTTCATTCCCACCAGCTGCTCGTGCTGGTCCCTCCGACCTACACTGTAGTGCAAAGACAGAGGGTAAGGCGTAAGATCCACTTCAACCTCCTTTCAGGAATCGTGGGAATGGGTAGGTGGGGTGGTTAGGGAGAGAAAGATGAAACGGACGAAACGAAGACAGAGGGGGAGCGAAAGGTTATCTGTGGAATATTGCTGCCCCAGGTATTTTCCAAAGAAACCGCAGAAAACGTGAACAAGAGCAGCCGGACTCGGGTTCGAAGCGGTGACCTCCCGAATGCTAAGCAATGATCTAAAGCACTAGACCACGCCGCTTGGTTCGCACGGTTAACTGTACGTCACGTTTATATATTTTAGTAAACGATGCGGGTGAAGTAGCAAAAAAAAAATGTAGACGCATTTAAATAAAAAGGGGTTTACGTAATAAGTATATTTTGATTGAAAAGGGATCCATTAAGGTATTCAACGAGTATGGTACTATTCCATATCAATAAAACCAACGTTTTATCATTTAATTACCATTTTACAAAAATTAAAGTGTTATGTGTTATTATATGGCAGATATACAATACATAGTAATAAAGATACAAAATTACATACAATATAATACTAATTACTTATAATAAATAAGAATAAAGCGTTTTAACATTTCGTAAAATTTAGTCTGTACAAATTCACAGATATGCTTTTTTAATCGTGTCACTTACATAAGGTTTAAAACGAGTCGTGTCCAAGAGTTTCGAAAATTCGTAACTGAAATTACCTATTTCATGTAAAATTTTATTACAAAATATAATACGGCAGTTGATGTCAAAAATTGCGGTGTAATGAAAGCTGGGTAATTGAAATAGATAATTAAAAACTATCTGCTATCTCTCTCTAGAAATTTGCAATGGTAACCGTGATTTAACCGTCAGTATGAATGGTCCCTCCTGACCGGGTAAAAATGTACTTGGAACAATATTTAACACCCCACAAGGGATGTTATTTAGTTCTAAAATTACAAAACCAGACCTGAAATAATAAACGATGTAAATTACACAATTTTTAATTACTATTTTCTCAACCTAGCTTGTATCAAAAATTAACAAGAAGTGTATTTTAGTTAATTTGTTCTGTTGATTCTCAAAAATTTGAGATCATTACCACTATTTTCATTTACCTGCAGTTCCTCTTTAAAGTTTAAAACTAATTTTGTTGTTATTAAAACAAACTCAATCTCTAAAGGAAATTAGTTTTCTCAAATGAAACAAATGTACCACATGCAGTCAAAAGATAAAGTATTGCTTAAAATATTTCAATATTAGATAAATAAATAGAAAATTATCCTGCTATTAAAATAATCCGGAAATAATAAGAGTATGAAGTGCATGATAAATCAATGCATTAGAATTTAAAATTTACTTTTATGTATCAGTACCTGTGGGATTAATTAATTTACCAATGTAAAATGTTTTAAAATCAACTGTTACTACAAAATAATAATTACATAAACCAAAGCTTTATTAGAAAATATTATTAAACCAACAGGTTTAAAAATAAAATTTAAAAAAACATGACAATGTAAAACAATATACGAAAATTAAAAAAATGGAAGCTTATTGAATATTACGGTAAATTATAGACTTCAATTAATGCAAAATCTGTAGAAAATAATTCCCAAAGACTACATGAAAATAAAATTACGAATATATATTGGTTACCTGAAAGCCCCTGATGTCATTGTTTTAAAAGGAGCTGTAACAGTGGTATCATTGACACTAGCAATAGTAACATCAAAACCAATTTGGTATTGTTTTGGACCTTTCAATTCAATTAAAATTTCATTATCAGTTCTAACCCCTTCAATTTCTACCCTGTACTTAGGATTATTTTTAAAAGTGGACTGGTGGTTTCCACAACCACCTGCTGTTACTCCCTTCCATTCCCCTGTCACCTATAATAATTAATTCATACTCTCCAAATATTTATATGAAATAAAGAATTCAGAAACAGTGCAAACCTCTTTAATGTGAACATAGGGATCTTCAATTTTGCTTAATGTGAACGGACAAGTGGCGTAAGCTCTTATTGTGTAGAAAATAGTTTGCGTTTTTTCATACTGCGATACAACAAGGGTGTATTTTTTACTACTATTTGGATTCAAAATTATTTTACATAAATAATGGGGACTGTTAATTCTTACTCCATCTATATAAGGTGGAGGATCACCTGAAACATTTTTGATTAAAAAATTAATTTTATAAAATGATTGACTTAAAAAATTACTTGGATAATAAACTCTATTTCCATTAGTATTGTAAACAAGCAGCGTAATATATTCTTTATTCTCTCTAAAATCGTCAATTTCGGTGATATGCCTCGTAAGTAAAACCCAAACGGCACCCTTAGCCTCTGAACCTACTTCTAAAGAAAACTGAGGATTATGCCCTATATTGTAGAGATCCTTTACAGGACCAGAACAAGCATGCCATGCCCTGAAAAACACACAGAAGAAAAAATATAAACCAACAAAACCATGAATAATTTGAAGACTATTGGAATAAAATCTTTCAACCCTTACTGATGAGTACAATATGTATACTGAAAAAGCTCGGGGTTCCAGTTCAAATAAAAAACTTCGAAAAAGCCACAAATACTGTCATAATCTATCCAAAAAACACCATTATCAAACTGTGATGCACTGTTTGGATCATAGTTCAGTAAACGTTGTAACTCTGGCGTCCAATGTCTTATATCCAATTCCGAATAATTTCCCTTCCATCTCAAATGAGACCATGGGTTCTTAAGCTTTAATAACCTGGCCTAAACACGTGCTTTAGGTATTAATATTTCAAATATTTTATAACGTTTTAAAACCTACACCATTAACACTTCGAACGTCAAGTATTGCATACGCATGTGTAGCTACAAGACCCGTCCTTTCGGCTTCTGCATCTGACAATTCCCCTGTTGCCGTAGTAATTAAAACATCCCCCTTTGATAAACGCGCTTCTAAAGTACTAAACAGAGCGTCTTTATTAAAATCCTGTTCTTTACTTCTTATGGCTATACGTTCTGGAATCCATCCTGTTAAAGCATGTAAATCTATGTTCTACAATAAAACATTTATCCAATTTCATTTAAAAGTAGTTTTTTGCTTAAAAACAAACAAATATTACTTATCATATCAGATTCTTTGATAATGAGGCGTATTTTTTATTCATATTTTTTTATACAATAATAGCCAAAATGGATGTGGTTGAATAAGCAATAAAGACGCCGAATGTCACCAACATAATTCAAATCCAAGGTCAGATCGTAAATTCTCTAACTTACATTAACCCGACATTATAATATCAAAACAAATATTCAAAGATAACTGAGTAATTCACAAAAATATTAATAGAATAATACATAAAATTCTAATTTGCTAAATAAAAAGTATTTCACATTACTTTAACTTACACTGTTACTACCAGGAAAGTCATACCCTCCCATAACTTTCATGTATGCTTTTTCTAAAAGTGATACCCAAAATTCATTCCTATTACTTGAATAGGAACACAACAGCCTTCCATGCTTACTAATTGGTAATGTATCATCAATTATCACTTTTCTTGCTACACCATTTAATATTAACTTAACCATGTATTTTCCAAAAGGATTGTAAATAGGGCGCTTGTCTTTAGTTCTTGGAAATATTTTTGCAGTAATAATCTTTTTAACAAAACGCCGTTCATACTGTGCACTAACAGCCAAGCTTGCTACAAAGGAACAATCTGATACAATGGTCTGCTTAATGCTAAAATAGTCTGGGTGATCTCCTAAAACTATGCACGGATCAGAGCAAATGTTTTCAGGTCTAACCCAACCAGCAAACTCCCTTTTTTGTTTGGGTGAAAGTGCTAATTCACCATCTTTATCAGTAAAATTTATCGCATATTGAAACTTTTCTTTTAAATCTATAGACATAAACGGAACATATTCATTTTTGTTTATTCTTGAGGTATGAAATAAAACCCTTTTTTCCTCTTCAGTGTATCCATCTTTTCCTCCTGTTACCTTTAACTGAATACTTGAACTTCTTTGTAAAATGGGTGTAGCTTTTGGTAAAAACTGTAATGGCTTAAAATTTGATTTTAACACATTTTCTGAACTATTATTTGGAGCACTACTTGTGGCCTCATTACTGACCCTTTTTATACCTTTCAATGCTTCTGCTCTTTCTAATGCTTGAATCACAATATCCTTAAGTTCCCCATGCATAAGCTCTGGATAATGTGTTACATATTCTATTGCCTGAGCATACAAATCTACAGCTGTATCTTTTATACCTGCGTTATCTGCATCTAAACCCTGCTGTAGAAGAAAATGTAGACGTTTCAGTCTCTTTTTATGTTCATCTTCAGCTTGTGTTACATATTCAGCATCATTAAGTTGTTCTAAGGTTTTTGCACGTTGGGAATATTCTTCAGATTTTTTTCTTAACACAACAGCTTTTTCTGCTTCACTTATGTCAGCAGCTTTAATAAGAAGTTTTGCTGAAATTGTATAAAAGTATGCTGCTGGCTCATACTGTTTGTCATTATCAAATTGTACCGCTCGTTTAGCTGCTGCAATGGCATCTTCTAAAAACTGTTGAGGTCTACTCATATTAAGAACAGAAACACACCAACGCTTTAAAACAAACAAAATATTTTCATTTTTAATTTTATAATTGTACTGTTCAACTATACTTTTTTAAGGTTAAGATTGAATGGATTGAAATAAATTACTGAAATAATTCACTAGATAAGATTAGCTTATTCAGCATCATTAGTTAATTAGTCACATCAAAAAATAAAAATGATTTCATTGATACGAGAAAAAAATGGTTATTAACACAACAGAATGTTTATAGAATTAAATTTTAGTCCTAAACATAAATTAGGTTCTAATCACAGTTATTATATATGGACGAAATAATCTTGAAAATTTGGTGTAAAGTGTGAACCATGAAGCGTCAAGAATATAACACCCTGTCATATGTTGTGTGAACATGGTACAAGGTATGGAATAACCGGTATGAACTTATCAGCCTTATTAGAACATATGAACTGATAGACAATATAACTTCTATCTATGGTATAAACCTCTCTAATCTGTGGACCTATATGAACCTCACAGATGAACCTTGTATAAACCACAGATAATGATATGTCACAATGATATGTAATGCCCATAGATAATGTGATGCCAAGAACGCCACCTAATCAGACTGAAAAATAGGAGAGGGGAAAACATAATCTGTATGTGATCAGTATAGTACCTATAGTACAACATAGTCGTGTGAAACACCTAACTACCTAACCTAACTTAACTCAAAGCAACCTAACCCACCATATCTTCGTATAAAACCCTCCAAATCCAATCCGAAGCCTTCTTCATAGATGGGAGGTAGAGGACTACCATAATATACAACCCCTGTCAATTTTTTGCCTTATCATGTGTAGGTATTACCACTTAGTGGAACTATAAAGACTTTAAATAAAAATGTATGAAAGCTTATTCCTTTTCATATGCACAGTGTAAACTGTAGACTTTTACACGTATAGGTTGTGCATGGGGTAGATATTTCAAAACCTCATGGGCTACGAAATGCGCGACGGATGGACCTTATTGCATTTATATTGTAGTTTTGCCGCTGCGCAACCAGTCATGGCTCACTATTATCTCTAACGCAGTCATAGGCATTAGCGTATGTATATTATTTATTAATTACCGTCACTCAAAGACGTAAATGTTACATATTGGCATGCAACTAATATTATATATAGAGGCAAAAGATCTGTTATCTAAAAATCATTGAGTGACAAAGAATTTTCGAAGTAATTAGACAATTACAAATTGTGAAGACCTTTGATCATAACAGCTACACATTTTAATGAATAATTACATTTATCATAAATTTACACAATTTCAATCATTACATGACAAGTTACTGATTAAAAATAATAAAGTTTACTAAAATTGAAATTAACACTGATACACAACTTAGCGCCCCAAGAACACCCAAATGTGAGCATTCTACGAAAACTTGCTTTTCTCGCATTACTGTAGTCCGTTCTGTACCTATACGTATAATGTGTTGTCTACTAAAGACGTAGTTTAGCGTATGTAATACGCCTGGTTTGACTCTGTCCCCACCGTCTCATATTGTATTCACCGATTGACTGTGTACATACGATATTCACATAGACACCTAATAAAATATGATTCAATTCTACCACTCCGGATTCTTCGCAGTCAATGGGAAAGATGAAGAAAGGAAAAGATACATAATACATCGACTGCCGAATTTTAAAAAATAGTTTATACAGTTAAAAAACAATTATAAAAAATGTATTTTTTAATACTTATCTTATTAATATTAGTTAAATATAGGAATGTACACACACATAATAATCAAAATATATAAAAGTACAACTATTACAAATCCAGTTCAAAATCGTCCTGTGAATCACAAATACTGTTATGCAAAGCAGCTTTTAATTGAGCATTTTCTTCTTGTAATTGGATTATTTTCAAAACTTGTGTTGAATACTCCTGTTCATATTTAGAAAGTTTGTCTTCCATATCTTTATAGTCCTCCTTTGCATCACCTAAAGTTTCTTTTAATGAAATAACTTCTTCTTTAAGTTGCTTAATTTCTTCTTTTAATATCTCATTATCTTCATTTCTTTTGCTAAGTTTTTTATTGATGTATGTAATTTCTGTATCTTTTTTCTGTAGTTCACCTTCATAATGAATTTTCTGTCTTTCCATTTCTATTTGATATCTTTCCAGTTCTCCTATGTAATAATCTATATCGTTTTCATCCATAGTAAGGTCAATTACACCCCTCTTACAATCATTATTCAACTGACTATTCAACATGGTAATTTTACTCTCTAGAAGTCTCAGCTTATTCTCCTCAATTTGTTTTATGTTCACTATTTGTTGCTTATGGCACTTTTCGATGTTCTCAATAATGTCTCTATAGCCAGCTACAATCCTCGCGCGATCCCTTTCATTTGCATCTTCATTTAATTGCAATTCAGTTTGAAGTTGGCATATAATTGATTTAAGCGTTTCCTTCTCTTCATCATAATATTTTTGAGATTCACTGATACCAGTACTCCTTGATTGTAAGAATTGCGAAAATCTACTTTCCCGTTTGTTTTGGATTACTGTTTTTTCGACAACTATATCTTTGGCAATAGCAGAAAAATTTAGAACATGCAGGCTTTCATCAAACATATTCCTTGAGGAATTCAAATTCACAATCATAGCGATTGGTTCTTGTCCTGATAATGCTTTTTGAAATAAGTGAGTCAGTTTAGATTCTCTGAAAGGTACTATTTTGCTATCACTGTTGTTCTTTTGCATGTCCCGGACCATGCTTATGCATTTTCCAAGGACCAAAAGAGAATTGTTTATATTATTAGATTCCTTTAACCGATCACCAATATTTAATGTTTTTTTAACTCGCTCAGAACCTGCCAAATCACAAAAATTAAACTGACTCATTGAAGTACCGTTGTCCTTTTCTGAGTTTTGCACTAATTTAATGGTAAAGATGCAGTGTGATCTACTTGAATGGGAATTTAGTTGTGTCTCTGCATATTGTAAGTTTTGTTGACCATACTGAAGGACCATATAGGCCTCCAAACCTGATGTCACATTTATAGCTTTTAAATTTTTAATATAATTATTTCCTCTAATGGATCCTAAACACAATTTCTGCCTGACTTTGCCCCTGGGAGGCTGAGGCACCAACAGATCATAAATATTTTCATTATAAATTTCTGCAAAAGTTACCCAAACTCCCAAATTGACATCATCTCCCTCATCTAAAACAGCTCCGGTTTCATTGCTCAACCTCTTCTGCATTGACCTTAATGAGAACAAAAATACATTACAACTATTAAAATAAGTACTGATAAGAAATTAAATACCTATACATTTCATAATGCAATTTACGATCAGATACTGAATTAATAATTTGACAGCGTGCTTCTGTCTCAGTTTTATATGTTGAACTATTAAGTTTTATCATTAAACCAGGATGCATTGGTTTCATGGTGGCATGTTCATGAAAATGTGGTAATGTACGAAACAAGTATTCTAATGCTCTTGGAATTATTCCTGGCTCTTGATCTGTACCCAGGATTGTAAATGTCTTCCCTATAAGGATTTCACTAATATAATTATATTTTTGATACTTTACTTAATAACTTGCCTGATCCTGATGCACCATAAGTGAGTAACGAACAGTTTTGCCCATTAATAAATCTTAATACTTTCTCTTTTACAACTCCATTAAATATGTCTGCTTGTTTTGCATCAGGAGGGAATATTTTTGTGAATGTGTACTTTTTAGTAATCTTATCATTTCTAATGTTACGCACGCACTGTGCATCACTAGGTATTTTACACAGTAATGTTTCATCATTTTGAACTTCATAATACTGCTCAATGTGATTAGCATTTTTAAAACGTAAATAAACCTGCAAACGTTCATCTTCTTCTTCCTTTATAGAATAAACACTTTTTTTAATCAATTCCAACTTTTATTAAAACTATTAAAAAACTTCCTACCTTTTGATTCTCTTGTCGACTTTCTTCTCCAAAAAGAGGAAGAAGATTGGTTGGTTTATCAAACTTTCTAGGTAAATTGAACGCCTGAATACTTGGGTCTCTAGCTTTAATGTAAGAAATTGTTTCCATTTCGGTTTGTTCAAATAAATCATCCATTTTTTTTTTTTTTCTTTAATGAATTAATTCAATATCAATCAAAATCTAAAGTTTTAACACAACTGTCACCACTACTAACGGTTTTAAAATTCAAAATTATTACCATAGATTATCACGTAAAAAGGCAGCCAATCACATACTCGATGTACTATTTTCAATCACATGCTTATTTGCACCAATGCAAACGGCATTATTTTGCAAACCAGTGTTTTCGTATAATTTATTATCTTTTCTTGTAAAGAAATATGTTTATTTCCATTATAAGTACATATATAGCGGTTATAAATAATGAATAAATAAATAAAGATTCAATTAACGATCTTTATTGATCTATCTATTAACTATGATGTATTTGTATATTATATCTTATATCTGATATAATGGGGTGTATATCTATGGTGTATATCAGTATATCTATTCTATGAGTGTATGTCTCTGGTTCTAGTGCGGTTGCTGACAACAAATGTCAGTATTTAGCTATGATCAACATTTTCTAATTTTTTATTTTAATTAGTGTATATCATTTAGTTTATTGTTTACTGTAAATAAAATATTGGTTATTGTTTTTTGTTAGTTAAAGTTAAAAAGTATTTAAATGGCTGATTTCATAGAATCAGAAGCCGAAGAAAGTGAGGTAATTATATTTCTAGTTGTTTATTTGTAATTTTCCATCTTATTTAATGATAAGGTGATATTAAATGATGTTGTATATAGGAAGAGGAAGAATTGGAACCTCACGAACGTAAAAAAATAAAGCAATCAAAAGTAACTGTTGAAGACAGCTCAGAAGAGGAAGAAGGTTAGTTACAGATGTTGTGTCAAATTGTTTTCATTATTTTGCTTTGTAGATGACGAAGAACGCTTAAGAGAAGAACTTAAAGATCTTATTGACGATAATCCTATTGACGAAAGTGAGGGTGAAGATTCAGATGCTTCAGGTGGAGAGAAGCGCAAGAAATCTGATGATGAGGAATATGATGACAGATTAGAAG
Organism: Agrilus biguttatus; assembly: GCA_963921985.1. Classification (NCBI taxonomy): domain Eukaryota; kingdom Metazoa; phylum Arthropoda; class Insecta; order Coleoptera; family Buprestidae; genus Agrilus; species Agrilus biguttatus. Next base: position 10,378,271 of record OY998122.1, read on the forward strand.
ATGAAGATTATGAACTTTTAGAAGAAAATTTGGGAGTGAAAGTAGAAAGAAGGGCAAGTGAAAAGTTTATCAAAAAATTGTTTTCTTAGAATTGAAAGAGAACTTCATTATTTTAGAAATTCAAAAGGTTGAGACGTATTGAAGATGAAGAAAGTGATGGTGGAGGGGATGATGATGAGAGTCCAGACAAAGATAAAATTGCCATGGAAATCTTTTCTGATGATGTAAGTAATTTTGTTTAAAATTTTGGTTTTGTGTTTTATTTTACATGTATGTTTATTTTTATGTACATAAACACATATACATACATTAAAAATTTATAACTAACAAACATTTTAAATGCAAAACACAGGACCAAGGAGAACAGGTAAGCTTAATGTTTTCTTTGATACAATTTGCACAGCCACAATGTTCATTTTAACATAAATAAGATACAAATAAATACTAATATAAAATTCAATAAAAAGGCTTTACTACAAAATTGTAAAATTTGTGCATTGCTTTGTATTATATCATTTTTCATAAAATTTAAAAAATATCTGATTAGGATGACGACCGCCGCTCTGAGCGTAGTCAGAGGCCTCAACCAGAGCCTGAAGTGGAAGATGAAGAAGAGGGAGAATATTCTGATGCTGATGACTTTATTGTGGATGATGATGGAAGGCCACTGAAAGATAAAAAAAAGAAGCGAAAACCGATCTTCACTGACGCGTAAGTAAATTGTTACACCTTAAAAAAAGCTATCAAACCTTCAAAAAACAATTTAGGGCGTTACAAGAGGCTCAGGAGACTTTTGGAGTGGATTTCGATTTTGATGAATTCACAAAATATGACGATGAATACGAAGAAGAAGACGAAGAGGAAGAAGACGACTACGTAGAAGATGAAGACGAGGGAGAAAGGAGGTATATAATAATTCAATTTATCAAACACTCAAGTTTCTATTGTATTAATGTGTCTTTTTAAAATGTAGACGTCGCCCTAAAAAAGCAGCGCGCAAGAAACCAACACGTAAATCAATATTCGAAGTTTACGAGCCCAGCGAACTCAAAAGAGGTTTCTTTACTGACTTGGACAATGAAATACGAAATACAGATATTCCAGAGCGTATGCAATTGCGGGAAGTCCCTATCACTGCTGTTCCCGAAGACTCAAATGAATTAAACGAAGAAGCTGATTGGATATATAAACAAGTAACTATATATAAATTAGTTAATGTTCTTCTTGAAGGTAATTATTTTTATTACAGGCTTTCTGTAAACCGACAGTTTCTAACCAAGATGCTCACTTAAGTCTTGAAGCGAAAGAAAGACAAAAGAAAGGTCCTCAGACTGTCGGTAAAATACGTAAAGCACTAGACTTTATGCGAAATCAGCAACTTGAAGTACCCTTCATTGCATTCTATCGAAAAGAGTACGTTCAGCCTGAATTAAATATCAACGACCTTTGGAAAGTATACAAGTATGATGCAAAATGGTGTCAACTGAAGCAACGTAAAGAAAATCTTTTGAATTTATTTGAAAAGATGCGTTCTTATCAACTGGACCAACTTATGAAAGACCCAGATGCTCCAATTCCGGATAATGTGAGGATTATGAAAGATTCTGACATTGAACGTTTGAAAAACGTTCAAACTGCTGAAGAACTGCAGGATGTTTATAATCATTTCATTTTGTATTATGCCAATGACTTGACCCCTATGCATGCCGCCTGGAAAGCTAAAGAAAAAGAAATAAAGAAGGAGGAGAAAAGAGCCGAAAGGTAAAAATTCTGAAAACGACGGAAATAGTGTAATTTATATGCGATTTCTTGTCATTTAATTTAATTAACTCCAAAAATTTTGCTGATATTTTAAGAACCTATTCAATATAACCTTTTTTTCTTATAGACTACGAAGGTTACAAGAAAATGAAGACGGGGATATTCCTGATGATGAAGAACGAGAGGAAGAAGTTGAAGAACAAGAACCAGAGACCTTGAAATACGCAAAACGTTCTGGTTCTTACAATTTGTGCCAAAGGGCCGGTTTAGGTGAATAATAATGTCGTAATTTATATTTTAATTATATCCTAATCTTTTCACAATTTGTTAGATGCTTTGGCCAAAAGGTTTGGTCTTCAACCCGAGCATTTTGCCGAAAACTTGAGAGACAACTATCAAAGACATGATGTTGAACAAGAACCGGTCGAACCGATCGAACTTGCAAAAGAATATATTTGCGCGTAAGTTAAAAATAAAGTTTTTAGACATAAAATTATTTCAACAAGTTAATTTGTAAAACTATTTTTTTATTTCTAGTAAATTCCCTACTTCCGATGATGTTTTACAAGCAGCAAAATTCATGGTGTCTCTTCAACTGGCTCGCGAGCCCTTGGTGAGAAGATGTGTTCGAGAAGTCTTTTTTGAAAGGGCTAAAATTTCCATAAGACCAACAAAAAAGGGAATGAAAGTCATTGACGAAACCCACAATTGTTATAGGTAGGTAACATCTAATGGTATATACTAACTAATTTTCTCAATAAATTATTTTTTTATTATTACAGCATAAAATACGTAAAAAATAAACCGGTAAGAGACTTAACAGCAGATCAGTTTTTGAAACTGTCTCTTGCTGAAGAAGAAAAACTAATAACGATTACGTTTAGTGAAAATATTGACGGAAATACGAGTAGCTCTTATATTGATGAAATTAAACAACTTTATATAAGGGTAAAGACTAATGATTCTTGTTTGTGACACTATATCCATATGAAAAACTTTTCAATTTCAGGATGAATTTAGTAAGAACGTTCAAGATTGGAATAAAATTAGAATGGAATGTGTAGAAATGGCTTTAAAGAAATCTGTTTTGCCTGATTTAAGAACCGAACTTAGGCGTACATTGTTAATGGAAGCGAAAGAAGCTGTTTTAAAAGCTTGCTGCAGAAAACTTTATAATTGGATAAAGGTAAATATAATTTATATTATACCTAATTAAAAAGACTAAAAATTTAATTCCCATTATAGATCGCTCCCTACAAAATCGAGTTTCCAGACGAGGAGGAGGATGAATGGGACACTAGTAGAGGAATACGTGTAATGGGGCTTGCTTATGTACCGGACTATTCTCAGGCAGCATTCACGTGTATAGCGGCTCCTGACGGAGACATTACTGACTACTTAAGATTGCCCAATATTTTAAAAAGAAAAAATAGTTGGCGCGAAGATGAAAAACTACAAAAAGAATCGGATCTAACAGCTTTACGAAATTTTATTTTCACGAAAAAGCCACACGTTATCGCAATAGGAGGGGAATCTAGGGAAGCCTTAATGATCGCAGACGATTTAAAAGCTGTAATTGCCGATCTTGTCGAAATGGAGCAGTTCCCAACAATTAAAGTTGAAATTATTGACAACGAACTTGCTAAGGTATGTTTCTCACACTTTCTTTATTTTTATTACAAATTCTTATAAATATACCTCTAATTTAATAAATTATAGAAGTTTTTTTAAGTAACTCAATGATTTAAAAATAAAAATAAAAAGTATGGTATTTATATATCTTAAATAAGAAATTTTAAATACTCAGTGGTACATGTTATTAATAGGTAATATTAAAAAAATATATTTTGATTCAATTTGTTTTTGTAATATACGATTGTAGAAACAAGTTGAAAAAAAAATTGGAGCCAATTTAATGTTTGCCCAGTTAAAAGACAAAAGACGATTAAAACAGTAAAATAATAGGTTTTTGTATGTTAAATTTATTTTTCCTAAACATGCCCCAATTATTTTTCTATAAAAATCATGTTTATATATTTTACATATGTATTATATTCTTTCAATTAAAAAAATCTCCTAGGTGTACGCTAATTCGAACAAGGGAGTAGCCGATTTTAGGGAATATCCTGAAATATTGAGGCAAGCCATCTCAATAGCCCGTAAAATGCAAGATCCTCTGATCGAGTATTCTCAATTATGTACAGCTGATGAAGAAATACTATCACTTAGGTATCATCCACTGCAGGTGAGTGCTGTTTAAGTTTCGGCCATTTTAATTGAGACTCAAAAGTGTTTTTATACATGCATTTATTCTTCTAATTTTATAATTCACGATATTCTTTAACAATTTCTCATTTTTATTTTCCATTTTCTCATAATTTATGGATATATTTTTCCTTAATATGTTTTTATATATTTAGGAACAAATTCCAAAAGAAGATCTTTTAGAAAATCTTTTTCTCGAGTTTGTGAACCGTACCAATGAGGTTGGCGTAGATATAAACCGTGCAGTCCAACATCCGCATACTTCCTATCTTGTTCAGTTCATATGTGGTTTGGGACCTCGTAAAGGTCAAGCCTTACTTAGAGTCCTTAAACAGACGAATCAAAGACTCGAGAATAGAACTCAATTGGTTACTGCGTGTCACATGGGTCCGAAAGTATTCATTAATTGTTCTGGTTTTGTTAAAATCGATACCAACAGTTTAGGTGACAGGTAACCACTATTTCCGTTTATTTATACTATAATTTCTATCAAATACTTTTATTTTCACCTTTATCATTTGTTCAGTACGGAGGCTTATGTGGAAATATTGGACGGTTCTCGAGTGCATCCGGAAACATACGAATGGGCAAGAAAGATGGCAGTTGATGCCCTCGAGTATGATGACGATGAAGGTGCCAATCCTGCAGGAGCTTTAGAAGAGATTTTAGAAGCCCCGGAAAGGCTAAAAGATCTTGATTTGGATGCGTTTGCTGAAGAATTAGAACGGCAGGGCTTCGGTAGGTCTAATTCTACTTATAAAAAAAGTTACACAAAAGTAAAAAATTTCCAATTCTTTATAACTACTTCTTGTTGTAAAGTTACTATAATTCTCTCATTTAGTTTTAATCGACATTCAGAATAAAATTTTGCAAAATTGTTCGTCATTAATTTCTTTATCTTAGTATTTATTTATATAATTTTAATTCTTTTAATAGGTAACAAAAGTATCACTTTGTATGATATTAGAGCTGAATTAAATAGCAGATATAAAGACTTAAGAACTCCATTCCAGTCTGCAAATCCTGAGGAACTGTTTGACATGCTCACCAAAGAAAGTCCTGAAACATTTTACATTGGAAAGCTCATAACTTCCACAGTAGTCGGTAAATAAAACACTAGAAATGTTACTGTAGTCGAATATATATCAATAATTACTTATTTTTAGGTATTACCCATAAAAAACCTCAAGGAGAGCAATTGGATCAAGCTAATCCTGTCCGTAATGACGAAACGGGTCTTTGGCAGTGTCCTTTCTGCCTGAAAAATGACTTTCCTGAATTATCTGATGTATGGAACCATTTTGATGCGGGGGCATGTCCAGGTCAGGCAACAGGCGTCAGATTGAGACTTGATAATGGAATTTCAGGTTGTCTGTCAACTTTTACAGTATTCTTAAGTTTTTAATACACTTAATTGTGATTTTATATCGCAGGTTATATTCATATTAAGAATCTTAGTGATAAGCATGTAACAAATCCTGAAGAAAGAGTGTCTATAGGGCAGTTAATCCACTGTAGAATAATTAAAATAGACGTGGAAAGATTTTCAGTGGATTGTACATCCAAATCGAGCGATTTAGCTGATAAAAATCACGAATGGAGGTAAATAAGAAATACAAATTTAATTTTTCGCTTTCTATATTATTATATAAAATATTTTTAGACCTACAAAGGACCCGTACTATGACCAAGAATCAGAAGATAAAGACACAAAGACAGAACAGGAAATGAAGAAGAACAAACAAAGACAAACGTACATCAAGAGGGTTATAGTACATCCAGCTTTTCATAATATATCATATGCAGAAGCCGAGAAATGCATGGCGAATATGGACCAAGGGGAAGTTATCATTCGACCTTCGAGTAAAGGTGCTGACCATTTAACCATAACTTGGAAAGTTGCCGACGGCATTTATCAGCATATTGATGTGAAAGAAGAGGGCAAAGCGAACGCCTTCTCCCTCGGATCGTCCTTATGGATTAATAGTGAGGAATTCGAAGATTTGGATGAAATTATCGCGAGACACGTTACCCCCATGGCCGCACATGCTAGAGACATATTGCAATTCAAATATTACAAAGATACTGAAGGAGGACTAAAGGACAAGGCTGAGGAATATATTAAAGAGGAGAAGAAGAAAAATGCGTCGAAAATACATTACGTCATCAGTGCTTCCAAGGTGAAATTAAATTTACCGAAATAAATGTTATTTTTAATGTGTTAGCATAATTAGAATAAATTAATGAATGAATGTATAAAATGTAACCATGTGGAGAATATTAATTAATGTTTCGGCAATGGAACATGAAGTGAGAACATGAGAAGTGTACTCGGCTTGATGACGTCTGTTATAATTACTATTATTGTTTTGATTGTCATTTGCAAATTCTTATATTCTTTTCTTAATGTAAACATTAGTGCAAAAACATTATCATATGGAGGAACAAATACTAAGAAATGAGTTGTTTATTACTAATAAAGTTGCTCTTTTAGTTTACCTTCTAATAATATTTTTTGATAATTTCAGAATTATCCCGGGAAATTCCTGCTATCTTACCTACCCCGAAATAAATGTAGACACGAATTTATAACAGTTACGCCCGATGGTTTCCGATTCAGAAGTCAGATATTCGACTCTATCGGAGGTTTGTTCAAATGGTTTAAAGAACACTTCAGGGATCCCATTCCTGGAGGAACTCCCAGTACTCCGAGGGTATCAAGTAATTATGGAGGAGCTACACCGAGAATGAGCAGTAAGTTGTATGGTTTGCGATTGGAAATAGCCAATTAATAATAAATAATTTTCTTTAAATAAAAAGATATGAATCCTGAAGCTATCCAGAGGGTTGCCCAGAATTTGCCAAGTCATATGATGCAAACTTTGTCTGCAGTAGCAAACCAGACCCCTCATTACCCTCATACACCTGGTGGTGGAACATATGGAGCTGGTGCTTATATTAATACGGTAAGTCTATTGTTTAAGCAATTTAAGACAATTTTAAGTTTTACTGTCGTTTTTTAAAATGTTTATGTGCAATGATTCATTAATAATCTTAACGATTAATAAACAAATTTGTTTAAATTAATTTTTTTACTAGCAATCAATGAACGAATTCATTCTTATTGTTATATGAAACATATGCCTTCTGTTTGAAAATTCATATAGAATTAATAAATAAAATATGAAATCACACAATATATTTCGGTTATCTACAAATGCTCAACAACAATAATTATTTTGCGGTTATTAAATTAACGCTTTTAAGTCTTCAATAATATAATCAGTACTATCTGTAAACAACTATGAAACTGATTTTAAATTTTAATATCTGTTCAAAATAAGTACGGCAACCCATCTTTTAACTATTATTGCAATTAACCCTTCTTAAGAACACATTTTAAATTAATCCTATGTATTTTGGTATTTATTATTTGTCAATATGGAAATTTCATTTTATACAGTTTTTTTTTGTTTCTGTTTTTAGCCTTACACACCCAGTGGTCAAACACCTTTCATGACCCCCTACCAAACACCCCATACGCAACAAACCCCCCGTTATGGTCAACAAACGCCATCGCCCCTTACAAGTGGCGGTTCACACATGAACGGACCGTTCCTGCATCCAGGGGCGGTAACCCCGTCCCACAGAACGCCCTCATACAGAAATCTTGGTGCTCCCTCGCCTCTTGTACAAACCAGTCCCCATCCTAGCCCCCACGGAAGATTACCATACGGTGCTCCACCACTTGATCATCATGGACGAGGATATGAGGGTAAGAAGTTCAAGAGAAACTGCATTCATTATTAATACATATGTGTGTGTACGATTTTATCGATCAGTTTTTCAGTGTTTAATCAGTCGTTTATTACCTAAATACCTCAAATGTGTTTAATATAAAACAGAATGAAAACCACCCTAAAAAAAATTTTAAATTATGTATATTTTTTTAAGAACAGCATAAATTCTGGTTCAGTAGTTGACGATATACTGCCATTATTATTATAATTTTTTTTTCGTTTAATGTTAGACGACTTTTTTGAATTTGTTTTTCTTTTTGTATGAGTTACATTGAACGTGCATACTATTAATATTAATTAACATTAATATTTGGACTATAGGTTTTTATACTTTATCTTCAGAATTTATGGTGTTTTTGGCAATTAAAATTTTTTTTTCAAGACTTATTTTTTTAATTTCAGCTTCAAGATCATATGATTCTCCAAAAGGTTATCCTGACCACCATCGTAGTTACAACCCCCATGGTGAATCCATGGACTGGCAAAAAGCCGCCGAAGCTTGGGCAGCAAGGTCAAAGAGCAGGGATGGAGGTAAGAAAAATTATATATACTTTACACTGAAATTTGTTTTTTACATTTCTTGTAGCATTTGAACAATATTTAGTTCTTTATAAAATGAATTTCTTTTTAAGCAACTCCTCGAAGTGAAGGTAGAAACACTCCTAGAACTGGTTCTCAGAGGACACCCCGTTTCGATGACATAAGGAATGATTTGGACAGATCAAGGATGAAAAATGTAGGAAAAAGTCCTAGATCGCTAAGGTCGACACCAAGAACCAACACTTCACCTCATTCCATGTCTTTGGGCGATGCCACCCCTCTTTATGATGAAAATATAAATTGATGACTCAAGAGGATTGATCATGTACGCATTTGTTTCGATATTTATTTGATTTTTAGGTAAAAACGATGATATCTCTAAGTATTCTTCTCAAATTTCGTTTGTAAATTATCGAATCAGAAATCCTCTTCATTTTTAATAACAGTCAAACAGAGCTAGTTAATTCACACATATTGTATATTTAATTGTTTGATTACATTTTAAACAAGTCCTCCAATTTTTGTAATTATAATGAAGACAATCAGTTGTTTGTTAACGTAATAATCGGTTAATTTTTGAACTGGTTTTCCTTTAAATTTTCTTTTTCTATTTATTGACATTGTCCAAATACTGGTTTACTTTGTTTTAAGTGCATTGTCCATAAATATTACTTTATTGTAAAAGGCTTAAAATAAATAACTTTTAAAGATATTTCGTCATCTTTTTTTAAATTAAAATTAGATAGGGGTTAAGAATAGACAAAAATTAGTGAAAAATTATAAAGCTAAAATCTTTTTTTCGTTAGTAACTCTGAACACTAACACGAGTAAGGAGAATATGAAAAAATATGTTCTCTGATTCCACAATAAAATCATTTTTAATTACAAGGTATTCCTATCTAAATTAAAATGAATGTCACTATTAAGTTCAAAAATAATATCAATTATAGAAAAGGTTGATATATGTTGCCTTTAAGTTTTTATTTTCTACATTTAGTTTATTATTGTTTTTAGGATAAATAACATTTACATAAATACAAAGGGTAATGAATTTCAAAAGGAATGGTGGTACGAATATACCAAATTTTTTAATTTCGTTTTAAAATTTCAACATTAGATTTATTAAAATTTGGTGCTACCAAATTATTAAAAACTAACACTACCGTAAATTTTTAGTTTCGCGTAAAGTATATCTAATAGCCACTGTTCTTTAAATTGTATTCGACCCGGTACATGGCAATGACTGCTGCCTTCAAAACGGTAACAAACTTCAACAGGACAACATGTAGGAATATCATTTCTTATTATAATAGTAAAAAATACTCTCGCAACGACCTGAGGTACAGGATAGCAATTGTTTGGTAGTGACCATATAACCGCGTAATGATAACGATTCATTTTATTAACAATGTCTTGCCCGACTAATTCTATACAGTGGCTCCAGTTTTCCGTTAAATACCAAGTTTTTATGTATTCTTCGATTTTTTTCTCCATCAATTGGCACGAAAATTCGAAAATTGTAGGCCATTTGAAATAGTAAATCACTTCTTCTATATCTGTGATTTTTTCTCTACGATTGAAATTCTTAGTCAGCTTTAAATCAAACATTGAAGATCTAACCGATTGATCGGAAGTGGGTGATTCATTAAGTAAATTTATCGAGTATAATGTCTTTAACACCTTCCTCAACGTACTTTCTATAAAATGATGGGCGAAAGTTTCTTTATCTGCATAAGAAATGCATGCTCGTCGGTCTGTTACAAAGTCGCATCTGTTCGATTCGACTTCTTCTAAACAACATTTTTCATTAATCACAACATCTTCAACATTTTCTTCTTCAGCGTTGATTGTTTTTTCGATTTCGTATTCTTCATAACCAACACTACTTTCTTCTTTTTCATCATTATCTGTAATGGTCGAATCACTTTCAGGAGACGTTATTGTTAGAAGGCTATCGTTTCCTTTCTGTTCTTTGAACGGAGGCAACTTGTGGCAAGCCATGTGGATCAGAATAAACGATAAATGAAAAATACAAAGGACGACCAAAAGGCCAAAAAGTTAACATAACGAACAAAACTGTCAAAATTCATGTTGGACTATATAAAAAGATCGACGAAACAGTAAAAATACATTGACTAGTTATTTGTCAAGAATTTAAAATAAAACCCGTGAAATTGTAAATGACAGATATGATTGGATAATCCAAAATAATATTTTACTTGGTTAGTATGCTTTATTCATGTACGTATAAGTTTAAAAATAATTAATAGATGAAAAATATCTAAGAAAGGAATCATTTGTATATACAAAGTGGTAGCATAAGGCTCAATAATAGATAATATAAAAATAAATAATTGAAAAAAGTAAGCGACTGAACTCATCACTAATAATTAATTCAATTTGATCAAGTACGTATAATAAAAGTATGACATTAAAGTGGCGCTATGAATTATCAATTAATACTTAAGAATTTGTATTGCGAAAAGAATTTTCAGTTTTCATAACAAAAAATACGGCTTTTGATCAAGTAAATCGTAATTGTTAAACAAAGAAATGGGCTGCCTAAGCCCGTGCATGTAAGTTAACATTTTTTAATATGTTTTAATGACATATGTATGCAAGTATATTTTAAATGTAAATATTTATTTATTTTATTTCTCTAATCGTATGCTCAAATTTTAATTTATAAATAATGCAGCAGTCTTATAAAAGTGCAATGAATTCACAATATACGGAAATCCTTAGGTCAAAGTTAAAAAAATAAAACTCTAAAATAAATTCAAAATACTACTGCATAATTATTTAATTATTTTAATTAATTATTCAAGTCCACCAACGTTATTATTTATTAAACCTAGTTGAGCATTCATACACAAATCTATTGAAATTTTTATTTACATTAATGTTTTTTTTTTGTTTCAGAGGTTTATTTACCGGAATACTATTATTGATACTACTTTTATTAACAATAGCAGCTATTCTTTTAATCGTAGTCTTTAGTAGGTGTAAAACGTAGTAATTGATTAATTTCGAATTAATTATGACTCTGTAATATCTATAAAAATAATAGAAAATATTCTGAAAAATAATTAAGTTTTAATTGATGTTACTTCCATTTAATTAAATTACCATAAATAATTAAAAAATAACAAAGTCGTTAATTCTTAGTGAACCATATTGTTAGACTAAGATGAAGTTAATAAAAAACACACTCGGACATATTCACAAATTTTTAATAATACTCTATTTAAATTACTTTCACGGCCTTGAAAGGCGAAATAAATAATTTTTTAAAAGAAAAACTACATTTAATATATTAATAAAGAATTTATAAAATCAGACAAATTAAAAGGAAATATGAATTCTTATTTTCAGGAGTACGTTGAACGTGATTCTATTGTTTATTGCTATAGTGTTAGCAATAATTGTAATTGTGCTTACAATTCTGACTGTTAAAAGATGTGGATCGAAAAAATAAGAAGACTTGTTTCTACCTACATTTAAGTATAAGCTACCTGTTAAATAATTTGTAAAATTAACTGAAAATGTAGAAAATAAAAATGTAATTTCTTATACATATTATAAACATGTCCCCTGAATAATTGATTTATCATTGTCGAGCCGAAACCGCTGAACTCACAGAGACATGAAAGTTGGATAATATAAACGACCATTAAGAAAAGATTTTTGAAAATTTAACTTATGAGAGTTTAGAAAGGTGCATATTTTTACAAATTATTAGATTATCTTAAAATTCTATAAATATAAACAGATTTTTGAGCACTTTTCAAAGTTTGATTCCCACAGGGGTTAAATAGGGACACAAAGTATGTATTAAAAAAATAGACTTAACGGATGTACTAACAAAGGATTAGGTACCGTTTGATTCGTCTTAACATTAAGTCACTGAACCAAACTATGTTAAAAAGAAGATGCGGGCTTTAGACCCCATATCAATAAAGAAAAATATCGAATCGATTATCAATTTAAAAGGAATTTTTTAAAATATATACAACATAATTATATAACAATTTTGAGTATATTTATACACATATATCGGGTGTTCTGTTAATTCGACTTTTTTTATAAGCTAGTATTGAGAAACTTAGTAGAGAAAGAAATTATTGGAATAAGGAATAAAGTTGATGGGTTTTACTGAAATTTTGTCTACTGGTAGAAGAAAATTAAAAATTAAAAAATTATGCATTAAATGCGTGTGGTATATTTTTTAATAATAATTAGTTCTGACTTGTTCAAACAAAACATATTAAGATAATTTTATATTAATATATCGACACTAATACCCTAAAAGGTAAAGAGAGGATATGCAAGTGTGATATAAAAAAAGCACTTTTCTGCATATTAATTAAACTGGTCAAAAATTTATCGAAATTACCATACAGATGTGGATCGCGATTTCAATCTCATTAAATCTCACTAGCACACTATAGGTAGTATCGATAAATTACTGACGACCAAACCGAAGCTGTTCCATAAAAGGAAGTAGATACCTTTGTAAGGTTTTGTCAAACATATGAAATAGCACAGTAAACAGCAAATATCAGTAGATGGCAACATACTGCCTACAATATGATATTAAATGAACTGTTAACAGTTAAGATTAAAAAAAAAGTTCATATACGTTTTATTTATATACTGTTTAGCAGAATGTTCTGCATAAGTTTTGAGGAGTAAGTGTTCAATTAACGAATGGAATTGTTTTAAATTGTCATACATTTTTAATTTTTTATATACTTTATAATATATATGCCGTAAAATAGTGGCGTTTACGTCATCGATGCAGTTTGTACAAACCAATCCAAAAAGCTACACATTAAACTCACTCGTAATGCGAGAGAAAGAAGCTACACCCGAAAATTGTTGAAAAGTTTTTAGTGTAGTCCGGAAGAACGAACGGAAGTCGTAACTAATTTTGTATGCTACATAGTAATATTACTGTAGGTATAAGTAATAGGTGTATTATATAACAAATAATTCGATTTATTATTTTTTTTGTTAATATACTACATCCCTCCCCTTCAATATTTAAAATAAAGTTGACATAACTTGAAGCATTCTGAGTATGAACAGGCAAAACGAAAGATTGAATAATTTTAATATGCGATAAAACGGACTCAGCAAAAATATTGTTAAAAATTAACAACAAATGCCACCAAAAGTTTAATAATTACAGTAAAAAATATTAATCAAACCAAATGCATATTACACAAATTTATTTCTTTTATAAATGTTAAAAATAGTAAATATAATTACATAATAGAATAAATCACATTTAATAATATAAGTGCTAAAATACAAATGTAGGTATATTATATTTATAAAATATATGTCTTACTTACAGATCTTTTTTATATTACATACTTTGGTTATTCATCAATAATCACAATTAATATATTGTTGCAATACTATTCAGCAGGTATAGAGTATTTTTTAGTACTTTTTAGCAGTTACAATACACTTTATTTTAAATTTTAGTCTTTTTGTTCATATTTTATTTTTAAGGTACTGATAAATACTTATTGTATTTTTGTCTTAACTCTCATAACAAAATTGTATTAACTTTTAATGTAATAGGAGAAGTAATATTTAAAAAGAAACAAATATTTAAAATGGAATAGAAAAGTAACATTAATTGTATAATATAACTTTTTATAAAAACATAATAGGCTTGTTTTTGAAATGCATTTCTTGCGACGCTGATTAATTAATTAAATTTAGCTGGTTATAGGTAGAGGGATGACTAAATAAGGTTTATAATTGTTGTTTATGGGTAATAAAGGGCAAATTATCGGCATAATACATCAATGCCAACAGTTTAAGGGGACACAATATGGTGTTATTTTCATTATATACTCTTACTCCTTCTCATTAAATGTTTACCGTGGTTTTATCTTGCGAAATAGACTCGTCTATGGATGATCGCTGTTGTATTTCATTATCCTGTATCGAAAATTTATTTTCCGACTGTTGTCCATATAACTTTTTATCAAATTGAAAGGTATGGAGACACATTTTTCTGATTTGAATATATCTTCGGCTTCTCTTATGTCGCCTTCACAAAAATCTGATACTTTTAATTTTCGTACTGGTCCATCGCAAAGTTCGAACTCGTAATAAAAATTAGCAGCCTGCTTTTCCAAACCTATATGCTGAAATACCCAAAAGCACTTTTCCTTCTCCACGTCAACTTTGCTTTTCATCCAAAAAATGTGCGATCTTTTACCAAACTCCACCGCCGCTACGTGTTTGGAATTTTTCTTTAAATCCAAATCTTTCTTGTAAGCCCCTTTGAATTCTAAAAGAGTGTGTTCGGTTTTGAAATGGTCACATATTTTATCAAATGGCCCTGTCCAATTGCAATTCCAGCCGCAATATCTTCTTCCTTCGCATTCAAACACCCTGTATCTGCACTCTTTTTTATGCTCAAGCATTTCGGATGGTTTAAGTACGAATTGACAGCCCTCTTCGGCAAATTGACATTTCACTTTCGAATCTATTTTCAATTGTTTTATTATCTGCTCCAACTGAAAATTTCTTGTAGTAGACATTGCAGAGCGACAGGTTGGACACTTCAGTAATCTGGAGGGATCAGAACAATTTCCACACAAACTGTGTCCTTTTATACACTGACGAATTGGGGGATTCATAGTTTCATAACACACGGGGCATTCAATTAATGACTCCATAATGAGTTTTATCTGAAAATTAGTAGGTAGTAGTTTCTGGTAAAAAAGACAGAATATCGCTGTTAGGTATATATTTGTTATAAACATTCTCCAAACGGTTTATTAAAGGTAATTAAGGCACCGTACATGAAGACTGAAACTTAAGATATAATTTTTCGGACAGCACTGCGTATTTTTTTCCAGTGATAAACAATTAGAAGTTCATAGCATATATAGTCTAGGGTTCATAGTCCATGGAATTTTTCTTCTCTAAACATTTCGCCGTTTTTCTTGAACGGCATATTCAGTGATAATATAACTAGGATTGAAGTCGCGGCTGATGATGTGATGAGAAGATCACGACTGAGTCAGCCAAAAAAAAATTTTGTATTCCATGGACCACAAAATAGAATAGCATAGGGATAAATTTAAAACCATTCCACATCAGCCGTGAAAGCCTAATAAAGAAGTACACCTAGTCTAACAACTACCACTAACTGAAATTTTAACTAGAAACTGTACCTATGACATTCTTTGTCTTCGGTGAAAACAGCTTTTTGGAAGGATATTTCCAATTTTTAATACTTAATTATTCGTGAATTACATACATAGTCAAAAATAAAAAAAATTGTATGTTAAAATTTCAAAAATGAAATATATTTATTCCAAATATCAAATGTAGTATTTTTTGGTCTTCATATTTAATCACGTAGTTATTTCATTAGAATGATTTGTACGAGCTCACAAAAGTTCTTAAAAATATAAAAAAATTAATGAGAATTAAATATATTTAGAAAAGTATGGTTTGCAGTGCGTTTATTGTTATGTATATTCCTTTTTTATTTCCCCAAATACAATCAACATCATTATCAGAAAATATTTACTTACTTTTTGGGAATTCCCTGGAACGAATAAGCAAAACAACGATTTTCACGTTTTACAAATGAATACTACTTTTTTTTAATAATTTTAACGAATAACTTACTTTTTATCAATTTTTTATATTTTTTGTAGATAAAAAGCACATGTTTAATTAATTTGCTATGCGAAAAAACTGTACTTTCTATATTACTTAATTATACCACATTTATCACCAGAAAATTACACCAAATTATATACCCACGCATAACAATCTAATTTGCATTTTAAAGATTTAATTAGCGTGCGATGAATTTTATCGCAAACAGAAGTTACGGACAAGAGACAAAGGATAAGTTTATCACGAAATTATTTACAATCAAACAATAATAATAATACCCATAATACACAAATAATGTATTGTAAGCAGAAAATGTCAAGTTCAGAATATTTACATGATAAGAATTAATGAGAAACATTCATTTTAAAAAGCAAGAAGATATTACGGATAAAAATCAACTAAAATTAAATTTCGATTTTGCATTTTTTTGAAACATAAAATTCTGATGAATTTTAAAAATTAATTGGTTAATTCAATTGTCGGTATATCGAATGATCATAGAAGACGAAAGTACCTTAATTAGAATTTTCATTACATTACACAATGATAACGAATGAGTCAAAATATCATAGATATAAAATATAGAAAAAGACTGAAAAAGACGTAAATATATAGTAAATATTTTTGCATATAATAAAAAAAAATATATATAATTGTGTTTTCAACACACTTGTCATATGAGTTTTAGTTTTAGGGATTATTTTTAATTTGTGGTTTAAAATGCCTGATTTCACGTCCATACGCAATTTAAACCTTAAGGTATTTATTTGTGTTATTCACATAATAAATATATTTATAAAACATTTTTTTTTCAGGTTATATTTCTTGTTCATGTTATTTTTATTTCTTTGACCTGTATGGGGGATTGGTCAACTAATGCATATTTATTTTACAATTCTATACTTATAATAAGTTTCTTATGGGGTATCTATCACCCAGAAGCTGATGAACCTATTCAACTAGTAAGTATTAAAGTAATTAAAAACCATTAATGTGATTTAAAAATCATTTCTTTGCAGGCAATTGTTATGAATGCAATATCAATTATTCTTGATATTCTACTCTTGTGTTTTAGCTTTCCTTCATACCATTGTAAGTCAATAAATTACAGTACAATTACAATACAGTTAATGTTTTTTATAAAAAATTCTAGCTGTAGATGTTTTTCTGTTATAGGGGCAAGGGAAAGTTTCTCAGCTGCAGTAGCAATCCTGCATTTATTGGCACGTCCCATTTCAATAATATTTTTGGGAAAAATCCAGCAAGAACGAAGTGGAACAGGTGTTTAGTAATTGTATATAGTTTTACTTTATGTTTTATAACAATGGTACTAACTACTAATAACTGGGTGTAACTCCTTTAAATAACTGCCTCATTCACTTCAATATACTACAAATAAAGAGTTTACATAATAATGAATATAAGTCAGCTTATATGTAAATAGGAATATGAAGAAATCGAATTTTCAGTTAATTAAAATACACCAAATTTAGTTTTTACGCTGTAGAATTCGTACATTATTTTAATTTTTATTCATATGAAGAATCCAAAAGGTAAATTTAGATATAAATATATATCTCTATATTAATTAAAGTTGTAAATCGGGGAATTTCTTACAATAAAAAATATACTCTAATATAAAAATGACAACCCACAAATTATGAAATTGTTTGAAGTGATTTTGGAAATATGAACAGAGTAATATGAAAAAAATGTGTCCAAAATTTTGGTCGATCATGTTAAATCAAAAAACTCGTGTAAGTAAGATGATAATTAGATTTATTTTGATTAGTTTTAAATTAAAATCGTGTAAAAATAGTATTGAGTTCACATCACTAATCTGAATGCAATAAAAAAAATCTCTTATAGGTGTAGACCTCTTTGGGGGTCGCAACCGTAGTTATGAAGACATGGATAGATCAACTCCCCCCACTCAACCCCAGACCACTCAAGGTGGCTACGATTTTTCGACTGCACAACCAATATAAAACTAATTTATTATATTTGTACTAAAAAGAATCTTAACTTTCCTTCTAAAAAAGGATATTAACGCATCTGTGAAGGATATACCTAAAAACCATTTTTATTTAAATGTTTGTTAGTCATACAATTCATTTGAATACTCGTAGTTATTTTTCTTTTTTTCTCTTTTTTTGGACTTTCTTTGTAGTGCCATTTTTATTTAAATTATTTCTGTTTGTTATTAGTCATGTAAATAACACTGCATGCATGATAACAACATTATGTGTTTATCAATCTGCTTATTAGGCGATAATGATATTATTTAATTATTCAATATTAAGTAATAACAGGACTATTATATTAGGATTTTTCTTCACATAATTGCTATACTCCATACCTGAATTTATTAATGTAATTGATCTAAAAGTTAACTAAAAAATTTATACTGATGTGCAATATGTATTGTATTTTTAAAAGTAAAATAATGTATGTATAGTATATTAAAAAAAAAAAAATTAAAAAAGGAGAAACTTCTTTCATTTCGAATTACCTACTATGTATCATACTATAGTGTAGTTTCCATTTGTTTGTTCTGCGAATTCGAAAAATCAAAGCCAAAATGGGATAAAAAAAATCATTTGACAAAACGACGTTTCATTTAAAAAAATCTACTTAGATAAATCTCTTCAACTAAGAACGAAACGTCGGTTCTTTATTTTTCAAGAATAAAAACAAAATTATGCCGTTTTGGCTTTATTTTTCGGATATTAAACTGTATTCTTATAAGTTTTACTTAGGCAAGACCAATTTTTCTCAAAATTAAATTAATAATGGAAACCATATAGAAGTAAATAAATTAAAAGAGATTCATCCCTAATTAACAAAAAATTTTTTGAATAGCAGAACTGTTTCCTCCACTTTGAGCGTGAAGCAGTTAATGTAATTCGTGTGTTGATAATATCCACGTATCTGCTCTTCAAAAAGTTTTTTTTTGTAATTAAGGGGTGAGTCTCTTTTAATGAACAATAACTGTGATGTTGCCTGCCTAGCTCTTTACTTTAATTTTGTTTTAGAGAATGAAGAAAAAAAGTACTTATTGCTACGTATAAATTGATTGATTCGCTTTTTGCTGCTAATACAGCAGCCACTTTAAACCTATATGTCCACGCACTGTATCACGTGTCTAATTAGCCAATAAATCAAGGAATCCTGAAATCGTTCTGGATTATTATATTTTGTTTATTTGGTTGCATAACATTAATAGATTTTCAAGAGGTCGATGATGTTAACTAATTCTAATTCTAAAGGAATTAACACGGAAAACGTTTGCATCATAAAAAGTTATTGTAAATCTCATGTTATTAAATTTTATTAAAAGTTTATCTTCTACTTTCCGCAACTCTTTTGAACAAATCCCTACAGATCGCAATGAGATATAAATTGAAAAAAGATTAGGATTCGCTAAAAAGAATTTTAATCCAATGATAAAATAAAAAATACTTGGTTTTTTTTCCAGTGGTAAATTTTCGATTTTTTTTTTAAATTATACAAAAGTCATTATTTATAGAGGTGTCAGTTGGAATCAAATGGAATATGGCAGTCGTCTTTGTCAGTGGTTTTTGGTATTTTTGACAGTGAGGGCGCTATCTAATCAGCTGTTTAGATTGTTGTTAGACGGTTATTCCTTTTATTTTCAATCCGGGTGTTATGTTCGTGTTTTTAACGTAGTGGTTTTGTTATGTTACACTTCAAAATGTCTAAAACGAAAAATCCTAAGAGTCTTTACAATTTGTGTATAAATATTGCTGTTGTGGATTGCTTAACGTTATGCAAATTCTGCAAAAAGGACTTCAGAATTTTGCCAAATAATGTTCTGTTTGATTTTTATTACAAGGTATTTATAAACAATACACTGTTTAATGTAATTTTAATTGTCAGTTCAATTGATTCAAGAAGAAATGCAATTATACAATAAAATTTCAGCCCCAATCAAGGGTATATTGATTAATTAAAACATGTTTATATAAATTCTGATGATTTTAATCAAATCTGAAAAATGTACTTTTAGATGTACATTGAAGATGGATTATGGATGTTAGGATTGGAATATAGTGAACTGGAAGTCTTTAGTCGGATGTTAAAAGTTAAACACAATAGAACTAAACTTCTTAAAAGTTTTCAATCTCTAATAAAACATGATTCCAATATCATGTATGAACTGATAATGGGCTATGCAAAACTTAAATCACATCCAGAAACAATAAATTTCAAGACCATAGAACTAGGATTACAATTAGGAACATTTTTTAATGAGGGTGGATGGTATAGTTATGCAATTCAAGTGTTGGATTATGTCGAAGAAATGTGTAGACAAATGGAACAAACTACTGATGTTTTATGCAAATTATTAGAATGTTACCAGAAGTCTGTATTAAGTATATAATAATTTTCCACAGTAATGGATAAAAATTAATTTTGATTCCAGACGTTTACAAGCAGAAGCTACATACTGTATGTTCAAAGAAGCTGAGAGAACCTACAATTTAGCAAATCTGCTTGTTATAGAGTTGAAACAGTTAAATGCTCTACCAAATCTAGCTAGTCTTTATGCTCTATTTTCTGCATTATTTTTTGTAAGAAGTGAGTATGATGAGGTAAGTAAGAATCTTTTAAATTTTCATTCGAAAATAAAAATGTAATTTTTCTCATTTATTATGGGTTAAAATGTCCAGTATTTGTTTCTAACCACCAATTTCTATGCATTTAATTTGATATTTACATTTTATTTATATTGACAAAGTCTTATCTGGAAATTCTTGGTCATTGTGATAGCAGTTATTGTTTATTTGAAACCTAATACATTGACTTGACATTAATTGAAGACTAATAATTAATTCTTTTGTTTCATCAAGCAGTTTAACATGACCTAAATGTAATAGTAGTCTTAATTTATAGTTTGTTTGTTTTTGCAATAAAGATAATCCTGTGCAGATATTTATTTAAAACATACTATATCGTTATTATTTCACTTTATATATAACCCAAAGGAAGAATTTTATCATTATAATTTTATCAATGTTTTTAAGTACATATGCTACTAAATATAATTGTGTATTTAATGTTTTATTTTTAGGCTTACAGTTGGGCGAAAAATTCTTTATTACTTCTTAAGGACAATTTACCAACAAGGTATAATTATTTCATCTTTTTTGTGTAGCGAACAGTTTTGTATTTATTTACCTTAATTTTAAAACCCTTTTTAGAAATTAAACTAAGCCAGAAATTATTCATGTATGTTATTTTTTACCCGAAAAAACTTATTGAGATAGAAACGTGTATTGGTTGTAAATTTCTTTCCGACTGTTCTGGTGTGAACTTTGGAATTCTTCGTTTCGTTGACAATATCTTCAATAGTGACGTAGCTGAAGCTGATATCACTCATGACACAACCTCATCCAAGTCACCTAAGATGGAACAGAAAGGAAAAATTCCATCAATCACACTAGAAAAGACTGGAAAGAAGTTTCCAATTATCTGACCACGAAAACCTAAGTATTACAGACACATATTTGTTTAAACCATAAAGCATAAAGACATATAAGCAGCATACAATACTTTAGCAGCATGCTTCAGATAGGAAGTGTATCTGGACATCCTTTCTTGTTCTAACATGGCCTGATTATTAGAGACAGATACGGCTGGGAAGAAAGAATCAATCAGGTCGCGTTAGAATAAGAATGCATTTCTAGATACACTTCCTATGCTGCCTCCATATATTTATGCTCAAAGGTTTAGACTGACTTAGTTACACAAAAGGAACAAAATACAAATACAAAATTAAATAATTAATAAATACTGTTTTTTTCTGCCATATTATCACTACTGTAATTGATTCATTATGGGCAGTATTTATTTATTTTTTTTTAATATGTACGTGTTATTTGGAAGATGTCTAGAATAATTTTCGAAGTTCAATTATGCTAAATTTCTTTTCTAATAATTAAAATTTTGTTTGGTTAAATTTGGGTTAAAAAATTTGTCACGTTTTAAGCCGTTTTATAAATATACATATTGAATATAAGTTCGATTTTAAGTAGATTTTTTTGTCAGTCGATAAGGTACTGTAATATTTTAAATTATTTATATGTATTTAATTAGTATCCAACTTGCAATTTTTTACTAAAATATTTGATTAATTTTATGTTAAATAGGATAATAGTGGAAGTTTTAAGGCAGGCGTCGAAATCGTGTGTCGTAAAACGACGTTTCGTTCAAGCTGGACTCCTAATCAGGCAAGCTGTTTCACTTGCATCTAAACTACATAAATCTGACGAGCATCCGTCCTATTCAGACACGTTAATAGATTACGGATTCTTTCTGTTAAATTTCGATTCCATACAGCAAAGTGTTAAAGTTTATGAGAAAGCGTTGTCAATACGAAGGGATGTCTTCGACAGCGATAATATCCACGTTGCCATTGGCTACGAAGACCTCGCTTACGCCCTTTACGTTAACGAATACAGTAGCGGACGATTTAACGCAGCAAGGTAATATTCAATTAATACTTGAATAAACGTTAGTATTGTTCTTATTAAACAAAAGAAACTTCAAAATTGGCAAAACAATTTCCTTTATAAACACAATGGTAAAAACCACAGCTTTCGAAATAAGCAATTTTTGAAAACCCTGTTTGGTAGTATATCAAATAACATTATAATTCAAGAATAAAACAAACGAGATAATATAGAGGATCTACTTAAAATAAAAAAGTTAATATCGACTAAGCAACATAACCGAATGGATTGTATTTGTGAGATACACATATTTTATATAAAAAAATTCTAATAACTAAAACCAATAACCATAATTTCTACCCATGTATTAATGAACCACCATGTGCATATTTTTTTTAAACTGGATTGTTTTAGTGAAAATATCGAGTCAGCCATTAAAATATTTGAACGTATTTTACCGAAAGATCATTTGATGCTTGCGTCCGCAAAAAGAGTGAAAGCCTTAATCCTTGAAGAGATTGCTCTGGACCTACGCGACTTGACAAATCCTTGTTCTCAAGAAGAGCTTCTTGCTGAGTCTGAGAGGCTGCACAAATCCGCCCTCGCCCTATCCCATGCCGCCTATGGTGAACGTAATGTACAAACTGCGAAACATTACGGAAATCTTGGTAGATTGTATCAAAGCATGATGGAGTATGAGGAAGCCGAAAAAATGCATTTAAGGGCAATCGCGATCAAAGAAGAACTTCTAGGACCCGATGATTACGAGGTAAGAGTAAATTTAAATGTGTTAATTATACAACAGAACTCCGATAATTCAACCGCGGTAACGTAAAAACTTTAATAATATAAAAAAAACATGCTGTGCCTAAGATCCTGAAACGTTTTGTACGTAAAATCCAGGATTTCAATGAGTTAAATTGAACTGAGCTGTTTTCAAAGCATTTTAGCCATAAGTAATAGTAGATGTTTGATGTTTTGCTTGTTTTTATTTCTAACACACGTGTTTGTGAAGGGGCTAGTAGCTTTGAATTTAGTATGAACTAAATGATGCCTATCACTAGGACTTATTAGTGCTTTAATTAGTAAATGGTAGCAAATAATGCAGTACAACGATTGTTCTTATTTCAGGTTGCACTTAGTATAGGTCACCTCGCGTCCCTATACAACTATCACATGAAACGGCACCGGGACGCGGAAAAACTATACAAACGCTCTATAGAAATTAATTTACGACTCTTCGGAGATTCTTACTCAGGATTGGAATACGATTATCGCGGACTAATAAACGTCTACACCGAATTGCATGACATCGAAACGATGCTGCATTACACGCAGTTGATGCGTGAATGGAAGTGTAAAAGGGACGTGCAGGTACCCATCAAGATATATCCGGATAGCGTAAAGCCATTGCACGAAGTCATTCAAAAATTCTTTGACCTCTGCTGATTTCATTTCTATTGTGATTATTATTATAATTTCGTTTTACGGTGATCTAGACAAAGAGAGAGAGATTTTATATTGCTGAGACGCGCAGTGTAGTAAGTTAGGAAGGGGGTTGGTCTTGTTTGATATAGCAATGACGAAAGGATATTGCACAGAAAAACTTGATTTCAAGTAACTGTACGCTCGATATAGTATAGTTGTAATTCTAATAAAATTTAAAAAAAATTGTCCTAATTAATTGATTGTAGGCTTTGCTAATTTTAAGAATAAGGGTACTTTCTCGAATATTTTATTTGTAATGAAAGAATAGATTTTTGTGAATTACTGCCACAACTGACTAAATGAGGTTATCGATTTAGTAGTCAGATTTAAAAGATATAGCTATGTATGTTAATTTTATTTTGTAGCTCTTCCTTCTATTATACAGTTCTATTGGTTTAAAATTGTTCCAAACAAGGTAAACTCCCTTTCCCTATTGTTGATTATGTTATTAGGTAGATGTATAAATTAGGATAATCCTTATTTTGGTTACTTTTAAATTTAAATACATCCATTTCATTTGCAAAATGTTGATGTATATTAAAAAGTTGTTATCAATGAAATCTAAAAAGCCTAACTTGTCGTGTATCTACCATAATTTTTATATTTATTTGTTTCATAAATTTGATGTTTTTTTTAAATTCATTTTAAACGAAACTGTATTTAGAGTATACTGTTGATTTTATATTATGTCTTAAAGTTGAGTAATAATTCCATATTTTGAACACAAAATTTGCAACTTTTTATACATATTTGGATAAACAAAAATATTCAGAATAAGGATTGTTTTAACAAATATGTATATAAATATAATAATTTTAAGAAATAAGTTTTTAAAACATTGTAATCTGCCTTACCGTTTCTTTGTGTTTGCTGAGACTACTAACTTAAACATTTAGCAAGGGTCGTTATTTTTTCAATTCTTATTTTTTGTTCATTTCATATTATACATTTAAAGATTAGTTTCCTTGATAAATGTTTTTATGGGTCTTTTTTTGTCATTCTCACTAAATAAATTTAATTTTAAAAAGAGAAGTATAGCTGTATCTCAGTAAAACAAATCTTAATTAATAATGTAATCTAATACTCACTCATTCTAAATCACTTTTAATGTCTGTGTATGTATTTATGAGTTACTTATTTTGATCTCAATTACAACATGTACATTTTCTTTATTTTGTAATGTTAAAAAATTAATAAAAATTTAACTCCCTTTAAAAAGATGTTTAATGTTCCATAACCCAAAAGCTAAAAAGAACCCTTAGGAGTTTGCTTGTGTCTGTAAGTTCCGATTTATATGACATACCCCGTTAGAAAGAAAAATATTTTTAGCCCTGAGATATTGCCTAACATTCGCGCGAAAAATACCTTCACCTTCCACCCCCACTTTTTATTTCCGAAATTACTGAATCTAAAATTATGAAAAGGATTAAGTTATTAGAAGTTTAGCGGAATATTATAGGAAAGCTATATCGAAGAGAAGAAATTCACTTTTTGTATTATCAATGATTTAAATATCTCGTATGAAGTGTAGGTAAGAACCCTTATAGTGAGAACTCACTGTCAGTCTATCTGCAGGTCACAGTTAATTGCCTCAGCGACTACTAGTGCTATTAGCTTGAAAACAATACTTATAAATCATACTTTCATGCATCTATTCCAGATGAATAATCCTTAAGAATATGTTTCATTGCAAAATGATCCGGAGATGTTAAAATTTACAAATAAGAGGCTAAGTCGAATCAGGTGTCATAATAAGTCTCTGCTTAATACAAATTGCATTTCTAGTTATTTACTTTAACCCACATTTCTCTATTTAATGTAAAACGTGCAAATAGTACCATTTCCCCCCTTCTTTTGAATTTGCAGGCTAAAAAATTGAAGTCACCTTATACTTAGCGACGTATTTGATAAAGAAAGGCACATTGTCGCGTGAATCAAACTCGCACTTGTCGGATATTTTATTTTGTGCCTTGTTTAAAATAACGAGGGTGAAAATAAATCAAGTTCAGACAATTAAAAATTGTTCGTAAATCGTTAAAATGTTTATTAAATGCTAGAAAACTGGCATTCAAATGAATGATAAAAATTAGAATTGCGTTAAATACCTGTTAGTTGTATAATTATGTACAAGCACTGTTTTCTTATTTCTAAAGGACTTAAAAAAATCATACAAAAAATTAATCTACCTAACAGAAATTTAAACGGTTTTACAAAAAATCTACAAAATTTATTGAAGAGAAACTGAAATTTACAAATGAAACTTTTAACAAACATACATAATAATAATAAATATATATTTTTTATTTTATACCCTTAACAGAAAAGTATTTTTTCTGACATATTTGTTTCCTTATTTCTATGTGTCAATATATATACGTATTATTAAAATAGTGTGTTATCTCCGAATTTTGAAGCCTTTTGTACCATCTGGTCCCTTTGGTAACCGAATTACATTGGGTATTTCATTAGATCTGGAAGGTTTAATTTGAATTGTGCTTACTCTTAAAAATAACAATGCAAATTAATTGAAATAATCCCCTATGCAGTGTTTATGCAAACATACTTTTCTTCTGTTTTATCAGACGTTCGTGCCTCCCCTAAAATCCTTAGCCTAGCTTCTGCGTACTCTTGTTCTCTTTGTTGTAAAGTTTTTTTAGGTTGAACTATTTTAAAATCATTTTGTACATGAGTACCTTCACTGGGCCTTTTTAAAATTTTTACCGTAGGTTCTGGAGGCACATACTGAGATCTTAAGGCATCTTCCCCAGTTAACGTTATTCTTATTGCTGCTGTTCCATTTGTATTACCATTGCACTTAAAACTACAAAGCAAACAATAGACTCTCTCAGTAAAAGGCTACCGACAAGGCAAACGTTTACCTTCTATTCTGTAACTCATTGTTAGGAGGTAAAAGGTTTCTTAATTTTTGTTCCAACACCTAAAGAAAGTCAAACAGGTTAAGTATGTTAAAAATTACGTACTTGCATTTCATTATTAGAAATAATCATGTACATGTTATTTTTTATGAAAATTGTACGGTAATTACATCAGTCTCATCTATTTCTTCCCAGTTTTCTAAAACGTCCAATTCCAGCTGCTTGGAAGCCATTCTTTATAGTATTTGATGTCAGTAAGGTGTCACAATAACCATCACCATCAGTATTTAACGAATAAAACAGAAAATGGTTTTCGAAAACGTGGAGTTAACGAATGCATTGAATATATTTGTGGCAACCCTGTGTCAATCAGGAGTATTTTTTGTGTTGTGTTGTTTAAAATAAAATTCAACCTAAAATTTTTAAAATGTTCACGAAAGGTCGTTCTTCAAAAAATGTTTTCACTGAATGAATATTTTGCTCCAAGGCTGCAAATGACTGTTAAGTCAAATGCCAGTTTTAAATTTTATTTGAATTGTGCAAAGCTGTAACTGTGGTGCAGCTCACCTTGTTTATGATCAGGTCAGCGGTAAGGTTTTTGATTTCTTGGTCCTTTCCTGGTTCTTGTTTTAAAATATCGTATAACTTTTTGAAAAGGAAAACTTAAAATGAGCGATACATCTTCTGAGGATGTTGTGTCAGGTAATTATTTTCTGTTATGGTTAAAGCCGATTTGAAGAAATGTAAGAATGCTTTATTTTAGATTCATTTGAAGATGAAAATACAAATTCCAATGATTTTTTCTCTAGTAAAGAAATTTCTTCAGATGACAATAACTTAGAAGGTAACAATATTAATAATAAAGTGAATAACTCTATTGCAATTTTACGATTATAAAATTTCAGTAACGCCTAATAATAAATCTAATAGTAATGATGAGATCTCACTTATCAAAACCGTAAAACAAAAGAAGATTAATATAATTGCTTCTGATTCTGAAGATGATGAATTAGAACCATTAGCAAATCTTAGTTACGGTTTGTTTAAAGTTCATCCAATAGGAAGATCAAGCATACTCCCACAAACTAAAGTGACAGGTGCAAATATGCAATCTCCAGAAAAAGGCGCAATTGTACAACCTACACATAAAGTAAATATTAAAGAAAAACAAAAGCGAAGTACAGAAGTTGTAGAGAAGTCAACAGTTTTATCTAATGAAGATAATGAAATTAAAGTATCTAAGGAAATTAATGATGTTTCTGAAAATGATATTGTTGAAGTAAGCAGTGATGAGGTAAGTGAACATTGTAATTATTAATATAATCTTTTGATACAACTTTAAACTAACTTTTTTGAGTTGTTAGAGCCCTTTTTTATATCTTCCATTTTGTAAATTTTAAAATAAGGTGTGCAATAGTTTAAATGAATGAATAAAATCAGCTAAATTATTGTTACATCTAAGCTAACAAAACTTGTTTAAACAGATGCTTAATTTTTTTATATGCTAAATATATAACTCAGATCTTTAGAGGATTATTAAAATTACAAGATTGTTTTATTTCATATTATTACCTTATTGTCATTTTCAGCTCTTGCATTACATTTATTTCTTTGCATCTTATTGATAAATTAATCAACATTAAAGACATTTTTCGAAACAATTAAAGTTCAATGCAATCATTTGTTTATCAATATCAGTTTGTATCATTTATCAATATCAAATACCATCATTTTTCAACTAAGTATCAAAAACAAATGTAAAGTATCAATAACTAACAAGTACCAATTAAATGAAATCAAGTGTAAATTGATATCCCAGCATCATGTTAATAAATAAAAAATCAATATCCATGGTGTAATTAGAATTCTGAAATCAGGCTCTAATAAGTTTTAGAAAAAAATATTTATAGTTTTATGAAGCGATTAAGGTATGAAATTAATGTATTCAAAACTTTCTTGATTATTGTATTGTATGGATTAGATGTTAGATTCATTCATTCATATCTATAGAAAATTCGATTTTTTAACGAAAACGGTTGATATTGGGTGTATTTGGCATTTATAAAAATGATATTAAACTCGATTTATCCTGGGATAAATTCAATATAATTGTCTGGCAAAATAACCTTTGTTAGCAAATTATTTGTAGGAAGTACCTGTGTGTATCGCTAAAGTTTTGAAACAAACAACATTATTAAACTACACCACTACTGACAAGAAAAAAGAAAAAAACTTGAATAATTTAGAAAATAATAAACTCAAACCGATTACTTCGAGGGATGGCAATGATGATGTAATTGTTACGAGTGATAATTTAAATAAAGTGGCATTACAAAACAATAAATTACCTGAAATTATAGTGTCTATTGAAGTATACAGGGAACAGGGGAAAAAGGTGCAGGAATTATTTCAGAACTTTTTAAAAGCAGAGGCAAGTACTCAATTATTATTTTTGTTTGAAAATGTTACTAATAAACTCATTTTTAGAAAGCCATAAAAACTATTAATTTAGAAAATCTACATGACAAAGGTGAACTATTAAAAAATAGACATAATAAATTAAAAGAGGAATTAGACAAGGAACGAACTATTTTCAACCAAATGTCTGTCAATAATGGTGGGTATTTGTAATTTAATGTAGTTTGTATTATATTATAATTAAGGAATTTTTTATTTGAATTTAATTAAAGATAAAATCACAAACCCTTTGGCTTGGGAAGATCTCCAGTTAGGTTCAGTAGCAGTTCAACCAAAAACTTTTGGACGCAAAGGTAAAATGAAAGATCAGTTTAAATATAAAAAAAGTCCATTTTAGCTCGTTAAAATGCCTTACTATAGGTGAAACGTGAATAAAAAAATTCATTTAATTTTTCAGCCTTAGATACATATAATTCACAAAAAGCTGTGACAATGGATCGTCTTCAACAATTGCATGGCTCTTTAAACACTGCTCCTGATGAAAATATATCTGCTGAGCCTCCAAAAAAGTTAAAAGTAGAATTAATGCCTCACCAAACGAGGGCTTTAGCTTGGCTAATTTGGAGAGAAAAGCAAAAGCCATCTGGAGGAATTTTAGGTAACAGTTAAAAACTTTCCTACCCATGCAAAACGTTTATTTCCTTTCATTAAGATGAAATCGAAACGTTAACAAAACAGAGTTTGTAATCAAAACTTAATAGTAATTTATCATAATTATTGTCTTTTTCAGCTGATGATATGGGTTTAGGCAAAACATTAACAATGATTTCCCTTATATTAAAACACAAACAAGAACAAGAAGAGAATGAGAATTATGGAAATAGCTCAGAAGATGAAGAAAATAGTGAACAAAGAAGCTACAAATACAAAGGCGGAACTTTGATCGTGTGTCCCGCCAGTTTAGTACAACAATGGGAGAGTGAAGTAGCCAAACATGTAAAGAAAAATATTCTTACTATTGACCTTTATTATGGAATTAATAGAGAACAGAGGGCGAAAAGGTTAATGTTATAAATTATTTATTTAATAAAAAAATTCATATAGGTTAAATATAGAATTCACGATCAAGAAGTAGAAAAGTTAAAAATAAAACGTTGTAGTAGAATGATGGTTCGGGCTTGTAGGCCGTGGTCAATTTGAACGGTTTCGTCCAGACGTTTCGTCAGCAACTGCGGCTGAAGATTATACCTCGCCCGCATAGTCAACGCAGCACCCACTGAGGATGTCAGCCGCAGTTGCTGACGAAACGTCTGGACGAAACCGTTCAAATCGACCACGGCCTACAAATCCGAACCATCATTCTACTATGAATTCCGGCCGTGAAAGCTTATGTTCTTAAAAAAAAAACGTTTTTTGTATTTTTGTGTATTGTTTTACAGTAATTACACCGTAACTAGGTTAAACGTTATTCAAATAAAAAGATATTGTCGATAGATTACTACCAAAAATTATATACAAATAAATATACATTGAATAAATTAAACGGAAAGTAATATGCATGATGAAGTAAAAATGGAATTTGTGTTGAAATAGTTTACAATTACAAGATTAATAACTATAACTATTAATAAAATAAGCGAACTAAAATAGCTAAAATCGAACTTATGACTACGAAATGTTTATTTAATTTAATAATTGCAATTAATTCTTGGTAGTAACTGGTTGAAAGTATCACGACTTTAAAAGATACTTTACTTTATAAACATAATAAATTTCCATTTGTACATAATGCACGCATATAAACAAAAACAAACTTTTAACCAAATAATTAGTCATCGATTTATAATATAATAAGGACATTATTTAAATAAAGTAGTTCTTAGTTCTCAAAATTTAATAATTGACAAAATTAAATAAATTAAGGTTGGCAAGACACGATATGGTTATAACAACATATGGTTTAGTCAAGAACGATTCTGATAAAAATGGCCCCCTGTTTAACGTTCGTTGGAGGCGTATTATACTGGACGAGGCGCATCAAATTCGTAATTACAAAACACAATCATCGTTGGCTGTTTGTAATTTATCTGCTAAATCAAGATGGGCTTTAACTGGTACCCCCGTTCATAACAAAGAATTGGATTTGTATTCGCTATTAAAATTCCTTCGGTGTAGCCCTTTTGATGACATAGCGGTGAGTATTTTTTTAATTATTAAGTACAGCACTACAAAAGGTTAATTTCGATATTTAATCTTAAAAAAAAACAAGCTACACATTTCAGCATTTCCCGGTTATAGTAAATATAAAAATATATAAGTAGCCTAGATCACTTCTAACAACCTCCTATTCATATCTGCACAGTCCCACTGAAATCGGTTTAGTTGTTTTGAAGACTACCCCATGCAGACAGGCAGACATATGTAAAATGTATGGATAAATAAAAAGGCGCCAAGTACGGATGTTGGTTAACTTTGTTTTAATGTACTACATTTATTTGAGTTTTTAATCATGTTAAAGGGGAAGGGTTCAATTTTTTCTTATTTGTGGACCAAAAAAACCCTATGTAAGACTTTTTAATTGGACAGTTGAAGGAATGAAATTGAAAATGTATTTTAGATTTTTCATATCTAAGCAAACTAAGTAATATATAATATTGATATAATTATTGTAATATTTTAATTATTAATACTATTTACTGGAAGAAATAGTATTCAAATGTTCCTTGTCTGTTTTATCGTCTGAGAGTGGAAGGTTTCTATTTCCTTATTTTATCTTATATGGGGAAAGTGGGCTCTAAAATTACTAAAAATGTTCTTGATATAGCTGACTGACTCTCTACAAATATTTTTCTAATAGAAAACATTTATGTTGATTATTGACTTATATTTATTGAAGGTTTGGAAAAGGTGGATAGATAAAAAGGACACTGGAGGGCAACAGAGACTTAACACTGTTATCGCTTCTTTGCTTTTAAGACGAACTAAAGAGCAGCTGCATCAAAAAGGTGTCTTGGACTGTCTCCCTCAGAAACAATGGGATTTAATAACAGTAAATTTCGACAAAGATGAACTGAATGTTTATCAAAAGGTTTTGTTATTTTCGAAAGCTCTTTTTGGCCAGTTTTTGCAT
The DNA here is from genome assembly GCA_963921985.1 of Agrilus biguttatus. Classification (NCBI taxonomy): domain Eukaryota; kingdom Metazoa; phylum Arthropoda; class Insecta; order Coleoptera; family Buprestidae; genus Agrilus; species Agrilus biguttatus. The sequence goes on from OY998122.1 coordinate 10,410,690, forward strand.
CAAAAAGCAGAGAAAAATGCCGATCGTGGCATGGAAGGATACGGATCCAATACTGGTAAATTTATATATTTTGTATTTTATGGTTTTTGGATTTTCTTCTTGTTTTTGTTTCAGACGATTCAAACAAAGAATATATGAAAATGCACAAAATCTTAAAAATGCATATGAATGTCAAAGAAGTTAAGCAAACTGATATTTTGGTTCTTTTATTAAGACTGAGACAGATATGTTGTCATCCTTCTTTAATTACAAGTGTAAGTTACTTTGTACATATTTTTTATAATTTAAATACTACTTATTTTAATTTTATTTGATAACAATAATTTTGGGTGTTCAGATGTTATCTGAAGGTGAACATGATGGTCTAAGTGAAGACGAATGTTTTGAAGAATTAAATATTTTGGATAAGCTTAAGAATTTGAATTTAAATGACGAGTTTGATTATCAAAAAGAACAGCAAAATGTGGCAGAGGGATTGAGTACCAACCAAGAAGAGGTACCACTTGCAGAAGCAGCTAAAAGCATACTTAATCCCTCTAATCCAGTTTTCTCCAAAGATAGAAAAAGCAGTAAGGTAAAGAGAAAATTCACTCAATTCACTCAACTTTTGTTATAAGTAACTAAGATGTTGCCAGTTATCTGTATCAGCGCGCACTAACTGCTTAATAGTTGCCTTTTCAGGTCAGTCCAATATGGATTTTGTAGAAATTTCATGTGTGCGCTTAGTTTACCAAAGATGAAAGTAATTTTAAATTTATCTAAACAGTCTAAGACTATTAAATGGATAAGTTTAGAAGTTGTTTGCTAGTTTGATAGAGCATACGATTAAATTGTTCAATTATTCAAACACCTGAATCCATAATTTCTCTTTTAAATTTATATCAGAATAATCATTTAGTTTTGCATTATAATAAATAATGGTTATTTAGATAATAGCTTCCTTGCCGTCAAAGTAGGACATATTGCAATTATTTAGTTGCATTTACTAAAAATCGCTCGTGCGCGATTTTAGATTTAGTTACGTCAGTTCTGTGATTAAATAGTTGTTTCAAAAAAGTTGCTAGTGCGCGACAGTTCTTTATAAATATTTATAGATATATCTATTTTTCCTGTATTATGTGACGAGTCGTCTAAACATAGTTTTTTGAAATTTTACGTGTCATATTTCCAAAGATATGGAAATAGGTATACAAAAAATAAATAAATATATTCTCCATTCTACTTCAAAAATGCTGAAATTAAAATTAAGAAAAACAGGAGTAATAAATGTAATAAAATGAATATACACACCATTTAATTGAATGATTTATGACTTAGTGTGTATATAACAACATCCTCCTCTCTCCGAAATTCATTTTTTTTACCTAAATACAGACTTTTGTAAATATGTACGATATTATTTAGTTTCAAAAAATTAGGTTTTTGAGAAATTATTACCGTTTTAAAGCAATAAATTTTGTGTATGTATTTAAAAAACATTAGAAAAATATTTTGAAATTTTATTATATTACAGATAAATGTAATATTAAGCCGTTTAAAGGACATACTGTCTATTGGAGATAAAGCTATTGTCGTTTCACAATGGCCTACGCTACTTCGATTGATTGGAATTCATTTGAAAAATTATGGCATAGTTTATGATCAGTTTGATGGTAGCCTTCCTATGTTTAAACGCCAAGATGTTGTCACAAAATTCAACGACCCTTGTAGCAAAACGAAGGTATCCACAATTTGAAACAGTTATTCTAATTAAATTTTGACATGATTTTTAATTAACAGGTGCTTTTATTGTCTTTAACTGCTGGTGGTGTAGGACTTAATTTAGTCGGGGCAAATCACTTGTTGTTAACCGATTTACATTGGAACCCTCAACTTGAACAACAAGCCCAAGACAGAATTTACAGGGTTGGACAAAAGAAAGCAGTGAACATATACAAGTAAGTACTGTATTATAAAAATATTTACATAATTGTTGGATTAAATGTCATTGTCACTTCACTAAACTCATTAAATTTTGTAATTGCTTAGATTTGCTAATATCTACAAACATTATGTAGAAATGAAATTCAATAGGCTTGTACTTGATGAATGTTATTCATAATAGAAAATAAAATTACAAAATAATACTTTCACAAAATATATTTAAATAACAATTGTTTCGCTAATGGTAGCTTCTTCAGTTTGAATTTGGTACAGGCTATTACAGAGTGGATATTTATAAGAAGAATTAGAAATATAACTGAATATATAACAATAATACAATAAAGTGAATCCAATTGTTCTTTTAATAATAATTATGTGTAATTAAATGAGAGAATAAAGTTTCGGAGGTTGGGGATTCATTAATGTTAATTTAAACTTGGAGAAGCTACTGTGTTAGGGAAACAATTGTTATTATTTAAATATATTTTGTGAAAGTATCGTTTTGTAATTTTATTTTCTATTATGTAGAAAATTGAATGAAGTGATAACGTCCTACATTACAGTCTGACCTCATTTCCAAAAAGTAAACGACACAAAATTTTGTTTTCTGGTCCGTGGCAATTACTTTTTAAAAATATGCACTACATTAAATGTAAACGATCGGTCCTAATAGTCGAATTTATTGCGTGACGCCATTGCCATTAAGCATATGCCTGCGATTTTGCACAGTAGTGAACGAACGTTAAAAATAATTAAAAATCTTATGTTCGACGAAAACCAAACGAATAATGTTTGACAAGATATCATTATGTCGTCTCATCATGTAACTACTAATTATTTTTAATTTTGATCATTTCTTTCTCCGCCTGTAGACATTATCATTCAGATACACTTACGGCTGTGTAGACGATATTTTCTTTTCTAGATTTATGGTTGCGGAATCGATAGAAGAAAGAATTAAAGGATTACAGGATAAAAAACTGGAAATAGCAGAAAATGTGCTAACAGGTGCCAAAACAAATCGAAATAAACTTTCTTTAGATGATCTAAGAATGTTATTCGAAATGTAGTTAATTACCTTTTTTATATGCAAACTACTTTTACATTGTAAATTTTATATCCTATTTTATATATGAACGCGTTTTCACAGAATTAGTGTTTCGTTTTTCTTACAATAAAAAATAAATGGTAATTTGAGCTTTAATTTTTATAAGAAGAGAAGTTTTTATGAAACGGTATTCACGACTATATTTTTGTAATAATTCAATTTTTAGTTTAATTAATCCACAACATTCTGCAACTGGTTGTTAGTCTTTCTGGGTATGAACAGATGTAAACAAAAATACTAATTTAAAGTGATAATAAATGAATAAGTAAAGTCACACAAAATTAATCATAAAATAGTTTCCTTTTGTAAATACAATAGTATTTAATTTAAATTAAATGTCTTATATTTAAAAGCGCGAACTATTTCAATTTGTGTAAAAAAATAGTTAGTTAATTGTAATTCAATAATTAAATTCATTAAATTACGATAGCTGATGCATATTTTTTACATATACGTAGAAAGTTTACGAGCATTCTTATGGCTTATCGCGTTTTTTTTTATAGGTTTCGTATCAAACCGTGCAGTTTTAATATTCTCAGTAATAAAATTTCAATCACAACCCTTTCTTGACAATAAACGTTACTTATAGGCAAATTTCACATTTGAGGTAATCATTAAAAAAATGTTATAACAAAAATTTACATAAATACATAAAGCTGAATATTACCTAATTAAGGCTAGAACATATGAAATTGAGAAGTCTCGTAACAGAAGTGTCCCGAAATCCTTTATTGAATATTTACTATCTAGAATAATAAACATTTAATTCCATCTAAGTGTTTGATATTGTGTGTATTTCAATATCTTACCATGATACAATTCGTTAACAATATAAAAATACTTATTAATCTGTCCAAACGTTATTAGCAGTTTTACCATTTTCTTGTAGAACTCTACACATTTCACAAACTTCACTTGTACACTACACATTTGAGTCACTCATTTCATCGTAAATATTCGATTGTAATACACGTAAGAAAAGTTATAAACAGTAAGCCCAAGCCCTCCTTCCCGAAAATATTCAATTTCAGCCAGTATAGTTTTTTCATGCTTAGAAAAAAAAACATGCATCTTACTTTTATTCGGTAAATTCTTTTCGTGTTCTCAGGCTGCATATATCCTTCAAATTTGGCCGCTGTAGTGGTCTAAACCTCTGCTTCCTGCACTTTGATGCTATTTTACCAAAATTATTTATTCTATACTCAGCAGTTTAGTTAGGCAGTAGTAAACGCGAGATCGTTTAATACAGACCAGGCAAATTATACAACAAATCAGCTCAAACTCGGAAAAAGTCCGATTTCGGTTTTGGCAGAGCAAAATTGTTGTTTGATGTATTGTCTTTCATATTTATAAACTAGCAATGTGGTGGGAAAACTAAAAATTAGAGTGGTGAAATTGTTTTTTTTTCATTTTCTGTGAAAAGTATCATTTTTTAGCTTTCCTAGATATTTACACAATGAATATAGTGTTTGGTGAAAAAACTATTCTTTTGTTTAATTATCAACAATCGAAAATTACAGCAATTACAATAGTTTTTCGCCATAACGTATTAACTAATGAACTGATTTTTACGTCTGACAACTCATTTTGTACCGATTTCTATTCTCTACAATTTTTCTGTTCATTATAAGCAATACTTTTCACAGAACATGAGAAAAAAAAATTTCACCGCTTTAATTTATTTGTAACAAAATTTTCAAACCATATTGCTTGCTTTTAAAGTTAAGAGACTTCAAACAACGCTTTTTCGTCGTCGAAATAGACTTTTCCATAGTAAAAGGCTAATTTGCCTGGACTAAAATGTCTATTTAATACAGGTAATAAGAAATAAAACACTGGAATATTTATAGAGAATTGTGAATTTTGAAAAAGTTTAGCAAATAATAAAATTAAAAATTATAAACCCATGGACAAGAGTGGTATCTATCAATTATTCTGTGATTCATGCGATGCATCATACATAGGTCAAAGTGGCAGATCTATTAAAAAACGCATATCAGAACACATATGCCATTAACAAAAACGAAAACAAGACAGGTCTCGTAGAACATTGTTCAATAAATAGACATCAAAATATCAAAAAAATTACTTTTAAATATAGCAAGAAGCAGAGAGTCTAGAAATTAAAAAAGCTATCAATAATCATGTTAATCTAGTCAATAATCAATTAGAACTCGATGTATCTTATTCACCCCTCATTTTACACAAACTCTAATGAAATCGTCATTTACTACCACCCTTACTCAAATATTTATAGGCATAAATAATAGTTAAGTATGTTTTAAACTTTACTATAATCCATTTGTTACTCTTGAGAATGACCGTATCGGTCGAAACAATATTGTATATATATTCTGTGTAAATATTCCAGTGTATTATTTCTTATTACCTGTATTCAATATGTTTTACAACAGTTGCACCGTACAAAATTTAAATAGTGTATTTAATAATTAAAAACAAAGAGTTTAGAATAAAATAAATTGTGAAAATAGTTCAGGATTTTGCTAAGGAATGCTTAAAGATTAAGCAAAAATCCTAAAATAATATTGATCGGGCCAAAAAAAAACAATTTTAGTAATTGGTTAAAAAATATTGTTGAGAACTTTGATCCTGATTTTCGCAGGGTAAACTATTTATCCATGTTCAGGGTCATCTCCCGAATGTGAATATGTAAAAAAAAATTTGCATCCGAGCATGAGTTTTTCGTCTTGTCTAATAATAAGATTAAAAAACAAAGTTACATGGCAGCCATTGATTTTTTAAAAATGAATTACTTAACTATTTCAAAATTTTCTGAAAACTAAAAGTAGGAATTGGGTTAAATTGGCCACCATGTTTGCAATATAAAAAGTTCTTACAATATTTTTCAAAAAAGGAAAAAATTGATTTCTCTATATTCGTCCACTGAAAAGTTTATTTTTCATATTATAAGAGTCCTGCAAGCACACTTAAATCCTACTCTTATAAAATATCTATTTCATTATACATAATTATGTAAATTTACACTTACCGTTTTAACACACTAATATAAAAAATAATAATAGTACTATACTTGCTGAAATTTACAACCCACCCCTATAGGCGAAGTGATACAGTTTTTACATAGTTAATGAATATGAAATTCACTGTATAAAACCTTTATCACTTTTCCTATTAATAAATTTTTAAAATTACTTACATATCGCGCTCGCAATCGACACCTGAAATTAAAAGAAAAACATGTTTGAATTATTTTGTAAGAATTGTATAAAACAGTATCAAAATAATAATATACAACTTCCTCCCTGCAGTTAAATTAACGCAATAATAATTATTATTTATGTTCTAATAAAAAATAAATTTCTAAATGGAAAATTGAATGAGGCATGGTGAGAACTAGATTTTTGGAAATTTTGAGTTTTGAAAGGGGGATTAATCGCATTTTCTGAAGGAACAATATTTCTTTCAGTAGTTTCAATGTTGTTCAAAAGTTTCGATGTAACTGCAACTATGCGAGTTCACAATAGTACCAATTTTTATTCTTTAGCGTTTGGCGTCTATTTCCCATAAATACTTATACTTTATAAAGTGGCATAGTAGACAAAAGCTTAGTAGTATTGTTGTTACAGATCGTTTAGATGGTTTGATTTTTCCTATTTGTTATTCACTTTATGCTACGTTTCGTAACTTAGAATTGCAAATTTCTCGTAAGTTGATAGATTTAGAGGTTTCGATAAGGTATACCATTTTTTTTGAATCAATACTTTTCAATTTTTTAAGTTAACTTATAGAGGGTTTTGCTACCGTCCTTAAGAAACTATTTAAACGAATTAAATATTATTATTCCCCACCCCCAACACGTACATTACCATATATTTTGTTTTAAGTTTGAATTAAAAAATCATAACTAATTTCGTATGTAATCTTTCGATTAAACACCCTGTAGGTATCTCTTTAATTGTTAAATTTTACAAAAACATGTGTGACTAAATCACTTTAGATTGATGTATATGATCTTCAATTGTTCTTTGTTCCTTAGTTTTTTTTATAAAATTTTCAGATTTAAAGTAGGCAACTTTACAAACACATTCACTAGTTATAACTATACAGGATTATTCAAACTGAGTGGTACATTAGGCGTTTTAGGGAAACTAAGCATGTTACAGATTTGAAAATTTGGGAGTAGGGATTATCAAGGATGGTATATTTTTTACGATGAATTCGTACGAAACATAAAATTTTAAGGTGACTTTTATAACCAACTTGTATGCCTACATCCCTACGATGAATAATTTCTGAGATAATTTAATTTATTGGAAAAAATATTGCACCGCAACCCAAACTATAAAAAATCATAACTTCCATAAAAAATTACTTACAATCTTGAAATTTTTACTAGTTACAGCCAAGTCATACGGCCAACGTCATGCTTATGTGTAAAAAAGGAATCGAAAGACAAAATAAAATATCCTAGGTGCCATTTGAAAAAATGAAGTTACTCGTGTTTAAACTTTGGATTTGGCATGATGTTATCCTTGTGACTTATAACTAGTAAAAATTTCAACATTCTCATTTTTTACGGAAGTTATGATTTTTTATAGTTTGGGTCGCGGTGCAATCCTTTTTCCAATAAATTAAATTATCTCAGAAACTATTAATCTTAGACATATAGGCATACAAGTTGGTTATAAAAGTCACCTTAAAATTTTATGTTTCGTACGAATTTATCGTAAAAAATATACCATTCCGTTTAAAATAAGAAAGTTGACATCAACTTCCTGCATAATCGGAAGTGTCCGACAGTTGAAAGTATTTTAATTAAATAGGTCACCCTTGATAATCCCTACTCCCAAATTTTCAAATCTGTAATATGCTTAGTTTCCCTAAAACGTCTAATGTGCCACTCAGTTTAAATGACCCTGTATATATATTAAAGTCGAGTAAGAAAATAATAAAAATATGCAGATATTGTAATTTTTTTAACTTTTTTATAAAATATTAGTAACCCATTGTTATACTCAATAATCTGATTCAAAAACTACAGTTAGAAAAATGTCTTACGGAAAAAATACATGTGTGCAATAATTAAAAGTGAGCAATAACAGTAGTTATAGTCCTTAAAAAACTTTAGAGAATTAAAAAAACATCTGATTGAAATAAAAAACAACTAATACCCAATTTTTACTTAGGTTTGTAAATGATTGGAAAGTTAATTGCACGAATAGGTATTATGTGTAACGTTTCCAATTATTCTGTATTTCATTAAAAATGGTACACGTTTAAATTGTTCTGCTTTAAACATGTAATGCATTCCCTGCTATGGTATTGTTTGTATAGGTATGTATAGGTGTGTACGTATCTTAAACTGTAACGCGCATGTCATTGTGAATTCAAAAAACTTTTTAAGGTTTAGACTAGACTGAAATTGTTAGGAATCAAACAATGTTTTTAAATTTTTTACTCAAAAATTAACGTTTAACTCTTAATTATTTAAAACAATTAACAAGTTAAAATGTTTAACCTTACCTTTGCGCGATCCTTATATCACATGAAGCAGGATATGAAATACTCCATCACTTACACTAACTTCACTACACTATCGGGTAATTTAAACAAAGGTCCTTAATAATACAAAAGTAACCAACTATTACCAACAGAAATAAAAAACCGCACCTACAACTGTGTGACTTACCGGTGCACCAATTTACTTCAAATGACCAAAAGATTGGTCGGCGGCGGCATTTATACTGTCCACAAATCTTGGCTTATGATTGGTTAAATTTTAGCGTCATTTCAACTATTAGTACAAATACATGCAAAGCCATCTTATACGTTTTTTATAAAGTTTTTTTTGAGGAATGATATCTGAACTGAAATAGCTTTGTATGATACAATACAATGAAAGATATGAGGTTTACGATTGAATAAATGAAATTAAATTTATATAAGATAAAAGAACATTAACTGAAACAAATGCTACATGAGATTTTGCTACAATTAATTAATAGTACTACTTAAAAATAAACATTGTAATATCTAAAATCAGAGCATTTTAGACAATAAAGCCCAAACTAATTTAACTATACTAGGTTAAACAAGTCTTGCTGCTACTTTAATATTTATTTCGCCCTAAACGATTGTTTTAAATGTTAATAAAGTCGATTATAAATGCATTTATACTGACACCTCCTTCTTTGTGATAAAATTTTCCTACAATAAATGAATATTGTAGTTTTTACAAGTTTCAAGCAAGGAAAAGAATATGAATTACCTTAAACATAAACTAAGAAGTTTAGATGTTAGATTTTGTTTTTTTTTTAAATTATTATTTTCAATAGTCAATTCAATAATTTTTAATGATATTTTTTGATAACAATCAGTTATCTAATGAAAAAATAAACAAATGCATTAAAATAGACCAAATTCCCGTGAAACATGTTTTATTAATCTAAAAAATAGCAACAAATTAACCATTAATGTAAAGAGTTGAGGTTAGGATCCTGCGTTTTAATTCAAATTTATTTAGATAACAAAAATTTGAATTGTTTTGAGTTTATTTTTGCTGTTTTTATTGTCGACAAAAAATAAATGAGATCTAATAATGTTTCATAAAATTCAAAAACAAAAGAGAAAAATCAGGAACATTTTCAAAACATGGAACATATGACTTAAAATATTTATTTAGTAAAAGTACTGTTTTTAATGAAAGCAAGGAATAAAAATAATAAAATTTGTAAATTAATAGTTTGTATATGTGACATGGTTATGTAATAGAGTGTGAAAATTTCTTCATTTATGTTTACCGTTCACTTTCATTTACATAATAAATTCCATTTGTTTTAAGTAAAACTTTATATTTTTATTGACAAATAGTTATAACAGAGATATTAAACTCATTTTTTTTAATTCACAATAGTACAATTAGAGCTACTATATAATAGTTCTCCATTATTATACAATAATTTTCTTTGAGAATAAATGTAGCACTGTTTGTTGAAATCAAACTTTTGAAGCTACGAAATGATAAATATGTTTATTTTTGCACATTTTTAATAGCATATTTATGGTTAGAATAATAATAAATACTATACTAATTTTACAGAGTAAATTTAAATTTTATGAAATATTTTCAATAGTTTTGAGCTATTTTTCTTATTCCATATACATATGAAGTATTAATTATGATCTTTTGTCATAATGAGTGTCTAAAATACTCTTTCAAAATTCAGTATATCTATTTAATAACAATATGTTTTTATAACAACTTATAAATTGTGACAGCAAAACTATAAATACAACCAGTTTTGTTTCAAAATATATTTAAATGTTTATTTTTTGTGAAGATATTTTGGTATCTATTTATTAGTATTTCCTATGTATCATTCCTACAATGTTTTACTGAATTTTATATTTTGGTTTACCACAGTAGGTTTCATTTTTTTGACTTTATATTATACACTCTTGTTATTGTCAAATAAACACCTTAAACTTGCATATTTAAGGAATTCAGAGTCGGTGTTTTGCTTTTTCCTTACTTGCATGGATTACAAATCATTCATTTGTTTTGAACAAAACATTTGAAAAAAAGTTAAAAGTTTGGGTAAGATACAACTTTTTTTAAAGAGTAAAGTATCTGCTTAGCAATACATATATTCATATTTAATTATATGCGTAATTTTTCCTTAAAATATTAAGCACAAAATTATGATTTCAATAATGTTAGGTGTATTTTTACAAAATACACGTTTAAAATATCTATTAAAATTAAGTGAAGTTATGCAACTTTTCTGTCATAAAAGAGAGAAGTGATGTGAAGACATAATTTGTAAAATGAATAAAGGTACAGAACAACTAATAAAAGCGGTTATTTGCAATAAACTAACTATTTTATTTCTACATAATAATAACAATTTTTATTTTTATCTCCTTTTCTGAAACTGGTCAAAAATTATGATGGAAGTATGACAGTAGTCATAGTAATAGCCAATTAGTCAACTTCAGTCCCTGAAGAAGGTAACTTTGTTACCAAAAGGTGCTTCGGACATTTTGTGTCGTGTGTTTGGCGATGGGGTTTGAGCTATTCAATTTGTTCTACAACTCCGCCACAGTTTCCTGCATTTTTTGATTAGTTATATATATTTTTTTTTCGGTAAATTTTTCTTTTGGATCAACTTGATTGTCTTAACTATTTAATAAAAATAGATGAAATTAAAGTCTACTTAAATTTTAATACGTTTATTTATGTAAAATGCAGAGGATTACAGGGAAAGTCTATTGAATATGTCAAACTCAAATTAAATCTAAAAAAATACAAAAAACGTTATAATAATTATATTATGAGACAAAAATGACACGTCTACAGTAACTACTGGCAGTATGAGATGAGTTACAATATGATTAACCGCGTGATTTTTTTAACGCTAGTTTTTTATAGTAAAATTGTAACTAGAGTTGACATACCATCAAAAGAACTACATAAAAAAGAATTATCTACTACAATAATTAATGTTACCAAATCCGATGAAAAATAAACCCAACAATAAATTTTACTTTGCATTTGGGGTCTGATCTTCGTTTTATTTTTTTAAATTTATTTTCAATGTTTGAAAATGTCATTATAAAAAGCAGTGTAATCATTTTTGTCAAATTTACCTTTCATCTCATAAAAAAGGAGTAACTTAACTAGAAGTTATTTCTTTTTTTTTCGTAATAAACGAAGAAGTATAAATATCACATAAAAACTATCACAACAAAAATAACATAAAAATGTCAAAAATCAAGAGCATTTAGTTACTATAATTATTATTGTTTTATTGTTTTTTGAACAAAAAAAAAATGTGCCAACGAGACTATTATTGTTGCGGGCCATACAGAACATCAAAACCAAATTTCTATTCGACAACTTGCGTCACATGTCTTATAACAACACCATTACAAGAAAGCAGCGGTGGTTGGAAATACATATTATGCATGTTCAATGGAAATTGCAATGCAATTAATAGTGAACGTCAATAACGAGATAGAACTACAGTTATAAGTGAATATTTAAGTTACTTACTATTCTTTGTAAATCGTCAGTACTGATAAACTATAGCTTGTTGCATAATTACAAGAGCAAATAAATATTTTCTATTAAAGGTCTAATAATCTACCCATAATCCAACTTGTCATTTTATTTGATGATGTTTTATAAGTATAATTATCTGACAATGCTTTTTTGCATGAGGTATTTGTTTTAACCATTACTCTTCTCATTTATTTTCAGAACATATTTGGCACTTCATTTTTTGATTCGATAATATTTCATAGCGTGCAGGCAGTTGTTTTGAACTTAACGATCGTTATTTGATAATGTTAGCAATTATTTTGCGTTTTGTAGATGTTTTCAAACAACTCATGTGGTAGATTATGAGAACTTTATTATTTATGATACAGTGTTTGTTCGAAAAGAATCTAGCAAAGTACTTGTCCTGAAATGAAAAAACTTTTTCAGACTTGACTGAAACTTATGAAATGTCATTAAATATGAAACTAATGCTGCCTTAGAAGAAAAACTAATTAACTTGAAAGTTCTTTTGAATTAAAATTAACTATAATCACCTGTTATGGGAAATTCTGGTTTAAATTCACATGTTAGTTATTTGTAATATAAATTCTGCTTTTAAAGTTTTATTTTAAAAATAAGTAACGTTTGAATTTAAACCTGGGTTTCCCATAACAGGATGATTATTATTAGATGATTAATTACTATTACTAGAGTTACAATAAATGACAAAATTTCATTCAAATCTGAAAAAGTTTTTCATTTGAGGACAAGTACATTCTTTTGTTTTCTTTTTTGTTTGCTGTTTTTGAAACAAATTAGTGTTTCGTACTTTTGCACCTCATCAGGGTAACGTAGTGGGTTCTGTTGATTGATAAACCAGAACCAAAATAAAATATTAAAAATATATCTAAAATATTTACTAAGGTTAAATTTGGTTAGCAAACTATATATAGCTGCAAGAAAACGAACAATTTCAACAACTAATTGTTATTTTTTATAATCATGCAACGTTATTATTAATTGAAGAAAAAACAACAAACGGGCATTTTCTTTTGTTAAACAACGACTATAAGTGACACACGAACTTGCAGTAACTTCTCCAATTTGGTTTTGTTTCGCCTACATACTCATTACATGCAGTTATGTATTAGGATAGTACATAATATAGGTACACAATATACATCCTATAACGAGCCTGAATGTATTACGTCTTTTATAATTAGTTAGTATGTATGTATAGCCAAAATGCAATAAAAATATTGTATTTATTTTAGATGCCGTACATTTGCATCAGTGTAGTGCAAAAATAGTTTCTATTTTGCTTTGGATTACATGGTTCATTAAAAAGACGCGAAATTAAAGAAGGAAAACAAAACACTAACAGCAAAATACAAAATGGCTCAAACTTTTTGTTAAAATTCAACTGTCTATTTTCTTTTATTCCCAGTAAAAAAAATGACTCTCAAAATAGGTTTTAAATTTCACTTTAAGCACGAAACTATTATCGTAAAAGTAATTTACCATTTAATTAATTGCAAATCTTGCAAGATTTCTATACTGAGACAAATTAGAATAGTTAACTAATTAAAAAGCGCTTTTTTTGATGCATAAGAAAATTGTGTTAGTTCTGATTGCTATGCAGCAAAAAAAGTGGATTTTAATGTGTTAATTAATGTAACTTTAAACAGTTGAATACTCGACCATTAAACACCAGATAAAAAAAAGAAAAACGAACATGATTTGAAAGAAAAAATTGCTGAAACATTTTCGGAAAAAATCGTAGAACACAATGTATTTTCTAATACCTGTGTTTTTCTTATACAGAAATTTTGAAAACAAAATTAGTAAGGGATTATAGACATTGATAAGCATTTAATTACATATATCGATGCTAAAAATGTCTCTCAAAAATTTATTTAATACCGAATGTGCCAAAAATGATATAAAAAATATCTTTTTGGGAAATTCTCATTATTTTCTTTTTTTTTGTAAAAAATCCTTTTTGAAAACAATTGTAAGTTTATGTCCATTTTGTACGCGAATGGAACATAAATTAATAAAATTAGCGAAAAAGTTCATTTCGCCGACAAACAACTCCAGTTACAGAGAAAAACCGTTTCCATGCCAACGACATACATGTGATAATAATAATTAATAATTATAAATAAATTAAACTAAAAACCACTGCACTGCAGCATATTCAAAAATAAAAAATAAGAAACCGTTTACGACTTAAGCGACGACAACAAAGTTCGAAAGATATGTCATCGTGCATTCTCTTTCTCTCAGTTTTACCTCACATTCTATTTATCTTTCTCTCTCTCCCTTACTCTCTTTTGTTTTGTCAGTTATACGACAACAACTGTGAACATTTATTACAAAAATCCTGTAACACAGTCGAAAACAATATCGAAGTGCTACAGTTTCTACTTTATTATTATTATTAATATATCATTATTATTATTATTATTTATAATAATCATCATCATCATCATTAATATTATTATTATTATTATTATTATTAGCACTTAAGTTTATTTTTAAAGATTACCACAGACTAAATACCACAGATAGGTTCATATTCTTGACACCACTACCATCGTCGATGGTCCACCTTTTTATCCGAGGGAAAAATTTGTTTCAATTTTTTTCCCCATTTTCTTTTTTTTTTTTATTCCTCCGACAATAATAATAATTGCACAATATACGACAATAATTAGGTAATAATTATTTTGCGTATGTACTTATGTATATATTTATGTATAAATCGTTATAAATATTATTATGTACGAGTCTAACCGGTTGATGGACGTCGATTTTTGCGCACATTTTTTATTACCATCAGTACAGTACCTGTAGCACTCGTTGTTTTTGTTTTTGTTTGGTCTTCGTGTCGTTTGGATTTAAAAGTTTTTTTTTTCATTTGTTTTAATTACTTTGTTCGGAAAAGTTTTTTGTTTTTCGTTTTGCCAAGTACGATAAGCCGATATATATTTTTTTATTTGAGCAGATTTTGCGTCGCACCATAGATGTCAAGAAGGTCCTTCGATCATTTTGGTGGCCAGTGATGACGGTAAGGCCCCAATATGTGAAAAACGGTTTCGGACTCGGGAAAAATCCGTCGTCTCGGTTCGCTTCCGGTCCCACATCGTTATGACGAGTAGGATCTTCTCTTTTCCGAGTCCTCCCATCCGTTTTCCTTTATCATATGAGCTAATTCGATGATAAATTTACCTTCTTTGTACTTTTGGCTGGATTCGAATGCGTGCTCCTACAAATAAAAATAAACTATGCAAATCATGAACCGGAAGTTTTATCTAAGTTCAAATCAAAATTAGAAAACGCGATTATCATTATTTGTAGCTTTAGTAGAAAATCGTCTTTCTTTTATCTTTATAAACCAGCAAATAGCAATGTAAAAAAGAATTTTAATATATAAATTATTGTGGAAACACCACTAATAAAATTTGTAATAATTTAGACAAATTAGGAATAAACACTATAGCAGTGAATAAATGTAATTTAGGTAGTTTGCTTGTTAATAATAAAGAAAAAATAGAACTGCTACAAAAAGCAGGCATTTACAAATTATCATCAAGAGCTGCAATGCGTCATATATTGGCCAGACTGACAGGAATCTTGGAATTCGACTAAATGAGCATAAAAAATCCATTTTAAATCAAAAACACAACACAGGATTAGCGATACATTGCATAAATAATAACCATTTTATCATTTCGGACACCATCAAAATTTTACATAATGAAAAAAAAAGGGAAAAGATTGGACTTTTTAGAATTTTTTGAAGTTAAAAAAAGTAATAAAGATGGACGAGAATATAACAAATGACCAACAAACTCTGGTATTTTTTAACAACGAGTATGTACCTGAAATTTTGAAACTATACCTACAGAATACCGGCTGTTGACTGTAAAAATATATATAGACGATAAGTATGACCTGAAATTTAGTAAATCTGTCACTTTTGTTATGTCGAAACAATATTGTAGAATTTACAATAAAATATTTTGAAACATTTAAAAGTGATTTTCATTCCTTCAATTACTTATCTTTTTCCAAAAATTTTCGAATGGATGCGCGATTACCAATTAAAAATCAAAATCATTATGGCGCATTTTTTATTACGTATTCGATTTTTTTTATGAAATATGATTTATAAAGGGTTATTCAAACTGAGTGGTACATTAGACGTTTTAAGAAAACTAGGCGTGTTGGAGATTTGAAAATGTGGGAGTATCATGGATGTTCTTTTTTCAATTTTATGCTTCATATTAATTCGTGGTAAAAATAAACCATTCTATTTGCCTTTAATCAGATATATTATGGTAAAAATGGCGAAATAAAATGTAAAAATTGGGCTTTCCTAAATCATTATTGTAAAATAAGTACAACCATGTGCAGAAGATTAGGCAAAATAGGAATAAGTAGTACTAGTTTCAATAAAAACTTAGGTAATATTTTAGTTAATAAGAAAATTAAAAATACAAATAAACTTGATAAATATGGTGTATATGAACTTTATTGCACTTATTGTGATGCTATTTATATTGGACAGATTAGGAGATTCGTCAAAACCAGACTTAAGGAGCATGAAAATCCATTGCAGATAAGAAAATTGGTACAGGTTTCTTCCAGCATTTTGTTGCAAACAGTCATCATTTTGATGAAAGAAATTGTAAAATTTTACATTGTACTGATAAGGATAGAAGATAAAAGAATATGTTAGAAAAGTTAAAAATTCAGAAAGTCTTACGTCAAAATAAAAACATCACTAATGAACAATGTGAAGGACATAACAGCCAGAATATAAGACTGTTATCTAGCATACTTTAGTCATAATTGGTCTGTTATTCCCGCCCCCCTAATTGGTATAAATAGTGACATTCTTTTAGATTTAGTTTAGTTTCTAAGTAACTTGTTGATAATGACCTTATAAGACGAAATAATATTGTTGTTGTTGTTGTTGTTGATTTTGACTAATAAATGTTGTAAAACTTTAGAACACAGTATTTTATTGTAATTATGTTTTTATTTCTGTTGTTAGGTCAAATAGAAATATATTTTTATAAAGTTGCTTTACTTTTGTCGCATTTGATTTTGCCCCCGTTCATTAAATGAAATATTTAAAGACGTGAATAAGAATCAATGTTTCTGTAAATGTTTTATTATATTTTAAAATAAGGAAAAATACATTTGATCGAATATTTAAAAGAACTACGATGCTACTCATAATGAGTCTACAGTCTCCTCTATCCTTATTAATATTATGTATTTGATCATATCGATTGACTGCAATTTTTGGTATAAATATTTAATTTTAAACATTAAACGTTTTAGGAAAACAAAGCATGTTAGAGATTTGAAAATTTGAGAGTAGGGGTTATCAAGGATGATCCATTTATCTAAAATAATTTCAACTGTCTGTCATTTCCGGTAATACCAGAAGTTGATTCCAACTTTGTTATTTTTAATGGAATGGTATATTTGTTAGGAGGAATTCGTATAAAGCATAAAATTCTAAGGTAACTTTGACAACTAACTTATATAATATAACTACAACTTAATTTATAGAAAAAACTATAAAAAATCATAAATAACTTCCATAAAACATGACTTAGAATGTTGAAATTTTTACTGGTTATAGTCAAGTCTTAAATCTAATTTAGTTCAAAAATTCCTAACACGAATAACTTCATTTTTTCAAATGGCACCTAGCATATTTTATTTTGTCATTCGACATTTGACCCTTTTTTATTCTTTCGATACATTTGATTGTTTTCTATTGTTTTATTTGTTTTTTTTTTATAATTTTGGAGTTTAGATAAAAAGATTATCCTTGATAACAGCATCTCGTAAATTTTCAAATCTGTAAAAAACGTCTAATGTACTACTCAGTTTTAATAACCCAGTATATTACATTTGCTCTAATACAGTAATGTGTTACAAATTTTGAAATTTGAAAAAGAACGCTGACGTTACCTTCATCATTTGTCTTCATCACTTTATGAAATTTTTGATTGATCACGAGTACCCATCTACATAAACATGAAAGTAAAATGATTATAAATAATCAAGAATAATTGACTTACATATTTCCAGCCTAGAGTCGTTTTACAACATTCGCAATAAATGTCTGCCACAGCATGAAGGCCTGTTAAAAGGACCCGCTCTTCGGCTGGACCACACCCTACATTCACCCTGAAACGATAGGAATTTGTTAAATAGTTTAAATAAACAAGTAAATAAAATATTCAAAAAAGAAAGAATTAAAATCCTTATTCGTCTAAATTTTAAGATCAAAGATCTCACATTTTGAACGCGTCCTACCAAGTAGGCACAACGAACCGAAAGCCACATCCATCGACCGGTTTCGACCTATCGGGTCTCATCAGGTGGGCTCTGGCAAAAGGCCTTTACAGGGTATATGATAAATATAAATATAAATATGGAATCAACAGAAACAACTACTCCGAGGGCTAATACCCCTACCGGCATTGAATTACACTGTTAATTCCGATGGACTCCTGGACGAAAATATAACATATTCAAAAAAGAAGGTATTAAAATCCTTTTTCGTCTAAATTTTAAGATCAAAGATCTCACATTTCTGCCAGCGTCCACTTGATGAGACCCGATAGGTCGAAACCGGCCGTGGGATGTGGCTTTCGGTTCGTTGTGCCTACTTGGTAGGACGCATTCAAAATGTGAGATCTTTGATCTTAAAATTTAGACGAATAAGGATTTTAATTCCTTCTTTTTTGAATATGTTATATTTTCTAGGGGTCCAGCGGAATCAACAGTGTAATTCAATGCCGGTAGGGGTATTAGCCCTCGGAGTAGTTGTTTCTGTTGATTCCATATTTATATTTATATTTATAAGTAAATAAAAGTTTTTAATAACACTTCAAAGTACCTAACGAGTGAAAATATTTTATTAATTAGATAACAAGGTTGTGATTATCAAACTAATAAAATATTTTCACCCCTTAATTGCTTTGGAAATTAATAAATATCAGAGAAAATAAGACATTGAGAAACGCAGCGGGACTACGGTTTAATATTGGCCATCTGGTGGCAAGTGTATAAATAAACATCCATTTTCTCTTCAATATAACAGTAGTTACGTAAATATTAATGGAAAATAAATAAAAAATATACTAACGTAGATAACAGCGTATACTTCTTTTAATTCTCAATCATCATCTCGAAATTCTGCGTTTTACAAAAGATGTTGAGAAAAGCAAGACGTTAATATTATGAAAATCTCACTTCCAGATCAGTGGCGTAGCAACTCAAGGATAAGTTTGGGATTCAACATTCAACACTCTCCATGTGCTGGGGCATAAGCACAAGCACTAGCATTAAACTTGAGGGTAATGTTGTTTTTTCCGGAAATATTATTATATAAGAGGATATAATTTTATATATTTGATACATCGACGATATTTTTTAAAGGAGGCTTTAAATAAAGCCAATTTTCGGAAAATTCAGTAGGCAATAAACATTTAATTTTAAAACAAGAATGTTGATGGCCAACAACGGAACTATTTTGGTTTAAAGAGTATATTAGACAACTCTTGCAACTAAACTTTTAAAAAAATCTACTACCACTACACCTCTCAAGACTTTTCGATAAAACACCCTCAATGGATATTTAAACTACAATTTACAATAAAATTTTGTGTTGTGGTGTTTTATCGGTATAAGGAAACATTGGAATAGATATCACTTCTGTTGGGTTCACACAACATGATGTTAAAACGGATGGACATTTTTGAACGAATAGTTACATAATATGCACTGTTTACGAGAAAAGAACTACCTTTCCTTCACCTTCCCTTAAACATTAATGCCATTTTCCCTGATAACATTCCCCGTACCTAAAGTCGTTACCCAGTTGATATAATATCATACGAGGGTGGTTTGATAAGTCCATGACTTTTTGAATAATAGTAATGGCCATACTGTTTCCGAAGTGCCATCTATCGGTAGACTATTGTAAAATTTTGAGCAAGCTGTGACATTTAGTTTATGTTTGACAGCCATTGAAAGCAGCTAACCTCGTTAATTTCCACAATAATAGAAAAAAGTGAATTTCAGGTACTGATTAAGTATTACTTTTTGCGCAAAAAATCCGTTAAAGGCCAGGAGAGGCTTGATAAATACTATGGGGACTCCGTCGATTTTAATGGTTAAAAGTCATGGCCACAGTTTTCTGGGATTCACGCGGTGTAATTCATATTGATTACCTTGAAAAAGGTAAAACGATCAACGATCAACAGCAAATATTATTCAGAGTTGCAGCTGCTGGACATATTTGACACTGTTTTGAAGTAGAAACGACCGCATTTAGCCAAGAAAAAATGTTGTTCCATCAGGTGTAATTCATATTGATTACCCTTAAGAAGGTAATATGATAAATGGCAAATATTATTCAAAGCTGCTGCGCAGATTTGACAATGTTTTGTGGTAAAAGATGAGCTAAATGTATCGAGCTAGAAGGAGATTATGTAGAAAAATAAAATGATTTTTTTACCGAAAAACTGGTGTTTTCCTTTAAAAATCACGGATTTATCAAATCACCTTTGTATTATAGGCAGTATATCGCTATCTACTGATAGTATTAAGGAACACCTTCGGTTTGGTTAGTAATTTGGTGTGCTGACCTATGGTCTGTTGATGAATACTAGTAAATTCCAAATCGGGATCCACATCTGGTAATTTCAATAAATTGCTGAACAGGAACTAAAAGTTCTTAATTTGTTAGTTCCATTTTTTACATCACAAAATTCATGACTTTGGTGACATTAATCACACACGTCCTCTTTTTGAATTGTTGCACTGTTTTAGTTACTGTCGAACATAATGGTATATTAGGTGCAAAAAATGAAATATCTGACTAAAATACTTCACATTATCATTTTCTTAACTTGTATGCTTGTTCACGAGAATTCTCAGAAAATTTGAGAAGTATGGGAAAATACAAGTGCGAAAGACATTTTACAGTTGTACATCATCATTGTATATATCTATTTCAATTAGAATCCTTTTTATTTGTTTATTTAGCTTCATATTAATGCTTCATATCAAATTTTCGTATTTCACTTAATCCTATTTGCGTTTCTTAACAAGTTTAGACATTCATATATCAGTTTGTATCTATTTTTAGACATTTATTACCCCTCAGGTACATTTGTCAAGAAGATAAAGTTGTTTGGTCGCATACAGACCATTTCACCCTCTACCCCTTAGGGGGTCCCTTTTAGGTTTAAGCTAGTTTGTAAATTTTGTAAATAAATCGGTAAATCCATTTCTTATCATTTTTCATAATACAAATTACAATTAGTTTCATCGACATTAATTATTTAATGGACGTGTAACATTCAGACTACTGTACAGACATTACAGTCGTTTGAATCAATTTTAAAATTGAAAATTTCACCACTAATACATAAACCAGAGTTAAAACTTTTGTGATTTGGTCTTTTATTATTATAATATATATAATAGGGGATTGTTACCTCATTTATAGAAAGATGTGCTACAAACTAAAGTCCAAAAAATAAAAACCTTAGAACACTTTTGCGACATTCAGATGTTATACAGTGCAAAGTCCAAGATTTGTAATTTATTTATAAATAATTGGGAACTTTTCTCTTACATGATTTTGTACAAATATCCGAAAAAGTGTTATCCCTTACCACAATAAAACGTTAAAAACTTGTTTTGTAACTCCTCGCTATTTAAAATTGTAGCAGAAATGTTATGCGAATGATTCATAGACAATAAAATTTTATTGCGTCCCGTACCATCCTGTTGAAACTGGTAAATGTATATATTTTCTAAATGTAACCAATTATTTCCTGTTTTATTCTAAGGAGATTTAAAATTATCATATTAGAAGCAGTTATGTACAAATGACGTTAAAAGGCAAAAAAAGATCTATTACTTCTGTTATCTGTACAACAAATAGATCTCTGTTTACTAACGAGGAAAATGTACTTTAATATTTGGAACTGAAATTTGAAGCATCGTTTATTTATTTACTTTTGATAAATAATTAAACATTAAAGGGCACCAGCTTGTTGAAAAAGAGATGTTTGATGTAAAACGTGAAAATTTTGTTTGAAAAACAAATTTGTTCTCCTGCTTTACTTAAAGTTAATAACTGCTTTCATTTATTTTTAGCTACAATAACAACAACATTGGAGTCAATGTACTTATTGCTAAATGTTTACACGTTTGGTTTTAACAAATGTTTTGCAAATTTGAATGTCGAATTTCCGTTTCTGTTAATGCTGTGCTGTGGCAGCTTGTGGGTATAATTAGAGAGTGGCCTATTTTTTCCCAAATTGTAGGAATTTCTTTGTTTCTAACATATTAAAAAGTCGCTGTAGTTAGCTTGACTAAAACTTTTTTATAAATGGCTCAAGAATTTTAGAATTTCTAGTAACATTTTTTTAATTAGCAAAGTACAGTGAATGACGACGGACGTGATTATAAATTAAAATTAAATAAAACAACTGGTTTTAGAAAATTGTTATTTTTAAGACTTTTTATATTCTTTATAAGTTTTTAAATAATGTTTGATTAAGCTTATAATTCGATTAACTTTTTAATTATTTAAAAGACAAACAAAAAAATTGTTGGGAAACAATTTATTTTTGAAGAATTACAATATACAAATTTAATATTCTTTTTGTACAGAATGAGTGGTCAAGGAAAGTGTAATAAAAAATTAAACGATATACAGGGTGTACAAAGATTGATGGGCTACCTATGGATTTACTTATTTGAGACGTTAGAATTAAAATAATTTACCAACCGTAAGACACCTTCTTTAATCTAACGAGAAACTTGTGAAATCACGGTTATTATAATTAGTTTCAATATTTAACAATTAATTGCATGAGATTAAAAAATTAAAACAACAGACCTGCATTATTTTGATGAACATTAAAAGACGCATTTTTATTTGAAGTTATTGTTATACTAAATCATAACTACTAATTAAGATGTTTAATAATAATCCAATTTATTGTGATAAATAAAATTAAAATAAAATGGTGGATGTGCTGGGCAACAAAAAAAAATAAAATAGATAACATACAAAAACATTTTTATAATGTTGGGAAGGAATTGAAAGTAAAAAATCGTATTATGTTCAGCTTTGATGTTCAGTGAATTTCAAATTAATAATACGAGGATGCATCAAATATAAATGGGACTGATTTTTTTAAATTACGGAGAGGTCAGTGACTTGGTAGTAGTAGATGGCTTTTACCGCTAGGGAGAAGGGAGAACCAACCGCAATTCGCTCGAGTCGCTTTAGTACGAAAAGAAACAATGAACGAGGCAGAAGTGCATGTCTCTGTGGAACAACGGATTATTATTATGTTTTTGGCAAAGGAGGGGATGAATCCAATCGAAATTATGCGGCGATTACAGGAACAGTTCTGGGTGTTTGCATGGCACAAGGAATTTTTTGAAGGCCGTGAAAAGGTCGAGAACGAGAGCCATGCTCGCCGCCCAAGGACAAGCGTGACCGAAACAGTGTTTTTTAATTGGAAA
Source organism: Agrilus biguttatus (assembly GCA_963921985.1). Taxonomy (NCBI): domain Eukaryota; kingdom Metazoa; phylum Arthropoda; class Insecta; order Coleoptera; family Buprestidae; genus Agrilus; species Agrilus biguttatus. The sequence goes on from OY998122.1 coordinate 10,434,338, forward strand.
GGTGCTTTTTATGTTGACTTTCTCCATGATTGACGCACGATTAATGCGTAATTGTGATCTACTGAATGGTTCGAAATTGTTATTTCGAAGGAAAAGGAAGAAGCAATTGGTCAGAAGTGTCATATTGAAGGACAACGCTAGGGCTCATATGCCATATGGTAAAAATTGGATGTATTAGGCTGAGAAACGCTAGAACATCCGCCATATAGTTCCAACTTGTCCCCTTGTGACTTCCATCTGAAAGAAGCGCTTGTAGGCCAACGTTTCCACGACAACGACTCAGTGGAAATATTTGTGCTCCAATGGTTACAAGAACGTCCGAAGAGTTTCTACGATGATCGCATAAAAAAGGTCTCAATCCAATGGGAAAACTGTATTTCTAGGGTGGGCGACTATGTAGAAATATAGTACATATATGTATCGAAGTCTAATTAAATATAGTTCGAATTTTTTACAAAACTAATTTCGTTTATTGTTGATACACCATTGCAGTCTTTACTTGGTGAAAATCAATATTTGATAATAATATCAAACATAATAATTTTGCACATTTTCACTATATTGTTTATTTTTTAAACATTTTAGATGTTACCTACCTACCAACAACTAAATGGCACACATAAAGCATTTGATATTTAATACAGGGCTAGACTACTATTTAAAAATTTTCTTAAATACATTTTTGTTAAAATTACATTTTAAGGATAATGACATTTTTATGCAAATACTAATTAAATTGGCTATTGGCAATATAATAATTAAAGTAAAAATAGAAACCTTGATAAAATTTTTTGTTGAAGATCTTCCGTAATGGTATCAAAATAATTTTAGCAGTGGAGAGTTCGTCATTAGTAGTATATTATTATATTTGATGAGTCTAAAAATTTTAAATTATCATTAAATGATTTTCGTTATTTTAGTGCCCAGTGTAATTTGATTTGTTGTCATCTATCTACCTTTGTGTTCTTTAATCCTTCCATCTAAAGACCTCTCAGTTTGATCCACATAAATTTCTAAGTTTATATAGTTACTTCCGTTTTTTCGTTTACTTTTATTGGTATTACTGTGTCTGTCTACCCAGAGATTATCAAAGTTCAAAAACTCACTTGTTGTTTAAGTATTCATTAAGTTGCTTCTGCCCCGCTTCTTTTCTCCCCAAACCCTTCGCTCCATCGGTTTTATTTTTCCAGGAACCGATTTTATATGGTGGTACATTCGGATTGTAGTTAAAAATTTGAGATTAAAAAATTTTTCGACCCTTTCAGAACTCGATTTTCTGGGTTGTACGCATGATTTGGAATACGTTGCTTAAGAGAATTCAAAATTTTGCCTTATGACAAGAAACGACCGCACTTCTACAGACATCTCATTCCTGTAGAGTGGACGATATTTAGCTGGCGACTGTACAAATCTTCACCTGATATTTCTGTCACCTAAACCTTCCCTTGTCATGTCCTCTAACGCCAGAAAAAAATATCACTGACATTACTTTTAGTACAGACCTTGTATATGCATGTATGTATATTGTTGCCTCGAAGAGTCGTGTTTCGCCGCGTTATTAGATAAAAAAAGAATCGAGGTCAGGAAGAAAGACAAATGTTACCTCCACAGTCTACTATTACCTATCAGCTGTTTGCTTACGTATATCTACAACACATACGTGCATCTGTGTATATATATATACATATATATACAAGTTGTGTAAAATGTGGAAACGTTTCCGGACACCGTGCTTGATGCAGCGCTATTGTTTGGATATCCCCCTGTACAACAAACAGCACATTGTCATTGTTACATTCTTGTAGGCGTGTGTGCTTGAGTGCCGTTGTTATGAAATGTGAGAGCGGCGGAACAGTGGTATAATAAGAATAATAACAATCAAGGCATTTTATGACGACGGTAGAGCAATCAGGGCAGTGAACGCGAAGGTCCGCATCCACCATTGCTATCGTAGCGTGCGGCTACGGTGCGATACGTTGCACCGTCGACTGTTTTGTTTGTTTCCTTGACGAAGTGAAAGTTTGCACCAGTTTTCCTTTTTTTCCATTCGAGTAGGTAGTAGTACCTACTTGCTTTAATATCATTATTATTATTATTATTACCTACCGTTGTTGTTGTTATTATTATTATCATTATTCTCAACGGGAAATGACTAGAACGGTTTCTCTCCGTGAACTAATCGAACTAACGAAGCAACGATTGGAACGTTCGTTAACTTTCCATTTCGATAACCACCAATCTGTTGGTATATTTGCACATCAAACAATCAATTTTTGTAACCGACTAAGAACAGCTGCAATTCTGAAGAAAGACCGGAAAAAATGCACAATGAGGTCAAATGTTTTGTCTTTGTTGATGTAGTATGCAGACAAGGTGATATTTAAACTTCATATTGGGGTGCGATAAGTGGTGGGGTTACATACACAGTTAGGAATTTTTTAGGGTACCGTGTTAGGAACGTAATTATTTCGTAATTTGCATACGTGAAGCTGGGTCCCTATTTCCAAAATTGAGTATGTAATTGAAATTTGATCACAATAAAATTTATTAAAATAAACTAGTTGTAGTATTTTCCAATGGATAAATATATATATATATATATATATATATAATAATAAAAATTGATACATAAATTAACTGAACAATAACTAACTGAATAAAATAAAATTGAACTAAAGGAAATATTAAAAGTTAAGATACAAGAGTCAAAAAACTAATTTTTGTCCATGTTGTCATTGCAGTACCACTGATGATGTCGACAGAACGTCTCTACCTCACCATTCATTGAGATCACGGTCCTTTAGTTAGGATATTACTTCTACTTATGTCTAAAAAGTTATGATTTTGATGGTTACTCAAAGTGTTAAGTAGACATATATATGCATAGAAATTTTCCTCCTATTTTTACATAAAGTATTTTATAACATCAAATGCGATTTTCATAGCTGGGCTAAGAATTTCCATATTATAGGTGAATTTTAAGTCGATATCTTATTTTGTGTAAATGTTGAACTCTTCAGGCAGGAACCCAAAGGAGAGCGATATCCTTTAAGATTAAATCAATTCAATTTAAATCATATTGTCCCGGGGCACCTAAAAGTTGAAAAGCCTACAGATTAGGGTCTAGTATATACGCCGCGCCGCAATGTGCCGTATCAACACCGCACGTAAAAACTAAAACTTTTTTGTGTTTCATATCCTAGTACAGTGCCCGGCACCTAAGGAGATTCAAAAGCCATAAATCATCGGATGCACACTAGCAAAGCTTAGCCCCTTTAGGGCGGGGATAATCGACCGGTAGGCAGAATGATAACTGTTCAGCAACGTTCAGTAGCGTAGTGGCAAATAGTTGCAAATTAACAGAATAGAGAAGGGGTTGTAAGGTTAAGGAAATCAATTGAATGAATTCACTTGTGTTCTGTGTTCAATACCTTTTCTCTCAGTGATATGCGCCGCTGAACTATAAGTTGACGCTTCGGTCCAGCTATATTCTTATTGGCTCTTTCATTTATTGTTATGATAAAAGTTTCCGCCTAGCTACCTGTCAATCTGACCGTTACTGAATCTCCTTAGGTGCCGGCCACTGTATACCCGTCTCTATTTCCTAAACTCGACGGACCCCTGGACCTCCTTTTCACTTTTCGACGGCTTCGCGGATTTATTTAATCTCTAACATAATTATTTACTCTGGCTCATTATAGGACTGCACATAGTGTTTATTTGTATTTCAACAACTAAGCATTGGTCATGACCCACATTCGTTGTGGTTCCGTGCAACGCAAATTCCACTGAATGTATAACAATAAATATAATGAAAATTTGAATAACGCTTCCGTGTTTCGTAAATTAACCCGAATCTATTCTCGAATAAATGAAAAAAGTAATATAATTTTCTAAATTGTAAGGCCTATAAAATAGCATCAAGCGAAAACGAGTAAATAGAGGACTAGAGCACCTCAAGAGGAATCTGGCTCGAAGTTTGATTTGGTGGCATGAGCTACAACGAATTGTCTTTCAAATTAGCCGTAACATTATTCAGACATGGGAATAGTACCGAGAAGATTTGAAAAATTAGTTCAGAACGTTGTGAAGTTTAAAATCCATATATAGAAGAAAATTGTAAGAAGTTAATTAACTGAGCAACAGTGGCTTACGTGACGTGAAAATTCAAATATGTACTATAACCGTATTATGTCCACTGTAAGAAAAAGTCTCGTTAAAAATTTCTTAACAGGACCAGAGATGTTTCAAATAGCCTATATGGTCTTTGATCTTACATGCATTCAGTAATATTTCCTGAGATATCATGCATATCTATAGTTGTATAGTGGCTACTAGATTCCTTGTTTATATAAATACAATTTATGACAAAATGGATGGACAAATTTGAAAACGATTTCCACCAAAATATTTTTTACTAAAGAGTATGTTTTGCCAGGATTATTCAATAATCATAATCTAGTAAAATCGCAGACGATAACAGAGTGAGTAACTTAAGTTATGGGTAGGCACATACATATGTTCAATTTTTCACCCTGTATATTGGTTGAAAATTTAGTTATACAAAAATGAATAAATATATCAACAGAATAATCTGGTTATTAACAGAGGTATTGGCTCTCAGTTGTTAAGTTTGTAATATATCAACTTGTGTGAAGTGTTAGAAAGGTGGTTTGTCTTTCTTTATCTTGAGTGACTTATGGGAAGAAGTATAACTAACTATATTATAAAAAGGGACCTAGTTGATCTGGATGATATTGTCAATACTTCATATGGTTGTAAAACTTAATGTCATATCTAAAACCAAAATTTATGTTTAGTTAGTTAACTATAGGATCTCCGAGTGGTCCTAAAATTTCAAATAAGAAATTATTTTATGTTAAAAGCTCTACTTGGTGTATTCTGATTATTTCACATAACTAACTCAAAATTCCAACATCTTCGCCTTTCCGATTGGCGAGGTTTAAAATAAGGAAGAAAATATTTGGAAAATTTAAGTTCACTTTAATATAACTTTAAAGGAGGGGTCAAGGTAAACCTCTGGAAAAAATCAGCAATCATTGACAGTGAGATTCGGCTTCAGTTGGGTCGACCTGACATTAGTGTGTGCGGGATGTTTTTACTGACAAGGGAGAAGCTGCTAACAATGGAGGACGTTGACAAAGGGTGTCTGATGGAAGGTGTACTGCCGGTCATTTCGCGAGATGGATGGAAGGCTAATAGGGAAAAAGATATAAAAATAAAAGTGCTGCAGGGAGGAGGGCGTGTGGCGGTCATATCGTTCTCACTCCTATTAGAAATAGCAGTTCACTATTTTATGGTCAAAGTTCTAATTATATTTTACCACAAGTTTTATTAAAAATAGTGCAAAACTATGCATTACTTCAGTGAGTGAAATAACCGGAATACCTATTATTAATTGACGGCCATCATTTCTAAGAACTTTGTGTAGCCAATTATAAATTTATGTTATTTGTTAATAAATATTATATAAATTCGACTAGTTCATTAATCTGCCGTCATTAGCAGTTATCTTAAATAATATTTAAGGTTTTATTGACATATACTTTTAAAACAAACCGGAATATGGTAAGATCATACGAGGCATGTTTTTTAACTAAGTACTGTTTTGAAATTCTCGCGCCGCAGCGCAGCGGTTAGCGTTTCGCGCATGCGCACTGAGTACCTACATTTCTCACCTACGCACTAACGCCATTACAGTTTGATTCCGCCTTGTTTAATGAGTGTTTAGATGCCTTCGATAATCGTGAGTCCCGCCGACTGTGAAGTCCGGGCTGTTATACCATTCCTTAGTGCTAAAGGACTAAAACCGATTGATATTCATCGTGAGATTTGAGATCTGTGCAGTTTACTGACAAAACATTATGAGTGATGGAATGGTAAGGAAGTGGATGAGGGCATTTAAAGATGGCCGCACAAATGTGCATGACAATGTCCGTCCGCATGTGGTTAATCGCACAAAACGTCTCATCGAATCTTTTCACTGAGAAACTCTAGACCATCCTCCGTACAGCTCTGATCTGGCGCCCAGTGACTACCATTTGTTCCTGCACTTGAAGAAACATCTGGGCAGTCAGCGTCTTCAAGACGATAACGAAGTTAAAACAGTTGTGATGCAGTGGTTAACAGTTAACAAGTCAGGCGGCAGAGTTCTATGAGAAGGGTATTCAAAAACTGGTCAAACGTTATAACAAGTGCCTCAATATTGAAGGAAATTATGTAGAAAAGTATATTAAGGTATAGGCTTTCATGTAAAAATAAAAATATTAAGATATCTTTGCTTTATTAATTTCAAAGCTGTACTTATTTAAAAAACATGCCTCCTATATAATTTTCATGATTTCGTGATTTCACTCTTTTCGGGACTATGATATTTGTTCTTTTCAAATTTGAAGTGGAAAAGTGGGAAAAGAAAAGTTTTTACAAAATTAGATGTTACAAAGTTATTCGGGCACCCACCCTTATTGATCACTTAGTCGAGTACATTTCTATAGTTCATAATCCTACTGGCACTTTACCAGTTCTTATTTTTATATTGTCACAAATTAGCAATTTGTGTACAATCAAAGTTATATAATTGGTATATATTATTTAGACTCTTGTGTCAGGTAATTAGTAAGTTCATAAACAAAACAAGACAACAAAAAGGATCGGAACAACAACAAAATATTTAACAACAAAAATACGGGAGGAAATGATTTTTACAGTTGGAAGATTCAGATCGGACTGTCAAGTCAGAAGGAAAAAATGGTATGAAACACAAAAGAATATTTATACAAAATAATTTGAACATAGAATGTTATATTGTACAGGGTGTATCGACCGCCACAATTATATATCAAGTTCATTTCGAATATTTAATTACGTCAAACATTATAAAGAACTTCTCTACGCCTCTGTAGCAGAGCTTGCAAGTTGGTACGTATAGAGTAGAAGGTTCGTATTACCAGCAGTAATATGCGTAGGATTCAAATCTTTCCAAACTCGTGGAAACTTCAAAGCATACGGCAGAACTTTTCACATGAAACAAGAAGGTCATGAGATTCTCTGTGAATTGGACAAAAATGTTTGGAAGTACCTCTTACACGAGTGATTATCAAAAAAGCACTTCTGACTGAACACTTCATAGAACATAATTGGCTAACTGAATTTGGAATTAAAATTGAGATTTTTTTTCTGGATAAGATTTCACTGCAAATACCTTTTTTTTTTTAAGATAACGAAGATAAAGGAATCCAAATATAATGGAAATGATGATACAAAACGAACCGTTTCAACATTTTAGATTTTCTCGATCATTTAGCCACAACCTCTCTATGACATATAAACACAATTTTTAATTAGAAATTCCGATTAAACGATAACATAATGTATATTAGATTAAATTTGTTAGTTAATTCCATCTTTTAATTAGACGTTTTGATAGTTAGGCAATTCCATTATTTTGTATCATTGGAGGTGATAGCTCCACAAACTTAACTTACAAAGCAACTTATACGCTAGTACCATAGATAAAATAGTAAAAATGGGAGTGTTTCTGTATTTTTCCTTATTTTTTTGTTTCGTCGTTAGTAAAGTCGTGTTGACACTCCCGTTTTGATTTAGGGAACATGGATTTTCCTTATTACTATAATTTACCAATTTGCTGAATTACATATGCTTTATCTGTTATATGTTCATTCATAAACAGTTTTATTTATGATTAAAACAAACACATGTAGTTTGATTGCAACTAACCCAAAGAAAAATTGCAAGCCACTGTTTTAATTTTTAATATTTCTATCACCATATGTTATCTATTATCAGTATATTTTAACTATAGAAACACTACAAACGTGTGTTGAAGTCATTGTTATTAATAAGAACAATAGAATAAATCATTTCCACAGGTGTTATCAGTAAATGAAATAAAATAAAATTCTAAATGGATATCTATATGTGATAAAATTCTATTAATGTAAGGAATAATGCAATTTCTCAAAATAGAAGTGCATGTTGTATATTAACAAATACCTGTGTTTTGTATTGAGTGAATTAAGTAATTAAACTATCTCAATGGATGTACTGCTGTATCACTTTAAATAGAACTCGAAGGACCAATATTTTTTGTAGCCAAGAATGGACAATTTATTGTTATTGAGTCCCGAAAGTTAAAATGGAACTCTTATTGTTGAGTCCCCAAAAAGTCAGAGTGGAACTTTTATTGTTGAGTCCCGAAAAGACAAAGCAGAACTATTGTTATTGAGTCCCGAAAGACAAAATGGAACTTTTATTGTTGAGTTCCCAAAAAGCCAGAGTGGAACTTTTATTGTTGAGTCCCGAAATGACAGAGCGTAACTATTGTTATTGAGTCCCGAAAGTTAAAATGGAACACTTATTGTTAAGTCCCCAAAAAGTCAGAGTGGAACTTTATTGTTGAGTCCCGAAAAGACAGGGGGTACTATTGTTATTGAGTCCCGAAAGACAAAATGGTACTATTGTTATTGAGTCCCGAAAAGCCAAAGCAGAACTTTTATTGTTGAGTTCCGAAAAGCCAAAGCAGAACATTTATTGTTGAGTTCCGAAAAGCCAAAGCAGAACTATTGTTGTTGAGTCCCGAAAAGCCAAAGCAGAACATGTATTGTTGAGTCCCGAAAAGCCAAAGCAGAACTATTGTTGTTAAGTCCCGAAAATCCAAAATGGAACTGACTTATATTTTTACAAATGAGTATATATATCGTATAATAAGAATTGTGGATTAGAAAACTTAAGACCAGATATGTCATTTCCGACAGTAGAACATAAAAACATAGTGACAGTATTTAATACTATAGCAGTGATCCCTGAAATGGGAAATAATTATGGTCCAACTTTCTCGTTCTAACGCGGCCTGAATGGTAACGACAGATAGGGCTAGGGAAGAGACAGACACAATTATTTCCTATTTTAGGATCACTACTGTAGTATCAAAAGCTGTCTCCATGATTTTATCCTCTAGGTTTTCGACGTAGTTTTTCGAATTTCGAGTTATCGTAACTTCAAATTCTAAGTAACTACGACTTTCGACATTTTTGTGAGCACTACTTCGTGAAGTAAAAATTAAAAGGTCAAAACAATTATGAGGGCATAGGTAATCATTTCCAATCAATATAACCAGAACCAGAATCTGGCGTCTGAGTTTACCCCGCACTATATTTTGAAATATGTTAATCTCAAAATCCCAATGATGCTTATTTAGCTTGTTTGGTTTTGAGATAAGAATATTTATAAACTTCAGTGCGTTAGAGTAATCATGTGGTCAGATTTCAGTTCGCCGATAATTAATACATCGAAAATGATAACCTTCTTTCGGTTCTTCATAGTAGTGGTCTAGAAATCGAAAGATCCCTCCAAAAGGAGGGGTACTACAATGGCGGATTGAAGAGAAAAAAAAACACGAGAAAAGTAAGTATCACATACAAATTTCGAGGTATCCTCCTCTCAAAACAAAACTCAGCGGCAAAATTACTTTGGAAATGACATTTAAATTGGTTGTTTTGTTTTTTTACTTCACTTATAGTTTTTGATGTTTTGATATCTCAGAATCAAACCAGTGTCGCAAAATACCTGACTACTCTTTGATTGTTTCCAATTTCAATCAATGATTTCGTCGATTTGTGTTATTAACATGGTTAATGCATTTTATTATGTCGCATTAAATATAAAACGCAATAGTAATCTTAAGTAAGGATAAACCATGATGTCTCAGTGCCTAAATACTGATTTAGCTAAATTAAACTTCTTGGACGTCATAATTTTTTCGTTTTGTATAGAATACTAGTTATGTCACTTCGAAATACTACTTTTAACCTTAACAAAATACTTACACAGAATTGAATAGATAGGCTCGTCCTTGACTTCCTTGGAATGACTGGAAAAGAAGAAGACAAATTAGTATATTTGGAACATTCTAGGTACATGACGAATGCAATTTTAATGCATTTTTGTAAACAATTTCTTGCCAGCGATAAGATAAGCTGCTAGTTAAAATTAACAAAAATTAGTTGTGTAATTCATACTACGTAATTATAAATTATTGGAAGTGTACCTTATTTCCTGTATTTTACGGGAAATAACAAAGTGACTTTATAACCGCCGGTGGTATTGTAGGTACATATATTCAACACAAATTTTATCGGACGGTATTATTATTATGATTATGTCAAAAAATCCATTTCTAGGCGTATAAACAGAACCAAGTATTGATGTATATAAATGCACGTGTTTTCTGCGGAACAAAAATGAAAACATTGAAATATATATGTTACCGGACAAACCCGATTTCAGGACATAGGTTAAACTAGTTCTTCCTATACGCGATAGGATTAACTAGTATAGCCTAGTTCAAACTACTTTGTTCTAAGCCCGATAGGATAAACTAGTTTAGGTTAGTCCAAACTGATTTGTCCTGATATAAATACGCACACTCTAGGATAAACTGGTGTGGCCTAGTGTAAACATTACAGTAACCTAACCTAACCTAACAGGAGACAGTAATGATAATGTTGCCGAAGTTAGTAAGCAAGAAAAAGTTTCTTCATCTGAAATTTTAATAATAATTGAGATATGATTATTGCTTCTATTAAAAAAACACTTATTATTTGTTATAGTATGATTGTTTGTATTACCAATTATCCATAACTTTTAACGACGAATCATTACGGTTTTAATAAAAATGATTATTTTTCCAATTACGGAATATTTTATTCAGTTTATCTACATATATTATAATGTTTACACTACGCCACACCAGTTTATCCTAGAGTGCGTATTTATATCAGGGCAAATCAGTTCGGACTAGCCTAAACTGGTTTTCCTATCGGGTTTAGGACAAATTAGTTTGGACTAGGCTATACTAACTAATCCTATCGCGAATAGGAAGAACTAGTTTAGCCTAGGCAAAACAAGTTTGTCCTGAAATTGTGTTTGGCCGGTAACATATATAGGATTAGAAGTGCCTGGAGAGTTTCGACATACTTTTTAACATTTTTGTTTTCACTGTAACTTACTTTCTAGGTTTATATCCCCCTCACCTTTATAAAAGTTTAATTAAGTTCCAAATGGAAATATAACGTATAACACCTTTGATGCAACCGAAAGCCGACAGACAAGACTGGCAAGGCAAAAGGAACTGCCGAAGCCGGAAATTATCAGGAATATTCCATGACCGTATAAATAAGTAACCAGCATCTGATGGAGAGTAGTTGGTGTAATAGTCCATACCAGAAAGTTAATATGGGCAAACGAGAAAGCTAAACGTAAGATAAATCTACAGTGATATAAATAACAGATTGTCAGGTAAACAACTGTATATAGGGTGGTTTGTGTTAAATTAAAAAAAATTAAATTACTTTTTGGATTTTTTTATTAAAATAAATAGACCTATTAGAATATTCGTTACATTATTAACTTCAATATACGTGTATCAAATTTGATAAACAGTTAAATAAATAGTTAAACATATTCCTTTGGGTGCGTAAAATTCGTAAACGATGAAAATATGTTTACGCACCAGCTTGGTATGTTACAACTAACGACTGGTCTAGCGGTCTAGAAAATTCTCGCGGAGGAACCGTACACCTCCGCCCATCACTATAAACAACCACCCCATCAAATGGAGCAACTCAATCGTCTACCTCGGCGTCGTGTTCGACAGGAGACTTACATGGCGTAAACACATGCAAGCCACCCGCGCAACGGCCCTGGGCGCCTTTATCTCACTCAAGCCCTTCTTCCAAAATAGGTTCATCTCCGACCAAACTAAAATTTGTGCGTTCAACGCAATAATCAGGAGCATATGCTCCTACGCCATCCCAATTTGGGGCTGCCAATCCCGTCGACTCAAAACCCACTTACATGCGGATCTTTCGCTCCGCATTAGGCTACCCCTGGTTCGTCAGAAATCTCCAAATTCTGAAAGAAACCGGGCTCCCTTCACTTACCGAGGCTGCAAACAAATTCGCAGCAAATCTCAGGGCCTCAGTCTCAGGCCACCCAAACCCACCCATCTCATCACTTTCCAACTTCGCCCCGAAAGCTACCGACCGCTTCAGAAGGCCTTGCCACCTTCTACACTGAGCCGTTACTCCCGCTCAAATTCTAGCTTCGCTATTTAGCGCGAGCACCCATCCAACATTCGAGATGGGTCACCTGACAATTCTTACACCTCCCTAATCCCCCCAACACCTCAAACAACCCACTTCCTGTTCCCAACCTCCCCAGGGATGAAAAACCTTCGGGTTGCACTCCCTTCTCGAGGAGGGGTTTTAGTCGGTAAGAATCCACCTTCGGGGGTGTCTATGAAGATTTCCCCTCCTCGAGGATCCACTTAATGGTCCAATTTCTTCTGTGGTTCCTGAATTTGGGAAAATGCTAAGACAGTAATATTCTATGCCACATATAATCTTTCCCTTCTTTTCTGTCGTCATTTCGTCCAATTCATCTGTTTCTCCCTAAAAGGAGGCTGAGGATGGACTTCTCTACATTACAGTGTAGGTCGGAGGGACTGGCCACCTACCAGTATGAAAAGCTGGTAGGAATGAAACACCAAAGTCTGTCTAACGACAGAGTCAGTACAATAATGAATTCAAAGAAATTAACGTTACATGGAAACTTATTATTATTTTTTTATTAATTCGTTTATTCATAATTTGTCTGAAATGGGATTTACTATCAAATGGTAGGCAACGGCGTTAAATCAAGATACTTTTTCTTCACAAAAACTGGATGAGTTATTAAATTCTTTATTTCTTTAAAAGTCGATTAAAAATAGGACGCAGGAAAGAAACATTCCAGGAAGGGATCTAAATTAAAGATAAAATATGCATAAAATTACAGCTTCAGTAATTACAGATCCTAATGGAATAGATACATCTTTTGAAGTCCATAAAAGAAACAACAAAAACGGAGAAACTTGAAACTTCCTTTTGCCGCTTAATTTAGAAATAAGGGATGAGATATAAAAAACTTGTTTAATTTATAATTATTTACTTTTAATGTGCTTTATTTTAAAGTTGTCGAGATTTTTACCTATTGGTGGCCCTGGACGTTTTAGGATAATGCCTTTTCTATTTAACGTACACGTGTTGAGTTCATTTGATTTAACTGTGCAAAAGCTAGTTAGATTGACGTGTCATTTCTGCAAGGGTTTTCAAATGTTAAAAGAACCTCAGAGGATTCCGTTGAAACATATTAATAAAAAATCGCCCAGTTCTCGAAACAGTTATAGGAACAAGAATAATCGCTATGGTTTCTTTGTACAGTTTTGACAAACCTCCATGAATTTTACTTTTTCTATGATAACGACCTGCCTTTTACGACGATACCTTACATATCCTACCGCATCGGGCTCCTTTTTCTTACTCTCTCTAATTATTTTCGTTTTTCCTTTTTTGAGAGTCAATTCTTTGAGTATCTTCGGATAATAATAATTATTTTTAATTATTATTAGGCCAAACTAGATTTAATCGTTATTAAGATAACAGTGTCTTTAGGATTCTGTACCCGACGAGTCCAATAGAACCTTATTGTTTTGTAAATATAAATATAAATATGGAATCAATAGAAACAACTACTCCGAGGGCTAATACCCCTACCGGCATTGAATAACACTGTTGATTCCGATGGATTCTTAGACGAAGATATAACATATTAAAAAAAGAATGAATTAAAATCCTTATTCGTCTAAATATTAAGATCAAAAATCTCACGTTTGGAACGCGTCCTTGAAGTAGTTGTTTCTGTTGATTCCATATTTATATTTATATTTATATTTATAATATAGCCTGTAAAGGCCTTTCTGCCAGCGCCCACCTGATGAAACCCGATAGGTCGAAATCGGTCGTGGGAAATGGCTTTCGGTTCGTTGTGCCTACTTGGTAGGACGCGTTCCCAATGTGAGATCTTTGATCTTAATATTTAGACGAATAAGGATTTTAATTCCTTCTTTTTTCAATTTCTTATTGTTTTGGTTCGTCAATCAAAATCATGTATTTTAGATATACTTTGAAATGGCAGAGGATAATTTTATTAATGTAGTGGTGATCTGGCAGGATCTAGGGCTTCCCATTGATCGTGGGGTGCTGGGTACATGCCCACAGGGATTAGTGGAAAACAGGGCCTAGCTATCACTCTAGTATTTCCAAATACTTATTAAAATATTATTGTTCAGGATAAAACTCTTTCAATTTATTAATTCCAGGTCGCATGAAAATATTTCAATTATATTAACCTAACCTAATCTAACCACAAGTACTTTAAGTAAAAGAAAACTGCGAGTCATCCAGAGGAAGTAATTTTAATATATTGTGACGTGTTCGGTCACGTAAAACTCGAATATACAGTATGTCCAACAAATAACAACGTTTATTGATAAACAAATTTAACAAAACTAATTACAATCCAACTAGTTATACAACCCAAATAACTTCGCACAAAAACAATGTATCGCAAAACTGTCACTAAATCAAGTCACTTATCGCTCTTCAAACTTTCTCGCTTGTTTCGCTGTCAACGCTCGCTATCAACTGACTGTAGTTTGACAGTCGCCGTCGCTTATATACCTCCAGGCCAATTTTCCAGAATGTTCCATTCTTTTCTCGAAGGTTCGAGATTTTTCCCAGTGTATTTTCTGTATTTGTGTTGATGTATTCTTCTGGAATGTTCTCGATTCTTCTAGAGGGGCCCAGAAATCTATTTTCCCGTACAAAAAGATGTTGTTTACCGAAATCGTAAGTACAAATCGTGACAATATGTACATTCAACAGAATGTCTAGACGTTTCGTTGGCAATTGCGGCTGACATCATCAGTGGTACTTACTCGTTGCCAAGACTTCGAAATATAATGTTTGTCCATGTTGTCACCGTAGTACCACTGATGATGTCAACGGAACGTCTCTACCTAACCGTTCATTGAGATCACGGTCCTTTAGTTAGGATATTAATTCTACTTATGTCTAAAAAGTTATGATTTTGATGGTTACTCAAAGTGTTAAGTAGACATATATATGTTTTTTATCCAACGCTCTTTTTCAGGTTACCTCACAAGCATAGATATTTTCCTCCTATTTTTACATAAAGTATTTTATAAATTCAAATGCGATTTTCATAGCTGGGCTAAGAATTTCCATATTATAGGTGAATTTTAAGTCGATATCTTATTTTGTGTAAAAGTTGAACTCTTCAGGCAGGAACCCAAAGGATAGCGATATCCTTTAAGATTGAATTTAATTTTAATCATATTGTCCCGGGGCACCTAAAAGTTGAAAAGCCTACAGATTAGGGTGTAATAACTACGCAGCGCCGCAGTCTGCCGTGCCAACACCGCAAGTAAAAACTAAAACTTTTTTGTGTTTCATTCCCACCAGCTACAAGTGCTGGTGGGCGGGCACTCGCTCCGATCTACACTGTAGTGCAAAACCAGTGGGTAGGGCGCAAGGCCCTCTTCAGCCTCCTTGCAGGAATCGTGGGAAGCAGATGCTATACTTGTTTTTACGCGAAATTATTAAATTTATTTTGTGAAAGATATAAATCTCTATACCATCAAGCAAATCCATTGTCACTATACTACGAGGCATGTTTTTTAAGTAAGTACCGTTTTGAAATTAATAAAAAAATGCAAAGATATCTCAATAATTTTATTTTTACATGAAAGCCTGTACCTTAATCTACTTTTATACATAATTTCCTTTAATATTGAGGCACTTGTCATAACGTTTGACCAGTTTTTGAATACCTTTCTCATAGAACTCTGCCGCCTGATTTATTAAACAACTGAATCACAACTGTTTTGATTTTGTCATCGTCTTGAAGATGCTGACCGCCCAGATGTTTCTTCAAGTGAAGGAACAAATGTTAGTCACTGGGCGCCAGATCAAGGCTGTACGGAGGATGATCTGGAGTTTCTCGGTGAAAAGATGTGATGAGATCTTTGGTCCGATTAGTTACATCTTTAAATGCCCTCATCCACTTCCTTACCATTCCATCACTCATAATGTTTTGTCCGTAAACTGCATAGATCTCAAATCTCACGATGAATATCAATCGGTTTTAGTCCTTTAGGATTAAGGACTCACGATTATCGGAGGCATCTTAAACACTCAGTAAACAACGTAAACAAGGTCGAATCAGACTGTAATGGTGTCAGTGCGTAGGTGAGAGATGCAGGTATTCAGTGCACATGCGCGGAACGCTGACCGCAAAATTTCAAAACGGTACTTACTTAAAAAACATGCCTGGTATTATCTAACCCAATTACGTTGAATTTTTTGTTTCATGACAATGTTAGGTAAGTTCTACGAACATTTTCACCATTATTTTTGCCTGTCGAGCAGTTCTACCTACTGAAATCGATCGTTGGAAAAAACTGGGAACAGTTTAGTTGCATGTATTTAATTTCAAATGCAACGATTTCGCTGACCCGATTTGCGCAAAAAGCTGATGCTGACCAGTATTCGGAATCGGCGCTGCGACTGTATGGCGAAACGTGAGACACTAATGAATTGACACGTGATGTATATTCATGAGAGTGGAGAATTGGACTACGTTCGTATAATTAAACGGCGCGAAGTTGAAATCTTAAATTGCAAAAAGCAATGATAATAATTGTGCTTACGCCAGGAAACATGCTTACATAGTAATCAGAAACATTGTGTCATGGACTTTGCATGATTCTATTGCGAATATAAGTCGGACGTGACCAACCGACGGGTTTTTCATTCCATAATTACCAAGACTTACGTTATATATTTTAAACAACGATAACTAAGATGGATTGATGCACTTTGTGAAGTAGCATGGCGGTAAAAAAGAGTTTACCTTGAAAATCGGAATTACTTGCCTTGGGAAAACAGGAACTTCCATACGATTACAGAAATTATCTTGTACTGGATATACTAACATCAATTTTTAACTGCTTGTAATACATATAGTAGAGGACTTGTGTATGTATGTAAATGTCCTTTACTTCATTTTAAAACACTTCAAACTTGAATAAATTAGTCAGTCATGTGGTGTAAACTCTTCCTAGGCTGAGACAATCTTAGTGTTTCCTTAAAACTTCAACATATCACATCGTTAACTATTTACGAACAGTAACCTAATGTAGGTTTTCCTCTCTCTCTTTACATCTGTTTGTGCCTCTGATATGTCTCTAACTACTCCTCTTATTCTACTCCTTCTTTCTTATTGTCTCCCATAACGTCATTTCTTCTCCTACTGCTTCTCCTCATTTCTAGCCTTTGCTTGATATCCTCGGTATCTTCAATATCTGTCTATATTCTGTAATATTACATCTCAAACGCTTCTGTTTCATATCCGTACGTACAGAGTTGGGCTCCAAATATACATTTTTATGTTTTACTTCTTCAAATTTCTAAATTAACCATTAGAAGTGATTTATTTTTGTTAAATGCGTTTCTATGTTTTATGTTTCTAACGCTTTTTCCATCCTCAGTTACGTGACTTTCTAGATATCGAAAATCGGCGACTTCTTCTAGTTTTCTTATTTAGCTTTAATCCTACTTTTACCTCATTTACATACCAATATTTTAGATTTGTTTTTATTTATATTCATTTCATACTATCTTATCAATACTGCTTCCATTTTATTTAAGGCTGTCTCTAATTTCTCTCTACTTGATACTAATACTATGAAATCATTCGCAAATCTAAACATACTAATCTTATGCACAAGTATATCTATCTCAAAAGTTATCTTTATTAATCTAATATTAATTATAGATTAAAAATTAGTACGAGTGTGCATCTTCCCGTATTCTAAATGAACTGCTAGACCTAGACGTTTCATCGGCAACTGCGGCTGACATCATCAGAGATACTGATTCTACTATTGATTCCGGCCGTGAAAGCCGTGAAACGTACTTACATCCCTTCCTAATATTTACTTTTCAATGTTCCTGCTCAAATGTTATAATTACCTGTTACTCTTTATACAAACTATACACCACTCTTCCATCCCTGTATGCCATTCTTACATTTTACGTATTTTTAGCATATTTTCCCATTTAACATTGTCAAAAGCGTTTTCTAGATCTACAAATCCTAGCTAAAATGTGTTGTGTCAATTTGTACTGTACAAATAGATACGCCTATAATATATAATAAGAAATCTGTATGAAGTAGTTATTCTGACGTTGTGAGTGTATTCGGTTCAATACAACAGTGACAATTAATTAATTTATAGTTTGGATCTTGTGAAAATATTTTTTCAATAGATGTATGATGAAAACAATCATTTTATCACGAGCCACCACAAATCATAATTTTCTTGCCTTTTTATATTTTATAATACTCTGTGGTCCCATTAGTTCTATTACGAAAAGTTTTATACTGTGAAATCCTGAAGGAAGTTTAGTATCATATGTAACCTATGCAATAAATGGAACTGACACATGTGGGGGTAGAGGTATCATAAAGTGAGATAGACTCGAATATAAAATATCAAGTAATGAACAGTATATTGCCATCTATTAATATTTATTACCAACCACTTACCCACCAATTTCCATCGTGATTACTTCTTTGGGAAACTATAATTAGAAAATTTTGTCAAGCGGAAATTAAAGTTAATCGCTTTTTTTATTTATTATTATTTTATGTAATGTAACGTCTCAACAGACAGATTAGTCAATGATATTTCATATAAATTTGAATTTTAAACCATCAACCTTGGCAGTTGAACAATTAAAATTACTATCGAACGCTTTTTCAAGGCGACCCGATATCTGTTACGTTGTCAATCGATCGTGGAATTAATTTAAAGGTTGTGTACGCCAACGAAGTCGATTACGAAATAGTTAAAACAGCCGAACAGCTGAGCTGAAATAAAACGTTTTATATACTATTTTTACAATGCGAATATACAAATCATTTAACGAAAATACTATCTGGTTTTGTTTCTAAGACAATTGGGAAAGTTTGGATAAAAAGATTTTACACAATTATTAAATTATCTGAAAAACAATGTATTGATATGAGGACGTTTTGTTTATTATCAAATTTATAGTATGACATGAAAAAGATTTTAACTAACCTTTAGTAGATTTGATAATGGCTTTGTCTAATAGATCTACAAGACAAACTGAATCTACGACGTAGATTATATCCATGATACTCACGTAAACTAAATTAATAAAGAACGTTAAGTTTTTAGTTAAAAATTTATCGAAACTCGCAGACGTGGATCGCGATTTCGGATTTAGTTCTTATAAGGACACCGTATTAAGTAGTTTTGGTAAATAATCGACTAAACTGAAGTTACCCCATAAAAGCAAGTTGACTAAGATGAAGTAACTGGAACTATACTGCCATCTACTGACTTTTGACGGTGTAAAACTTTCACGCCTTATTGCGTTCAACCATTTTTTCTTTAATTCAGGATCCTTAGAGAACCTTCGAAGAAATTACAAATGTATCAGTGAAATTAAATGGAAGAACCTTTAGAACTCTTTTCACGGCAACCGTATGCACAACAATATGTAACCATATTGTTCTAATATTAAACTAGTTTTATATTACTTTAACAAAAAATAGTTCATAAAAGTGTTCACAAAACCCTATGTACAAGAAAAACAGTATCGGATAACATTTATTTGAAATAACTACACTTAACACTTCAACTGCCTTAAACTTTCTGAGTGAGGTTACGAGCGTTGTTAATAATTCTCGCGTTTCTGTCCCATAATTCGCAAAATGTGTTGCCTACCCAAATGTTATCACTTTATAAACGCAAGGCGCAGTCTAGTCATAATCACGTCTCTGTCCTACGGTGATCAGTCACAGTCTTCCAGACTATAGAGCACCCTAGGAAGTAGAGCTCCTCTCCATAAGTACATTATCAATGGCCGCAAAAGCTTGAATCAATTGATAAAGATTGTTGATGAAAACGGAACTGACGCTTTCCACAATTTTTATGGTGTTCCACTTTTTATTCCTTATAAGTAAGTTTATTCTAAGTATTAAAAAATAGAACTGTTCATTCCATATCAATTTTTGGTGTTTATGCCTAGATTTTAAGTTAGTCTCAGTTTATTACGATAAGACTGAAAGCATTATATTAAATAAAGTCTAAAACGCTAAAGTACGATTCTGGAACCCTGCAGTATCATTTAGGAAACTAGTGTTTCACGCAGCCCTTTAAAAAAATCGCGTCTTTCTAAAACACAAAAATCTAATCTATTGTTTTAAACATTTAACATATTTATTTTTCCAACAAGTTTTTTTTAACAAAAAGCGTAAAAAGATTTATTCATTTTACCCTATATGCTGCAGTTATTAGAATTTTGGAGTGATGGGATTGAGTAATATTTCTAAAGAGTGCTAAATTGCAACATTAATACGCTCATTACGTACTCCAATTTGCGTAAACTTTTAATAATTATAAAATATCCAAGACGCACACGACCTATTACTACGTGATTAGATAAAAGTATATAAGTGATAAACAAAATATTGTGAAAAGTGATAATGTGTGTGTGGATAAGAAACGCAAAAACGTAATACAATGTTCCACATTATTTGTTTCGATTTTAACTGAAGATTAAAATTTGACAATTTCAATCCTACTAAACAAAACAAAATGTGAAAATCTGGATATTATAAGTAACAAAAATGTGAGATACGAGTGAAGAAGCTTGGAAGCGTGTTCGTGATAAATCTTGATTCGAAGGACCACCTCAGATATTGAGGAAAACGATATTGTGTTTGATGTTGTCTTTCTTCGGGTGTACAGGCCGTCGTCGGTTGGAATTGCTTCCTAACGTTTCGCTAGCAAGAGTGGCGAGCTTCTTCAGAGGTCTATCCATTTTCGTTGTTGGTTGTAGACAGCGAAAATGGATAGACCTCTGAAGAAGCTCGCCACTCGTGCTAGCGAAACGTTAGGAAGCAATTCCAACCGACGACGGCCTGTACACCCGAAGAAAGACAACATCAGTTCGTCAACTGGCCGCGAAAGCCTTAATCGATATTGTGTTTGTTTAACTATATGTATTTGCATTAATTAAAAATCTTCACTTTCACTATCACTAATTATTATACAAAAGCAAAACTTATATTTAAGTATAAAACTTAATTAAATGAAATCTACGATAATGTTTTGCTATCGAGTGGTTCGTTCGGTGGTTCCATTTTATCTGTTATTTTCAACGTTCGTTTCTATGTCCTCAAGAGCCCTTACCGTTCTCACGCGCTTATCTCCTGAAGACATAAAACAGACCATCTCGACAGCATTAGAATTCGCATGACAACTAACATGAACGTTTGACAAATTTATGATTTACTTAAACGATAATTTGGAGACTAAACAACGAGCAGATCAAGTAATATTGAAATCCACAATTTTTGTATCACCTCCAAAGTTCAAACGATTTCGATCTCATACAAATGTAGTTTCTGTATTAAATAACATTAAATTTATACAACGATACTTGCATGATTATCGATGTTGTTGAGTTTTAACTGAAATAATAAGAAAAATGCATACCTTTGATATGAGTTCGTCGTGATTGGCTAAATGAGCCCTGCAATGAATGCAGGAATAAGTGCGATGACATTGTGGCAAGTAGGCCTGGAACGTCTTCACCATGGTGTTGGCCTCGACGGCAGGCCATGCGTAGACGTCAAACCTGAAACCAAAAAATGTCTATAAGAACAGTGTAAGTTTTTGGTCTTTAATTTATCGAAACTATGATACTTAGATCATGATTTCATGCCTATCACGTACCTATAGCTGCGCAGTAGGTTCAGAAGATATGAAATACTTATATATTGCCATAATTAGACATTATATCAACTCGACTTTCACCACGTTGATTATTTTCATTAATAATTATCTATCACGTATTCTATTATAGTATTATTTCTGGAATATTTCGATTTAAAGTCCAAATTTGTTTCGCTAAGAGAGCGATTTTTGTTAACTTTGCTTCCTGTATTTAAATTCCACTAACATTAATTATTATTCACCATAGAAACAAGACAAATGGATTTTTATCAAGTAATGTCCAATCTATTCAACTAATTATTATTTATTTAATGATCTACTTCCTATAATACCAAAGCGTAAGCATTTGCATATGCATATAAAGAATGCATAATCTATTAGATAAAAATAAATTATTTATAGAATAGGGTAAGTGTTTATCTGACATGTATAATAAAATAAATGTAAATTTAACCGACCTAAAACCTAAGAAAGGATAATTCAAGAAAATTCCCAAAATTAGGAAAATTGCAATATTGATTCAATTTATTCTTAAGTTAAGTAAATTCTGTTTACAAGTGGGTAATTTTTAGGAAAGTATCTATGACTTAAAAAGGTTTAAATGCGTATATATATATATATATATATATAAACCTAGGTTTAAATTGCGTAATACCCAAAACTTTTAGGTAAAGTCCAAACGCTTGGTTATGTTATGGATGTACCATAAATGACTCATATAACTCAAGATGTTATTAAGTCATATCTGCGCTTGTGTGAAGGGTGTCAAAAAAACAAACTGAAATCTGTCAAAAAAGAACTTTAGGTTAGGTTAGGTTAGGTAAAGCTATTGGAAATCTTTGCAACTCGAAATGTCACAGCAGCTTGTCTTGTTTGAACAAATAAGTACTCGTGAGTAGATTACCTTTAAGAGAATACAGTTTTAAAATTATAATTTTTAATTGTAAAATGTGTTTTTTGAATTAAATATGTTTTTCAAACATTAATGGCCTTGTCATTTAACCAAGCGAAAGCGGATAAAACGTGGTTAACTCGCGTAAAGCCCGAAACGTGTACAATTCCAAATATATTTTGGACTTTACCTAAGAGTTTTGGGTATTACGCAGATTACCCGGGTAAACTTAGGTTAACTCGCTTATCTAACTTTACCCGTAACATATATACCACGAAAACCCGTAAGCAACATTTTTTTTTTTTTTTGATATCTAGAGGGTATAAAACTTGAAGTTCGTGGTCGAACCGCAAGTCCTACAAATAATTTATATAGATTATTTTTGTAACTCGTAAATGAATCATTTTTAACATTTATGGAAACATTTTTCACGTAGCATTAATAATACAAGCCTTATCATCCCTTAAAACCTGTAAATAAAAGACTCTCTGCCTGTTATTATTTAAGTTACGCTCTAAACATTATTTAACATTAATTTTTCGACATTCTGGCTTATAGAACTTTTATTATTAATGCTACATGAAAAATGGATTCATAAAAGTTTTAGATTGTTTAATTAACTACAAAAAAAAGATCGGTGTAGCTTTTGTAAAGCCTGCAGTTACGGAAAATTTTCCAAAAAACAAATAACATCCCTTTTTAAAAGTTATGACCGCGAAAAATTATTTTTACACTCCGCACTACACCCCCTTCATATTAAATTTATTGTTGCCTACTCAAAATGTTAACCTATGTACCAATTGAGATTAGGAGGATTCGTTCTCATAAACATTCTGATGAGACTTTTAATATAAAAATCAAATATTATCATTATCACAGGGCGATTAGTCCGACGACTGGTTGGAAACACACCTCCACTCCTTCCTGTCTTGAGCCAATCGTGGCAATTCTCTAAAACTAGAATATTTTATAGTAATCTAAATCTAGGTCTTCTTCTGCCTCTTTTTACTCCTATTTCTGTCTCTAATATATTCCTTCATGTCTCGAAATGAGTCATAACAATCTACACCTACCATAGCTCCCTTTGTTCCCCTACTCTTTTTACTACCTCCTCATTTATAACCCTTTCTATTCATGGAATTTTTAACAACCCCCTATAAAACCACATCTCAAACGCTTCTAACTTTTTTTTTCGCACCCACACAGAGCCATGATCCAAACATACACTTTTGATAATCTTTTCCGGTTCAGAGAAGTTATTTCTTTCTTTTTATTAAAAGCTGCTGCTTGAACCTGGGCTATCCTTTGTTTTATATCCTCATCCTGATTAGTATTAATTCGATATAAATGTTATTTGTTAAAAACGACATCCAACACAGTCTACCCACACTTTTATTAATCGTTAAATACATCACTAAGCATTGTAATAATTGTACCTGAACAGATAGATCTTGATGGTGTCAGGTTATGACTTATTAATTTTACAACAGTTTTTGTCGAACGTCCTTCAACCGTATAAATTATTGTGACCGCACTCTTGATGGAGATGGGAGATATTTTATTCATGACAGGACGAAACAACGGACATTGTTAACAAAAAAAAAGAAAAGCGTACCTACTACACTAGACAATAACCTTGAAGTGTATTCCTTATGAATATTGTAGCGACACCGATGAATATTAACGTTTGTAACTTTGTATATTATTAATACTGCGTACGGGGGGTGCACCTATTGTGAAACGTATTTTAATAATGAATTATAAATAAAAATATATAACTGATTCTAACAGCAATCTAGTATTCAAAATAATCTGAAAAACCACTTGTACGGAAACTATGTTATAATTTTTGCCACTTCCAACCACCCTAAACAAACCAAACTTGACGTCTTCCATTCATTATTAGACAGATTTTTAAATATTCCTTTATCAAACCTTAACTTCAAACTAGAACTTAATTCATAAAACATATTGCTGCAAATAATGGTTTTCACCCCTAAGTCGTAAACAAACTCTTAGTTTCTAAACAAAAAAACATTACTTGTAAGTTACTATACACCCCATCTAACAATACATTAGTCATTAATAATGAACTATTTGAAGATTTTTTTTTAGTAGGGGTAAATTTTAAATACATTAATGTGATATTAATTATTGTATTTATTTATACCCACTTCAGATTACTTCATATTAATGAGGAAATATTTGTTACTGTATCACGCCCTCGCCGGGGCTCGAACCCGGGATCTTTGGCTTTACGCACCAATGCTTTTGCCACTCCCGGCGAGGGCATGACAACAGTAACAAATTTTTCCTCGTTAATATTAGGTAATCTGCAGTGGGTATAAATTAATACAATAATTAATATATTTAATTAATGTATTTTAGCAATACATTTACAGCACAAAACAAAATGTATGCCTCGGTAAAGTTTATTAATCGATATAGCAACAAAATTAAACATGTTCTAAAAAATTGAATGTAACTAAGCGAAAACCTAGAGTAGATTTTCTAGAAAAAAGTGGAACTTATAGGATTCAATGTAGCGAATATGATGCCTTTTATATTGGAAAAAGTGGTAGAGCCATAAGCTTAAGACTTAAAGGACACGTGTAGATATAATATTAGTAAAAAAAAAACAAAAAACAGGATTCTTTGAACATTGTGTTTCCTTCAATCATAATTTAGATCTAGATAATGTAAAAGTCCACCACAGTGATATAAATAAAAGTAGTAAATTATCTCTTTTAGAGAATCTTGAAATCAAGAACGCTGTTTCACAAAATAAGAAGACTGTAAACAATCAAATAGAATTAAGTTTTATTGACTCCCTACTTCTTCTTGTCAATCTTGTCAATATTTAACTATAAATAGAGTTGCGTTAGTTTTACATTAAGATTTACTCTGTATCATTTGATAATGGTCGAGTGGCCAAAACTTGTTTGGATTTAATAGCTAATAAATAATTTGGTAAAACTACCCATACTGTTTTTATTTTTTATTTATAATTCATCACTTTGTATATTGCACAATATGTTCGTAATAATCGTTGGCTTCATTTATTCATTCCACGGACAATATACATTCATTGTTTGGTGTTAACAGCTTGTTATTTATCTTACGAATGATTGTTACGTTATGACAGATCATCTTAATGTTTGGATTAATGCGGAATTTATAGGTGTTGGAAGTGTTTTAGTTTTATTATCTATTTGTATTTTTCTTTGTGTCCAACAGGTAAATTAGTTATTTAGCCAATAAAAAGGAAAAATATAACGAGGAAGATGACAGACAATCAGATAATTTGTAAGTGGCGTCCTATAAGGTAAAGTTTAGGGCCGTTCATAAAATATGTACGCAAAGGGAGGGGGTGAGGAGCAAATGCTTATCGTGATGACATGCGATGATTGGGAAGGGGTCTGAACGAATGTAACGTGACGTGACATTTAAAATACCTACATATTTTCTTCTAATTTTTTTTATAAAATTGGATTTGCGATTTGAATGATGTTTAGATTATAAAAATAATTATTGATTGGGAGGGGGTACAAGTTTTGTCAAGTACAATTAGGTAGGGGTTGAAAAAAATATTATCTGAAGTCAAGGGGTCAACAATATGTGAATATTGCAATGTGACGTTATTTTTATAACTAACGTATAAAATAAACTTGATATCCTATCAAGTAAAACATCTTTTGGTCATTGCTATTTACCAATTTGAACGAACAAAAATTATAGAAACCGTGTTCTAAAATTTATATTGGACAGAGAGGCAGAAATTTCAAAATATGATTTATCGAACATAAAAGTTGTTTTTTTAACAAAATAAAAATCGTTCAGTTTATGCTTACTATTCAATGGAAGAAAGGTATAATTATTTCACCTAGTTAACTCGCTGGTACTTGCTAAAATATTACTCAGGTACTAGCAGGCATGGTAATAAAAGTAAAACAAAGTGAAATTATTATTTGGTCTCTTACAATTGTTTCGACTGTTACCTAAATAGGTATATCATTATCGAAGGGTACATGAATGGTACTATATATGGTATTATATTATCATTTAATTAAAGCAACATCTAAATTTGAATCTTTTGCGCAAATTTAATGTTAGGGTATGTAATAACAACATAGAAGCAATTGGTACCATCTAGTGGATTTTAGCCGATACAGAAGATATCAAACTGGACAAGGCCTCACAGAGGTATTTAAACTTGTCCAGCTAAATCAATAACGCAGCCTACATATGTGAATTCACGTAAAGCATAACAATAAAAATTATTATTATATTAACTGTTCTTTATGGAACATTTCGACTTGGTCAGCAATTTATCGAGACTGCCTATGACACGCTGATGAGCTTCTAACAAGGGCGAAATCGCGATCCGTGTTTGGTAGTTTCGATAAATTTCTGACCAAAAGCATAACAATTGTTATTGTTAAGCTTTAAGCTTTACGTGAATTCACATATGTAGGCTGCGTTATTGATTTAGCTGGACAAGTTTAAATACCTCTGTGAGGCCTTGTCCAGTTTGATATCTTCTGTAGCAGCTAAAATCCACTAGATGGCAGCAATTGCCTCTATGTTGTTAATATATTAACTGTTCTTTACGGAACATTTCGACTTGGTCAGCAATTTATCGACACTGCCTTTGGAACGCTAATGAGCTTATAACAAGAGCGAAAACGCGATTCGTGTCTGGTGGTTTCAATAAATTCCTGACCATAATTAATATTATAATAAAATTTTTTAGGGTATGTACTTATGATCAAGGGCGCTGTGGTAAAAAAGTATTTAGTAAATAATGGACACCTGACTGTACTACATTGTAACTAGTGTCTAATTTGGTAATTATTTCTAATGTGTTGTTTGATGTAAAAGTAACCACTTTGCGCAATGGAATACGTTTTACTATTATTGTCATTTGCCACGGATATGCTGCTGAATGTAGGTGAGTCTAGTGACTTTTAGTGTTACTGTTATTTTATTGATACTGCTAAACATAACGAGAAACCGCTTCAGTTTATTTCCATCCACGCGCACCGAGATTTACGGCATCGTTTGCTTCCTTTTTGTTCGAAATCCGCACGATTCTCTAATGAGAATAGCATCTTACGTAGGCTTTGCATGTATTTCTGCATCAAGCAATCCACGTTGTTTATTTTTCAATGTGTCGCTTACATACATATGAGGTAGACATACATTGGACCTATGATTTTTCATAGATAATCGTATAAGAATAGAGCGCGCGAGAGGGCTGCCAGCAGCGTGATGCCAAAAGCGAGAGAGAACGTTGCCGAGAGGCCTCCTGATGCTGTCCTTCTTTAGGATTTGTTAACAAAACATAGCCGAAACAAACAGTATGCACATGCTCATCTTATTAGAGGAATTAGAGGAGGATAGCAACAAGGGGCTTCAGTCTAAGAGTGCTCTATTACATTTCTGACATCACAGTAGAGTATAAGGTGAAATAGGGATGGCGAACTCTATTCTTAAATCTACTTAGTAGTTTTATGAAGAGTATCAACTTCGCCTCCAGTAATCTTCCGCTCACTAAAGCCCTAAAACCTCTATTACTAAAAATACAAAACCTCAATAGATTACACTATGTAATTTATAGAATTTGATGCTATTTCATGTTCATCATAGATGTTTATTAATTATATTTATATTTATATCAGTTTGTGATTATTTATGAAACGATGTTAACCAGAAGTAGTTTAGGTTGGTCAGTGAACAATATTCCGTGGATGTTCTGACGAGAACCAACAATCTCCAAATCACGATTCTCGTCTGACAGTTTTATAGAATGCTGTCGTTATTCAATTCTAACACATGGACTGAAAAGTCCCGGGCCTAACACATAGATGGCACTAGTTTTATTGTATTCACCCCTTTTTCAGTTAGTACTAACCTTCAAAAGACAGCTTTTAAAATTTCATGATATTCTATTGATTAGTCTGTGAGTTATTGTGACATTATCTATTTACTTTTGTTATTTTCAAAATAATGGATCAAAAACAATTAGGTTTTAATTGCACACTGATTCTTAATGGGAAAAAATACCGTTCAAGCGAAGTAATGAGCAATGGCGTGAAAAGTGGAAAAGGGTTATGGAGATTCTGCTCCATCGGAAACAACCAGGAACATCAGAAAACATCAAAAAAATCCACAAAATCGTTCTGAATGATCGAAAAGTGATATTGCGTAAGTTAGCTGACATCGTAAAGATATCAATAGAAAAAGATATCAAAAGGCTTTATATTGCATGAGCATTTTACTATGAGAAAGCTGTATTCAAAGTGGGTGCCACGTTTGCTCACTGTTGTTTGCTCACCAAAAACAAGAACGTGTTGATATATTGATTCTGAGCAGTGTTTGGCCATGTTTAAAAGTAAACGTAACGTAAACCGGATTTTTTGCGTCGATATGTGACATTGATCCATCACTTCACTCAAAGTCTCGGAATCAAAACGATCACCATCTAAGTGGTTCGTCATCTGAGCAACTGGTGAACCTCGTCTAAAGCGCCCGAAAACACAACAACAATCGGCTGGAAAGGTTATGGTCTTGGTATTTTGGGATGTGCGTGGTATAATATTCGTCGACTATCTTGAGAAGGGAAATACCATCAACAGTGAATATAATTAAAATTATATAGCGTTATTGGAGCGTTTGAAAGCTGAAATTGCAAAGAAACAACCGCATATGGCAAAGAAAAGAATTTTGTTTCATTAAGACAACGCACCGTGTCACAAAATTGATGTGGGAGCAATTCCACCGTATTCTCCAGATTTGGCTCCCAGCGATTACTGGCTATTCGTAGACCTCACTGGCAAGAAATTTAGTTCGAATGAAGAGGTTATTGCTGAAGCTGAGGCCTATTTGGAGACAAAAGATAAATTGTTCTACAAGTGGTATTGAAATGTTAGAGCGACGTTGGAATGATTGTGTTGCTCTTGATGGAGATTACGTTGACGAATAAAAAAAAAAAACGTGTTCTCTTTGCTAGGCCCGGGACTTTTCAGCCCACGTTTTACATTATAAGTAAGTTAAGTATGATCCCATAAAACTTAAATCCTTTTATGCTAAATGTTCCATAACTTACAACTTTATAAAATTTGTCTTGAGCTTGAATATGTAAATTTAACAATATTTAATATTACAATTTTTGAGGAGGAAGAGAGGTGCGTTTGAAGAATCATTTCAAGAAAATGGGGGCATCTATTTTGAACAAGCTATACAGGAAAGCCATAAAATCTACTTACAGCAGCAAACACTCCCGTTGCAGGTCATCGTAGTTTTATAAACTAAAACTTTATTGTTACTAGATATCTGCTCATAATCATGCCAGTAAAGCGAGCAAACAATAGTGACAGTTTATACGTTATCGCAAGTGTTTCCACAATTATTCTAGTAGCGTGTTTTTGTACTATCACGATTTGTATATATATATATATATCGAAATAGTTTAGTTTTTATTGCAGTATAATGGCGTGTTAATATATTTCTATTGAGGCCGCCGGACTTAGCAGTAACTAAATTATGAGAGCGCTTCGAAATTATAAAGGGCATCACAGATAAAAAGGGTCCGTTTTTCATTCGTAAGCAACGCAAAAAAAAGTTCGATTTATAATTTTTTATAACTGAAGATGCATGTTTTAACATGGAACAACTTATAGTACCTATAAACGTAGTTGTATACATATTCAAAAAAGAAGGAATTAAAATCCTTATTCGTTTAAATATTAAGATCAAAGATCTCATATTTATATTTAAATTAACAAAATAAGTTTATATCTCGCTGACTGCTTTATCCGTTTGTGAAACACCCCATTGCGTTAAAATACTTCTAAGCATTTTTTTTAAACTAGAAGAAGTTACCGATTTTGAATATCTAGGAAGTTAGATAACACAGGATGGAAAAGAAAAAGCAATAGAGAAACTAAACTAAGAAATGCTGTAGTGTACGGTTAACTTGAAAATTCGATATAAAAAAATGTAAATACATCAATGTGATATTAATTCTTGAATTAATTTGTACCCTTCAATTGATGAGGAAAATTTTGTTACTGCTGTGACGCCCTCGCCGGGATTCGAACCCGGGATCTTTGGATTTACGCACCAATGCTTTTACCACTAAGCTACGAGAGATGACAGCAGCAATATTATCATTAATTTGAGGTAATCTGTAGTGGGTACAAAATTAATATCACATTGATGTATTTAAAATTTACCCCTACTAAATATTCCTTAAAATATTTCATTATTAAAGGTGTATGTGAGAAACGTGGACAATGGGCAGAAAGAAAAAGTGGAAGCGTTTCAGATGTGGTGTTATAGTGGATACAAAAGATTGGAAGTGAAAAGGTGTTAGAATAAGTATTAGGAGAACAAAGGACGCTATAGAGAGATAGATTTGTAGGACACCTTTTGAGACATGAAAGTCTAGTTGGAGACAAATTAGAAGCAGAAATAGTAATTCAAAGAAATAACGGAAGGCCTAGATTATATTACTGGATGGGAAGGAGTGAAAGTACGTATCCAAGTAGTCTTAAGACTGACGACTATGTGATGTTGAAGAATTTTCTCTATTTTACAATTTGGGTGGAAATAATTTTTCCAAATGTTTCGTTTACATTAGATAATAAATCATTTTGGAGAATTTTTTAGTAAAGATTAATTTTAATACATTAATGTTGATATTATTTTTTTCTTACTACAGATTACCTCAAATTAATGAGGAAAATTTTGTTTCTGCTGTCACTCCCTCGCCGGGAATTGAACCCGGGACCTTTGAATTTACTCGCCAATGCCCTGACCACTAAGCTACAAGAGGTGCCAGTGTCAAAAACGTCAAACGTACTTATGTTATAAAGTCACAGAATCGTTGGAATTAACGTATATTACTATTAATCATTATAATAATGATACATTTCAGAATTTTTTAATAGAGGTAAATGTTAATACATTAATGTTGTTATTAATTTGTAATCTCCAAGAGATTTCTCTTTCATATTCATTGTTAATTTCCAACGGAGATGTACCATTTATATTTAATATTATGGTAGAAACGTAAAATAATTGAAATTAATCTTAGAAAATTAAATGACAAAAGCTATTTATTTTCCTTGTTAATTTTTATTTTGACCTTCACTAATAATAAAAATTAACGAGAAAGATTTAACACACGGTAATAAAATGTGATGAAATTACGGAATTATCTAAAATAGTTCCATAAGGAAAACTTTAAATTGTCTTCTCCTATTTAGATTAGGTAGTTTGCGCGCTACAAGACAAAACATTTAGTGTCCACGTACATATACACATGTATGTAACGTATACTTACTTATATAGCAAGTACACGTAAAACTTCTGCTTTTGCAAAAGACAAGGTGAAGTTTCAGGGTCACAATTAATACCTACACGCACACATAAATATACGTAACATACAGTATTGCAAAGCAAAAAAATGTACGTTCTATGTAATCCCGCATTACCAACTCAAACAATAACAAAGTAGATTCGTTATTCGTTAGTAAAGAAAACTACCAATTAATTCGTAGAATTCTTCTACGTGTATATCGGGTTATTAATACCGAATAAATAATAACTAGGGTAAATATAGATTTTAAGCACCATAAACGCAGCGATTATTTTCATAAAATAATTTTTACTTTACAGCACTTACACTTTAAACAAAAGCTTTATATTAACAATAACTTTTTATATAAAACTTACTGTAAATAAATATAAATATAAATATGGAATCAACAGAAACAACTACTCCGAGGGCTAATACCCCTACCGGCATTGAACTACACTGTTGATTCCGATGGATTCTTAGACGAAGATAATATATTCAAAAAAGAACGAATTAAAATACTTATTCGTCTAAATATTAAGATCAAAGATCTCACATTTGGAACGTGTTCTACCAAGTAGGCACAACGAACCGGAAGCCATAATGAGATCTGATAGGTCGAAACCGGTCGTGGGATATAGCTTTCGGTTCGTTGTGCCTACTTGGTAGGACGCGTTCCAAATGTGAGATCTTTGATTTTAATATTTGGACGAATAAGGATTTTAATTCCTTCTTTTTTGAATATATTGTATCTTCGTCTAAGAATCCATCGAAATCAACAGTGTAATTCAAAGCCGGTAGGGGTATTAGCCCTCGGTGTAGTCGTTTCTGTTGATTCCATATTTATATTTATATTTATAATGTAGCCTGTAAATGCCTTTCTGCCAGTGCCCACCTGATGAGACCCGATAGGTCGAAACCGGTCGTGGGATGTCGCTTTCGGTTCGTTGTGCCTACTTGGTAGGACGCGTTCCAAATGTGAGATCTTTGATCTTAATATTTAGGCGAATAAGGATTTTAATTCGTTCTTTTTTGAATATCTTACTGTAAATGTTTACATTTTACTGTTTTTCTTTTCTTCTTCTTAATATTGTACTGTCATCAAATGTACAAAAATGTGAATGTGAAATTTCAGCCCTTTTCTGTAACAGGAATTGTTAATTTCTTGCAATCAGATATATTTAGGGACATCGATATAATAATAAGGTACTAAATGTACAAATATACTCCATTATTATGTACTTCTGAAATAAGAACCAATATTTCTAGTTTGAACATCTAGAAAGTGCAACGTATAGAGTACTTTTTATTAATATTATATAGAAAGTAGAAGTAATTACACAAATCAATTTTGAGCACATTGTTATAAATATAAATATAAACTTTAACGCCTGACATTGAAACAAAATTATGACGATTTAAAACAACTTTTTTCTGTGCAGAGATGGGTAATTTTGTTAATTTTGAGTTAATATGTATAAGCGTCGTAAGGTAAACCAATTTGGCTCAAGTTATGATGAATTTTTCATTATGGACAGTTTAGATTGTAGTTGAAATTTTTTTGTAGGTACCGCAAATTTTGAATATAAATTTGTATGGTGGGGACCTCGCTGTGGAAAAGAAATAGTTGAACTTTGTACGGGGTGCAAAACGTGGATGGAGAGTGTGGCAGAAAAGAATAGTTGAAAATGATCAAAATACCGTAAACAGAAAATGAGAATGTATTAGAAGGGCGTTATGGAAAACAATAAAAAAAAGTGAGACATAGGATGGTAAAACACCTTTTGATAGACAGGGTAATTCAAACTGAGTGGTACATTAGACCTTTTAGGGAAACTACATTGGATGTTTTCCATTCTTTATTAAAAAAAAAAGTCAAATAAAACAGTACAAATATCCAGATGGATCGAAAGAGGATAAAAAATGGAATCGAATGACAAAATAAAATATGCTAGGTGCCATTTGAAAAAATGAAGTTATTCTTGTTGGAAGTTTTTAAACTTTGGATTTTTTTTTATGAACGCCAGAAAATATCGTAGTAAATAAGCAAACAGCTTTATATCGATCACCCTTATACAGCATACTATAACAACTATCATTATTTTACCCACTCCTCCTCCTAGTTTTGTATAAATAACCCTTTATTACCTGAATTTATATTCAACGTAATTGCTTGAAAATGATATATCAATAGGAAGCAAATAAGCGAAGCAAAGTTTCAAATTTAATTTATTGAACACAAAAATTGTTTCACCAATACATTGGCTTCTTCAAGTGAAGATGAATCTAATAAACTGTTACAAATATCAGCTTACATATAAAAGGTAAAGACTAAATAAAGTGGGGGCATTAAATTTTTGAAAATAAATTTAACAATGGAGACCTATTGACTTTAATTTGGTCGTTAAGTAAAACATTTAATTTATTGTATTTATTAATATACAAACTTTTTAAATATAAGAATATAAATATAAATATGGATTCAACAAAAACAACTACTCCGAGGGCTTAAAAATTTAGACGAATAAGGATTTTAATTCCTTCTTTTTTGGATATGTTATATCTTCGTCTAATAATACATCGGAATCAACATTTATATTTATATTCTTATATTTATAATATAGCCTGTAAAGGCATTTCTGCCAGCGCCCACCTGATGAGACCCGATAGGTCGAAACCGGTCGTGGGATATGGCCTTCGGTTCGTTGTGCCTACTTGGTAGGAGGCGTTCAAAATTTGAGATCATTGATCTTAAAAATTTAGAAGAATAAGGATTTTAATTCCTTCTTTTTTGGATACAAACTTTCTATTAGATTGAGCTTAATACTTTTGGGTAATTCTTTTAAAATTTTGAAATTATAATTGAAAGAGTGTTTTTCTAGCAATAAATGTTCCGCGTAGGTAGAATTCGTTTTTTCATTGGTGTAGCTACGTTTGTGTTCACGAACCCTATGCATGAAACTTCTTAGAGTTTGTCCTACGTAGACTTGGGTACAGTCGCCACATTCAAGCAAATAAACTCCAGATTTTGAAGATTTATCAGTATTATCTTTGTTATGTTTAATAAATTCAGATAAAGTATTACTGGTTTTGAAGGAAGTAACCAGATTATGTGATTTAAACAGTATATGTCTTAATTTTAAAGAAATATCTCCTAAGTATGTGATAGAGCAATACTTATTTGAATTTGAAGGAATTACGGGATAGATAAGATTTAATGTTTTTTATGGAGTTTGTTGTTTAATAAAGTTTGTATTAAGCCAACTGTGTAATCGTTGTTTACAGGAATGTGAAATATTCTGTTTAATTCAGTATCAAAGTTGTTTTTGTTTAAGGGAAGATAAACTAGTCTATGTAACATTGAATTGAAAGCTTCTATTTTGTGATTAAAAGAGTGAAACGATTTAGCATGTATAGCAGTATGGGTAGGTTTATGAAATATTGAGAATTCATGTTTGTTGTTGATATTACATACAGTTAAATCAAGAAAATTAATACACTTATTTATTTCCATTTCTTTCGTAAATTTAATAGACGGGTGAAATTTATTTATGAAGTTAAAAAGATTATTAAGTTGACGTTCAGAACCATTAAAATAAACATGTATATCGTCGACATATCGATACCAGTAAATACAATTTTTGAAAAGTTGATTTTTAGATATTTTATTTTCTAGTTCATCCATAAAAACTCCGTATGTAGAGGCCTTAAGGGGTTACCAATAGCTAGACCTTGTTTTTGTTCGTAAAATTCTTTATTAAATAGTAAGTAATTTTGTTTAAGAGTTAAAGTTAAAAATCGAAAATGATACCTGCGGTAAAAATGATATCACATAGTAAAGGTAGAATCTATTCAGTTTTTTATATTAATTTTGATATACAGAATATGTTGTTGTACAGCGTCACTCTTTATAAACCACCCTGTATATGTGTAGTATTTTCAACTGTAACTAACAGAAAAGTGTTCTGTTTTGTTAAACGGAATGACAATAAATAAGATGAATAAGTAGTTGAATAACCAGTCCCCCTTAATGAGAATAATAAAGTAATTGTAAAATTTACACATGTACTTAGTACCTACATACAATTTAACTACAACCTTCAACAAAGCCGTCGACTTTTCTTTTGAGACTTTCAAAACTGGAAAATGTGAACACATTGTTTACAGACGAGTTCTTGGTTTATTGACTTTCTTGTTGAAACCTGTATGTTTTTGCTGCTAAAGTGTATGTATAGTGAAAGAAAAAAAAAAACGACCAAGTCGCATGAATAATATGAACGAAGAAAATTACCACAAAAAATTTAGAAATTTCACTGTAGGCGGCGTGGGATTTCTATGTTGAGATTTATTATTGCGTACAAGAAATACAATATGTAGTTTAGCGAGTCGCATCTTGAAGTTAGGGGGATAAACGAACCCCTTGTTGTATCAGCAGTGTTAGTCAAAATGTTCTTAAAATTTCATTTGTTTTCTACTAAATGTATATGTAAACATATTTAATAATATTTCGCTGCAAGGGTTGTATGAAACATTTTTTATAACTGAAAATATAATTAAACAGTGAAATGTTTTCACAAAACTTATTTATTATCTCGACAACACTATTGCTATTGACATGGTCATTCTTAATAGTACAATATAAAATTTAAAATATACTACAATTTATACCTTATTGTATTTGTTTTTGGTGGGAGGTGTTGGAAATTTTAAAGGGTTAAAGTTTGTGTAGGATGAGTGGGGATATTAAAGGTCTGAATTTTTAATTGATTATTAATAAGGTTACCAATTATCCTCCTTTGAGGAGGACAGTTCTTCTTTTGTAGATTGTGCCCCTTCCTCGAAAAATGCCCCCTTTTCGATATTTTAAAATTAATTCAAAGGAAATAATAGCTGAAATTGATAAAAGAGTGGTGGAAATATTTAACAATTTCAAAAATGAACATATTCCATATGAAAATTTAGTTATTTTTGTTGTTGTTATGTTATGTTGCGCTGCGACTAATGCAGCACTTGAAAGTTTCTTTTCAATTGGTAACGATTTTGGACAAGTAAAAAATCAATATTACATACTGATACTCTATCTGCAGTTGCTATAGTACAATTCAATGTGAAGGATATTTCTTACTCAGAATTTTCTAAAATACTGTTAGAAAATGATATATTGACAAAAAATATTCATTCAATTTAAAAATACTGCTCCATTAAATAATTAAAAGGGATGTAAGCATCATCAGTGTAGTTTTGTTTGAATTAATAAAATGATTCATTTATTTACGTTGTAATTTTTTCTTAAATTTTTTGTTCACCTCATTAATAACCAATTTAAGTTAATTACAAAGACTTTTTCCAACTCTCTAATAACGATAATTTTCTGCTTTTTGACTTTCCCCATTTGTTTTCTTTTTTTTTTTTGAATGGCATGTAATTACTTTGAATGTTCATTCACTTGAAAGGTTTGTATTCCTTTCAGTGATTTTAGCAATCAATCAATCAATCATTACTTAGTGTACAGAACCTTGTAACCAGAGTACAGACAAACCGACGATACATATGCTTGAGTTTTTGAAAAAAAAAATCAAAGCGGTTAAAGTCTGGGTTCTCTTAGTTTTAAAAATACCCAATGCTCCATCTAATAGTAATATTATTATATATGCTAGTGGAGGGTGGAATTTATGTTGGCAGAGGGTGGAATTTGCCTGTTCGCACCCTGATCAAGGATGATCTACCTAACTAAAATAATTTCAACTGTCGGGCACTTCGGCTTATACCGGAAGTCGATGTCAACTTTCTTATTTTAAATGGAATGGTATATTTTTTACGATGAATTTGTATGAAACATAAAATTTTAAGGTGACTTTGATAACTAGCTTGCATGTCTACTTATGAATAGTTTTTGAGATAATTTAATTTATTGAAAAAAAGATTGCACCGCAACCCAAACTATAAAAAATCATAACTTCCATACAAAATGACTTAGAATGTTGAAATTAGTTATTTAATAGTTTTAGCCAAGTCATAAGGACAACGTCATGCCAAAACTAATCTTTATAATTTGTACAGGGCGTTCAGAAAAAAATCCAAAGTTTAAAAACTTCAAACACGAATAACTTTATTTTTTTTAAATAGCACCTAATATTTTATTTTGTCATTCGATTCCTCTTTTTATCCTCTTTCGATCCATCTGGATATTTCCTACTGTGTTATTTGAAATTTTTGTTTTTGTTTTTTAGTTTAGTTTAAATTTATTTATTCGTTTACCACAGTGAAAAAAGTGCCTGTCTGTAATATTGAAATAGCTGCCTTTTTTAAACTCATATGGTTATTTGTGTGCTATTAAAATACAAGCGATCTTTAAAAAAAAAACAATTGTCTGTCTCTGTGTGTACGGACTAATCTTTGAAAAGGTTATGACAGCCATTCAGGTGAATAAGGTGAAGAGCCTCTTCACATACTTATTGGATAGTATCGAGATTTATTTTTCATACAAAATTAGTATTATCTCTTATATAACCAAATATTTTTTGTTTTACAATAAATGAAGAAATTTCGTGTAAAAAAGTATATAATATTATTGTATCTGCTTAGATCGCTTTCCAGTGTTTCAATAGTTCTTGTAATGGCCTTAATACACGTAATAAATATTCAAGTGAAGAGGTTAGCGCGGGCGGGTTGTCATATCGACCGTTACGTGAGCTGAAACTTGGAATGCCTAGCGTTCCCCAACCATTCCCAAAAAGAGAAGAGATCACGGCGGATCGACCTGTCTACTGCACTTGCATGCTCACTTTTGTGTACGAAAAATGTTCGGGTTTGAAGTGTCTGAGTGCTTTTTCTATGGGTAGCGGGGGTACTTAATATATTATATTTACCCTTAACTCGAAATATTCATATTATTTGAAAGATTCCATGGCACATATTCTTAGGGATATTCGAGAACATTATATACCTAAATGTAGGTTTAGTTTTCTTGTTTTATTCAACTCTTCACCTATCTTTTAAGATACGAACCGCCACAGAAGACTTTTGAACCGATTTCGATGAAACTTTGTCGACATGAAAAGGGAAGTTGTCAAGAGTAGTCTAGGCTACTTTTTAAATTGTTTATTTGTTTGCATTTTATTTATTTATTTATCATAAATAATTAGAATTAATATTGCCGGAAAATTATTCTCGTTAGCAGCTATATAAACTCAAAACCTATACTTTATAGGCCAAATTCTACAAAAAACATTTTATGAGAACTTTTGGCAGTGGTGGATCCACGAAGGCGGGGGCGGGTTGGTCCGAGCCCCCCTTTGGGATCAGGAAAACCAAAATTCGACATTTGTTAAAATATCTCCCTAAAATTCTGGATCCACTCTTGAATTTTGGTTTATAATGTTTTATTTAGTTATGTTTTGTCAGACAAAAGTCTACGGTTCATTGCCAGACTTTTATTTTAATCTCTTTTAGGAGGTTAAGAGGAATTCCGTTTTAATAGAATACATAATGAGTGGATCGATGGTAATAAAAGTCATCTACTTTAACGGCCGTTAGAGAAAACTTGAATAATAAAATCATAAAAAGATTGTAGGTAAAGTATATAACGAGTGTCAGCGATTTGCCAAAAATGGTACCTATTGTAATAAAAAGAACATTTTTGTTTCATTCCCACCACCTACTCGTGCTGCTAGCAGTTCCTCCGACTTACACAGAAAACTTGGACCAGAGCAGCCGGACCCGGCTTCGAACCGGTGACCTCCCAAATGCTAAGCAATGATCTAGAGCACTAGACTACGCCGCTCCCGATCGCCCAAGCACTTGTTACAAGACAAAAACTTTTTGAGATCAATTGGTAATTCAAAAATGTACAGCACAACAGCAGCATCAAATCAAAGAACGTCAAGAGAAAAGGGGAAATGGCCTTATGAATGCGGAGGTATAGCAATTTTTTTTGTTTGGGTCTAGTCGATTTATTGTGTTACTCGTGAATGAGAGAATTTGCATTTGTGTTTTGTTTTGATATTTTAAGACCAAAGTGCTTATTTTCAACATGATTTTAAATATTGTTCAGTAGATAGTCTATTTTGCTGCCTTACTCGCGAGAAATAGACCAATCATAAACATTATAAATTCCAAAATATTTGCTGTTTGTCACGTACCATTTATTGCTAGTTAGTAACCAAAATTTCAATCGGCTGCATCCCTTGTGGGTACAATGACTGTATACCTGAAGGTTGCGACGTGGCCAACTAACTATCATAGTGACTACTAAGTTTTGTATATATTTAATTTAATTTTGTTTAAAATTTGGACTCACTGGAATCTACGCGTATTCAATAAGACTCATTACGCAATTTTTATCTATATTTTACAATCAATCATTAACTATCTATTTGCATTAATATTAGTTATGGTTATAAGTTTGCATTTAATTCGGTTTATATTAAATATAGTTATCGGAGTTTTAAATTACGATAAATTTATGTGGTTTTATTTCATGTGGAACATAGAACACCCGTTACTAAAAATTTAAATAAAACATTATTAACGATAAAACAAATACATTAGGGTGCTTTTTAAATTTATTTTTATATTTTATCGGACGTTTTGGCCCAAACTCTGAAATGTGAATAGCTCGTAATTTGTTTTAATTCGCATAGCAGCATTTTGTAGAGAATTAAATTTCCTACCAAAAATACCCTTCGCACTATTAAAAATGCCAGAAAAATGAATTGGACCCGATTTTTTAATAATTAGGATTGATGTTGTTTCACTGCTAATTTTTAATAATTTTTCCAAATCAAATTTTGTAGATGTATCTCGCATAATTAGTTATTTACAATTTTTTGTACAAAACTAATTTTTTGACTGCAATTCCTGAATGTTACTTATATGCTCGAACAATATACTAGATTAAACGTGTCTTGGATCCAAATTATTGAGAACATTTTGAAAATATGTACCTATACACTATAAATTTCAAATACGCATAATTAACTTATCATTTCAATTTAAACGTCACGCATATTCTTCTGTCATTTTAATAATTACATTTCACTACCAAAAACATGTACCCAAAATAAAAAACTAACCTTTTAAGAGATATTGTGTCTTGAAATTTGTAGTTACGACAAAGATCAGCTTCGATGTTTGAGCAGCAGTCGAAACATATCGATACACTGTAAACATTACAAATTGTTCGTTGCTCGAACGATGCACGAATACAACTGTCTGTTTAAAAACATACGACTGCTGTTTACATTAGAGATAATCGTATCAACAAAACAAAGGAAATCCAACGATAAGATATTGTCTATTATGTTTTCATTTATATATACCACCATTTAATGTACATTTACAGTACATTGTATAGATACAAACAATTTTTGTTATTATTTACCTTTATACTTTTTCGTAGTATTTATAATTGTTGTACTGTTTAACGGTTTTTATCAACCTCAAGTGAACTTAAACATTTTCTTATCTATTCTATAGCAGACGCGTCTTCCTAATAATATTATTGCTATTTGTTATGAAGCCTTTATTACAAAGATCTTCCTTATCGTGTTTGTTTAAGTTGAATTGCAATGTCACTTTACGACGGAAACCACCAAATTGTTAATAATAATTACTATTTTGACTGTTTCGTCAATTTTTTGTCCGATAATGGCAGCTATTTAGGTGAAGTTGACAAAGACCTCTTCACCTATTTTCTGGAGAGTATCAAGATTTATTTCTCTCACAAAAAATAAAATCTATTATAATTATATTTCTATTTTACAATATATGAAAAAATTTCGTGTAAAAAACGTACAAAATTCATGAATCTGCTTAGAGCTCGACGACGCAGCGGTACCCCTTATTCAAGCAGTTCAGGCGAGTGTTGGGAGAATCGGATGATTTTCAGAATAGAATACGATAGATTCGAATACTTT
The DNA here is from genome assembly GCA_963921985.1 of Agrilus biguttatus. NCBI lineage: Eukaryota > Metazoa > Arthropoda > Insecta > Coleoptera > Buprestidae > Agrilus > Agrilus biguttatus. The sequence continues at coordinate 10,476,289 of OY998122.1, forward strand.
TGAGAATTGAATGATTATTCGAATACAAATAATCGAATACCTTGCATTCGAATAAAAAGAATCGAATGAGTAATCGAATACAAAGAATCGAATACCTTGCACTCGAATACAAACAATCGAATGATTATTTGAATACCTTGCATTCGAATACAAATAATCGAATGATTATTCGAATACCTTGCATTCGAATACAAATAATCGAATGATTATTCGAATACCTTGCATTCGAATACAAATAATCGAATGATTATTCGAATACCTTGCATTCGAATACAAATAATCGAATGATTATTCGAACACAAAGAATCGAATACCTTGCATCCGAATACAAATAATCGAATGATTATTCGTATACCTTGCACTCGAATACAAATAATCGAATGATTATTCGAATACAAATAATCGAATACCTTACATTCGAATACAAATAATCGAGTACCTTACATTCGAATACAAATAATCGAATTATTATTCGAATACCTTGCATTCGAATAAAAAGAATCGAATGAGTATTCGAATACAAAGAATCGAATACCGTGCATTCGAATACAAATAATCGAATAATTATTTGAATACCTTGCATTCGAATACAAATAATCGAATGATTATTCGAATACCTTGCATTCGAATACAAATAATCGAATGATTATTCGAATACCTTGCATTCGAATACAAAGAATCGAATACCTTGCATTCGAATACAAAGAATCGAATGATTATTCAAATACCTTGCATTCGAATACAAATAATCGAATACCTTGCATTCGAATAAAAAGAATCGAATACCTTGCATTCGAATACAAATAATCGAATGATTATTCGAATACCTTGCATTCGAATACAAAGAATCAAATACCATGCATTCGAATACAAATAATCGAATGATTATTCGAATACAAAGAATCGAATACCTTGTATTCGAATACAAAGACACGAATCATTTAGGCTTTAAGGTCGAGACTAGCGATTGAGGTCATTGGGTTCTGTGATGACTGATAACTGTTTCATGACAAAGTTTTATGAGGTTGATAAATAAGCTGTTTCACAAAACGATAGAGGGGCGTAAAACTAAAATAATTTTGAACAAAAAATGTGACTTCCTAGTTTGTACTTATGTTACAGGTTGTATAAGTAGTTTATACAATTAAAAAATGAAATATTGGTTAAAAGCTGAAAGTTGCAATTAAGGAGTGCGAATGGGGTAAATTAGAGTTTACTGTTAGGATTTTCGTTCACACGTTTATGTCTACTTGTCTACATCCCTTGCATACACTTAAAGGTTGTATATTTGTATACACACCCACCAGCCGAGGAGTGTGTATTATATACAATGTTCAACACGACACGGTGTTCCTGTATCGAGAACATAATTGCATACATATATACCTTACAATTAATTTATTTTGACATATTTACAGCATAGGGCATTTTTAAACTAGTTTGCATAGTTTTTGAAGGATTACCTATTCTTTGTCGACTATTGAAACACGCTATATTGAAAGATAATAATGTGTTTATGGTAATTTTTAATCATTTTGTATATTACGATTTTTGAATTAAAGTTTTGTGGAAGTCATGTATTGGCATTTGTACATATGGTGCTCCAACTATGATTGGACATGTAAAAGGATTTGTAGCACATGTTATAGAACTGAATGGGGATGGATATATATATATTACCCATTGTTTTTTTGCATCGAGAAGCACTTGTTACAAAATATTTACCATCAGAATTGAAAATAGTTCTGGAACAATGTGTTAAAATGGTTAATTATATAAAATCAAGATCATTAAAAAGTCGCTTATTTAGTAAATTATGCCAAGCTATGGAAGACAAGTATGAATCTTTGTTACTGTATACGGAAGTAAGGTATTTGTCCAGAGGAATAGTTTTATCTCCTGTGGTGGAATTAAAAGACTAAATGAAAATGTTTTTTGAACAAGATAAAAATTATGAATTATTATTTATATTTATCATATGGCCTGTAATGGTCTTTAATTTAATTTTAAAACATTCAGAAGAATCAATTAATTAATTTTGGATTAACAATAGATGCGATTATCCAATGATAGCCAAAAAAGCTTTAAATATCTTATTACAATTTTCCACATCTCATTTGTGTGAATTCGGATTTTCAGCATTAACCAACATTAAAACTAAAAAAAATCAAAATTATAATGTATAAAATATAAATGAAATTATCAAAAAACATCAAACTCAAATTTCGCATTAAAAGTACTCTTATAATTATTAACTTGTGATTAATCCCTTAATAAACGTACTGTAATTTTTGTAGTACATATTATTTTATTTCGCACATTGAAAATTATTATCATAAACTATTTTACGCAGTGTATTGTAGGTAAGTAAATATTTTTTAAAATTTATCTTTTTCTTCGTTAAAGAAATCGTTAATAATGTGCCGCAACAAAATAAAGGTTGAGAATCACTGATGTAAAGTATTGAAGATGTCATCCGATAGGTACGGTGAAACGTCTACAGTTATTAAACAGACAATTCTAAATTACAATTCATAAATTATAAGCTATTTATCGTTTTTCCTTGTAAAAATCCTAATTATTATTGTTCAAAAAGAAAAATGGGTGTACATCATAATTTCAAAATAAACAATATTAGTAATTAATAAAACAGTATTTATAAGATTCCTTGAAGTTAATCTTGCTGACAGGTAAAAGTACGTTTTTTTTTTATTAACATACTTTGATAATTAATAAGATAATAATGTCACTCGTGTTAGTGGTATTATGAAGTGTTATCAACCTAAAAGTATACTGTGTACGTAATAATGATAGCGCATCAGTAAACGACGTGATATGAAAAAGTTAATGTACGATCAGACAAATTTCAACAACATAAGTGCGCAAAAAATCGATGGTGATAACGACATAGACGTACGCTGCATATTATAAGGCGCAATAAGCAAAAATTACGTTTCTTATAGATGGCGTAATGACTATCATAATATGCGTGTATTCGCGGATAGAACAAGCACATGAATTATTGGCAATGTAAACAAACTGAATACGTAGCATTTATACCGCATTATAATTTGTTAGAGGTTGACTAAAGGTTAATGTAGGAACAGCTGATATTTTTCCCAGTTCTTTTATTTTTAACTAGTGTCAGAAAAATAAGGAGGTTCACTGCGAGACGCGTTTTTGTTTTTTGTTACATTTTGGCGAGACTATTGGATCGACTGGTTGTTTTTAATGGATTTGAAATTGTCATGGATAAGGAGAAATGTGTTCTAAAAAGATTAACCGAAAAAAAAACATAGGAATTGGGGAAACCGGGGTATATTGAACCATGAAAAATTCAAAGGAATAAAACAATTTCTTTATACCTACAATCAAATTTTTGTTAAATAATTTTGAGATAAATTTCAATCTTCCATGAACATATTAATTGAATATAAAACTTCTAACTAAAAAATATATATATTATTAAAACCAATTATAATTATGTACTCAAAAAAGTGAAATTTATTCCAGAATGGGGATAAAATTATCAACTTCTTTGTCAATTCTATGAATGAAATTAGACTTTACCAATTTTATTTTCATGTGTTTACATGTATATACAATACATGTATTACAATAATTACAGAAACTCAATTTACTCCAAAGTTATCTTACCTAAGTACTGAAAAAACTTGTAAAGAATTCAATTTTCTACAAAATTCCTCTTAACAAACTTATTTTACACTTATTCTTTTTCACATGTAGCGAGTCAATTAAATGGTAATAAAATTTTACATCACTGTTCAATGGTATGAAATATAAGTCTGCATCTTCGGGAGAAATTTTCTTTAAAAAGGAACTAACGTATAGGCCAATGGTAATTACACACAAAAAAAATTAAAATAATACATCCTTGTACAATGGCAGGTGGAATCAGAGAATATAACAGACTGAAATTATCATATTTATTAATTTATTTCAGGTACATACATAGATGTAGGATTTGTCCATAAAATGTATATCCCTGCAGTAGGTTGTAATACTTGTGCGCAGTCCCAACTGCTTACAATATTTATACTTACAAACTAAACTTAAAAACTAACTTTAATGAAGTATTCACATTTTTTATGTGTTATTTTTTTGCCGCTCTTTACATTTTGATTTTATTACTTTTTTGTTAATTTCAAATATTTTTATATAACTGGGTAATTTATTATATATATTAATTGATCTATAGAAATGACTTTTTTCCTACTTCTAATTTTACTTTAGGCAAATTTATGCATTTGTGCCTGGTTACACTTTTTGAATTATTCTATAATTCCTTTAGATGCACAAAATTTTGCATTAATGAGATTAAAGTGTATTCCTTTTCAATTTCAAGTGGATACTGAATCTCAGAACTGTTATTTTTTATAATATTTATTATTCTATGCTGTAAATTAATAATAAGTCTTAGGACATTTTGATATGCGCTGTCCCACGCAATAATTCCATATGTTGCACTAGAATGGAAAAGACCATAATAAATAGTCAAAAGCATTCTATTATCTAGCATCTTTCTTAATTTGGCAAACACAAACAATAAATACCTTAACTTTGTTGTTCATTTTTCAATGTGTGTATACACCAAGATATTTAACATAATCTACACTTTGAATGTATTTGTTGTTTATGAATAGCTTTAAATTACTCAGGGGTTGCCTATCTATGTATATTGAAAATGTTATGTGCACAGTTCTGTCCACATTCAGTGTTAATTATTCATTATCTTTAAGCCAAGTATAATATTTTTAAATTTTTATTCATAGACTGAAAGATTTCTTCCCAAGTAATTTTTGAACACAACAATGTAGTGTCATCAGCAAAAGAAATAATGGAGTGGTCATCCAAAATATCAAAAAAATCATATATATATATATACAATAAAAAAGAGTAAGGGCCAAGTATAGACCCTTGGGGTACTCCAATGTTAATTTTTTTGTATTGACTATAGACATCATTTACCTTTACCGATTCTTGCCTATTGCATAAATAACTTTCAATGAGTTATTGAGTTAATAGGTTAAACTGTTATCAAGTTTATTTACAATGTATTCCAAGATCAAAGCCAGTGCATCTGTAGTCCATATTTCTTTTTGAAAACCGAATTTTTTAGTAGAGAATATTTTGTTTTTTAAAGAAATCGTAGTCTAGTGTAATATTTTTTCGAAAATTTTTGAGAAATTTGATATTAGTGCAGTTGGTCTGTAGTTAGTAGTTTGAGTTTTATCACCAGCTTTGTAAATGGGTACTATATTTGCTATTTTGAAATGCCCTGGACACAAAGACTTTTCAAAACATAAATTAATTACAGAAGAGAGCATTTTTTTTAATTACAGAAGAATGTATGCCATCAACCCCTCCATTTTTATTTTTTAAATTATTCATCACTTCTAATACCTCGCCTTCATGTGGTAGGTCTTAAAAAGATAGAATTAGAAATTACATGGATACATTTATTTACTACTTAACCAACACCATAGGGGTGTGGGCAGTATTCAAAATTAATCGCTTCCAAAGGCTACGTGACCAAACAATGGACATTTTAAAGAAGCAACTATGTCTAAATAAAGTTCTATGATATATCTATAATATTACTCATATTTCAGACACATTCTGCGTATACAAGCAAATTTTACATAAACAATTTCTCTCTCAAAGTTGATTAATTTGAGTATAAATTTTTACAGACAATCTATTAGTGAGTAACCATTTTTATTGAATTTGTTTCTAAACGCCCGCCCTTGGATAATTCACGTGATAATCTAATTAGGTTTTCAATTTCCTGCTAGTAATTAAAGGACTTCCAAAACAGTTCAATTTGAAAGACAAATTACACACTTTGCAAGCCTAAATTGAAGATAAGTTACTTCTAAAGTAAGGACAGAAGAATTAGCAAAACTTAATAATTAATTGATTAATTAAGACGTTAATGATAGAACTTGTACGTTAGAAAATTTATTTCATTACTGATACAGAATAGATTATTATTAGATAAGCAACTATTGTATAATAAAACAAAAAAAATCAAAACAATGTAAATTTTATAATAATTCTTATTTTTAAAGGTATATTTTCACTGAAATTCATATTCATATTGTCATGCCGCGAGTGGGTTAAGGTGACAATGGAGTAGTGGGATCTCGAGCTAACGTGGCGTTTTAAGAGATAGTAATAGTAGCACCCTGTTAGTGGTGGGCAGTGATTGAACGACTCTTAAAAAAGAATTGCATGAATCGATTCTCTGTTTACGGTGTAACTCCTTCAAAAAAAATCAAATCACTCAGTACAGGGCGTAAGCTTACGATTCCTAAAATGAAATATTCTCCATCCATCGCCGTTCAAACGAACGAATCGTGAAAAACAATTTCTTTTATGAAATTGAATCGATTTACCAGAAAGAATCGTATTACCCAACTCTACTCCGTAGCATCGAGGATTTTGCCCATGGCAAGATGAATCAGTTTTATAAAATTTATGTTAAATATTCACTGATCAGGATTAATTTGTTTTTGTGTTTATATTTACTGCGAGTGGTTTTATATTTTAATAATGGCTGACCGTTAACATTAACTTACTTAAAGAGTGTTTCGTTTACAATAAACCCCAAAGGCCTATTAAGCTAGTCAGTATTAATTTTATGTTTAAACAAACTGCTATGTCGTGGGTTCAGCTTGACTAGTTGATATGCTTAATCAAAAAGAACGTTATCAAACATTAATGAACTCACAGTTAGTGAAAAATTTCACAGATGGCGTTCACCATGCTGTATGCAGTTATTATTCATTATTATTTGCATGAAAGAAGAGCGGACAACTGTTTCACCCAACACGGACTTTCTTACTGAGAGAACCCTTCGTGTTCGTGTTAGCTCTCCCTTATCGCCCAGCAAACCCGTTACGGCCGGTGTCCCCCAAGGCTCCAAATTATCGCCCCGTCTGTTCAATTTATTCTGCTCAGACATGCGATTTCACCCTTCGATTGTCATTGCTCTTCACGCCGACGACATCGCCCTTATAAATTCTAGCATCGAGCATCTAGATTACTACAGTATTATATTCTCTATTTTGTTATTGGTTGGTAAGTCATTTTTTTTTTAATATGATTAATAATTAGTGACTGTTCGAGTCTCTTTTCATCAATTCGTTCCACTCAAAAGTCAGTTTCTTTTTAATGTCAGTTTGTTCAAATAATAGTTTCTTTCAGAATCCAAATTCTTTGTTTCGATTTCGAGAAGGGTTTATATGTAACCCAATTTAAGAATAGCCTTATAGATGGCACCGTAATAAAGTTAATGGGGGAAAGTTGACAAAAATTTGTACATGATTGACAGTGGCAACACGTCATAAATTTATCTTTATTAGGACAAGTCCAGGAAGGACCCGAAGCGTTTCGCTTATGGTCTCTGTCAAACTAATGAGAATATTTATCGGATACTGTGGCAAATTACAAAAAATAATTAGAGAGACTTACCCCTTTACCACAAAAAACTACAAACCGCGGACACGTGTTTCGCCCACTTTTTATGTGGGCATTATCAACGCAAGACTGGTTCTCAAATTCAAAAAATTATAATTTATACTAAAACTGAGGTCTAGAGTTTACTGAATTTTGGGAGGACCTAAAATAAATGTTAACCAATTCAGACAACTTAAAACCAACAAGAGGGTGGGGGGAAAGACTCTTGTGTTATCAAGGGAAGGGGAAGGAGTATGAAAAAGTTGAAATTTTCAAATCCATAAGAGAAAATTAAAAAACTTTAACTTATGTATGTTTTCAATTTCAACGATTTGGAAGACTAAATAGGAAAAGGAAAAGGGGGGGGGGGAAGAATCGTGAATACGTTCAATGCCATAAAATAAGTCCGGAAAACCTTTGCAGGTTAAAACTTGTACTTTAAATATTATGTATGCTTCGACAGACACGGTAGGGGGAACTGAAAACTAGAGGACATACATGTTCAATAACCGTCAATTTGTCGAAAAAATTACGTCAAACTATATGCATGCTTCACGATACGAACTCTAGAACTGGAGGACATACGTGTTCAATAAACGTCAATTTGTCGAAAAAATTAAGCCAAACTATACGCATGCTTCACGATACGAACTCTAGCCAGGGGAAAAAGTAGGAACTTAAGAATATTTTAAAAATACTTAATCAACTAAATTTTTTGCAATAATTGGTATAAACTTGAATTGGGAATGGGTCCTAAATCCGAATTCATAAGATTTTCTTTATTAATTTGAATATATAAACTTTCATATGCATCAAGTACTGAGTTGCAAAAAACTTCTTTGATTAATTTAAGACTATTAGGACCTATAGGATGGGTTGTGTCAAAAATATGTTGGGCAACGCTTGATTTTTCTTTACGATTTAATCTAAAATGAGCAATATGCTCTTTATATCGAGCTAAAATGGCCCGTTTAGTTTGTCCAATATATTTCATATCACAACCTTCACATTTTATTTCATAAATTCCTGACTTCAGTGTGTTAACAATTTTATCTTTAGTATTTCCTAAACAGTTTCTGAGACTATTGTTTGTATTAAAAATTCTAGTGAATCCTAATTCTTTAAAAACTTTTTCAATACCAGATGAAATGTGGTGAAAGGGTAGTTTAAAATACTTAGGCTTTACCTCAGGTGAAATTGTTAAAGTCGTAGAATTTTTGATATAGGCCCTAAGTTGTGCTTTTTTAAGCAATTTATCGATGATTACAGGAGAGAAGCCGTTTAATGTTTGAAAGTTCTGCATTAAATCTAATGTTATTTAAAGGGAAATTTATTAACCTATGTATCAAAAAATTGATATAATAATATATAATTTCAAATTACTATAAAGTAATAATATTATCTTTCAGTATTTATTGATTTACAATTAATTCTTATTGACCACTTTGAATTCGCGTTAGTCATGCAATCATCTAATAATACAAGAGCTCACAGAGCTTACTCGCCAAAGCATACTTAGCACAAATCATGTTTCTAGTAATTACGTACTTACACACGAAAAGTAAACGTGTATGTGTAAACTGTTTAGATTTAAAGGTGCTGAAATAGAAACAGCTACACATGTTAAGTTTGACGTACCAAGAAACTCTATAATGATGATTGCAACGGAATTGCAGAAGTCAATATAAATTATTGATATGAGACCTGTGCATATGTTTTGTATGGTTATGGATCGGTGTGCGTGAAAGCGGACGTTTAAATGATTCAACAGCGTGGCATATTAAAAATTAATGCAATGAATACTGAAGTAATATTTGAAACAAAATAAAATTGATCGTTTATTTTACGAAGATAAAATTAAAATAAAACAACTGGGTAGACGATTCCCAAACCCGAATGTGCGAGTATGATGTTAAAAATGTACTTTATTGTTTTAATTGCATACAGTTCAAACTGCAGAGTTGTGGCGTAAAATCTATTCATTTGTTAATACCATTGTCTGCACGAATATTTAAAGGGAACTTAGCCATGTACAGCTGTGGTATGAAATGCAAAATTGTTACTTATTTGTAAGGTACGAAATATAAATAGAAATTATTATATGAAAATTATATTCAATTGTCATCTTTGTATTTGCTTTTCCTTGAATCTCATATTTAACGTCGTAAAGGCTGGCGACTAGCATCCCCACATGTTTTGTTTATGTTATGCAAGAGTGACGAAAGACATAGGAAGGAATAGAAAGATGCGAGGGCAACATTTTTCTAATATACAATATGTGTTAGACGTCGTGCACGATTGCACTGATGAGTTTTGCTAGCGATGCGATGCGATTGCTTTTGCGAGCGTAGCGATGCGATGCGTTGCGTTGCAGGTGTATTTATTATGCGTAGATAATTTATGTAGTAAATTATTAGGTTACTAATGTGATTATTGGTTATATATATTTGATATATATGTATTATGTATATTGTGCACAGTACTCGAGAAAGATCTGATTGTGTTAACACGTTATCATTGGCCATTGTGTTTATAAGAGCTCGTTGTTGAATTGTGGCCACGACTATCTGTCACACCAGTATTGTACAGGAGAAACACAGATATTTCCGGTGATGCCTATAGTACGGTAACTACTACCGCAGGGGGTTAGGTTTGACCTACCCTGTTGGTCTCCAGAATGTGTGTATCCCGTCTGGAGGCGCAAACTCATGATTACAGGTATTTAATACGATTTGCTGATTGACGGATTCTGCTAGGCCGATGAAGATTAATTCTCAAGTAGACCAGAGGGGCAGGGGTTCCGAAGGAACCCTGGTGAGTACCTAATTACTTTATGATCTTCTAAACAGATCGGTAAGTGTTTTTATTATTTCATGTGATAATTTCCTATGAGCGAGAACGTTTGTCGTCATCTCACTTTTACACAGTCGCCAGCCAGCCAAATATATTTATACTTGTTCACGCACGCCTTCATCTCCCGTCTAAGTAGATAATTACTTATATTTACTATTTCTTAATTACTGGTAAGTAAAATTATCTTGATTATTATTACTGATTTAAATATTCTTTTAAACATTAACCAATCTGACATCAAATCAAACAAAAAATCAATTTTAAAAATAGTCTTTGTGATAATAAACTAGATGTTATACTAAACTACTAAAGATTTGGGCGTTATTTCTGATTTTGACAGCAAACTTTTGTTTACCTGAAGATATCACGAATGGTATATAAAGTAGAAATAGCTTCTAAATAATATATCTTCATCGTTAGAGATAACAGGTTATTTGACAATATAAATCACTATATTCTTGAAATAAATTTAAACAAATGTAATGTTTTCACCACTTTTAGTTCGTCATCACTCGACAATATTGTTTCGGTAACCACAAAACAACGGTTATAGACTTTAATAGACAAAATTGTAAAAAGTAAAAAACAAATAATAATATCCAAATTTTTATACAATAATAGTTTCGAGGTAAAAACAGACAATCACAAATACTGTTCGTTAAACTACATTGATAATTTATCATTTAAGTTAAAAAAGCTGATTAAAGAAATTCAACATATTGGCAATGGAGACAGAAACCAGAACATTAGAGAATCTTCTAGTTAATAACCAACCAACTGTTTTGCGACTCTTGCAATGCCACCTATATAGGACAGAGTGGTAGGACAATAAAAACTAGGATAAAAGAGCATATCTATAGCATTAATAAAAAAAGATTAAAAAACCTGTTTTTTCAGATAACTGTACATTATTTCAACATAACTTAGATATTGAAAATGTAAAAATCCTACAGACCAACTTCAGTAAAGGGAAATTGTTACTATTATTAGAGAACATAAAAATTAAAAAAACTAAACACGCAAAATTAAATTTGGCAAATAATCAAACCGAACTGGATTCTAAAAACTTCCCACTCCTGATGTATACAGGTGGTAACCAATTAGCAGTATAAATTAAAATTGGACTATTGCAAACTTTAGTATTAGTTTGTACTCTTGATAATGGTAGCAATTTACCGAAATAATATTGTCGAGTGATGACGAGATAAAACTGGTGAAAACGTTACACTTGTAATTTATTTCAAGTTATTAAAATGTTTCACAATAAGTGCACCAAAGACAGTTTATCACTATATTCTGCTTTAGTTAGAACAAAGACCATGGTTGAATCAATTCAAAGGAGAATTCTCAAGTTTGTAGGCTTTAAATTGGATGAAACATACCCTTAAAGAAATATGTCATATGAGCATCTTACCTAACAACCGTTTCGGGTTACTTGTTAACACTTGAGAAGAATCTGAATTTCGACAACTTTTCTGTAGTCTTTTACATAATTAAATCCAGTGCTCTAGTCTTTTATGAAACGTTCAGCTTCTTTAATTAATTAATTAATTATAGTTGTAAGCCAATTTTTATATAGGTATTTGCAGGTTTGCATATTTTATAATAATAGATATGAAACTGATGAATAAATCGTTAAATAAACTTTGAATATTAGCAATGCTTTTTACGCTAAGAATCATGCATCAAAGCAAAAACTGATTTCTGCATCCATCGTAATCGTTTTGCGGTCATTGTACCGTTGTTCAATGTCGATCAAACCGTTTATTATAAGTAAAAGCCTTTTGTCTCAAACGATTGCTTCGATGTATGTTGATGGTATAATAGAATGATGCGGTTACAAAAAATTGGGTTTTTAATTTTACTTTTTTTTTTCAACCTCAACTCGTATCGTAGCAATCAATATCTTATACTAGAAAACCATTTAACTTTAATAAGTTAAGTCTAGTTTGTTATATTCATCACCTGATGATGCCACTGTGTGGTGAAACAATATTGTAGTGAAGCAATACAATTTTCGTGAAACTTTTTAGTTATCTTATTTTCGTAAAAAAAAGTATTGATCTATTAAGAGTGGTGAAAGTGGGGATGGGGCTAATACAAAAATTGAAGGAGTTGCTTATTTTCGATAACTAGGAAGGAAGATAAGTCAGGATGGAAAAATATAAAGAGGAGATAGAGACATAAAACAAAGGTTAGCGCAGGGTCGAGTGGCTTTTAGTAACAATAAATCACTTCTGTGCTAGTAATCGGTTAATTTAAGAACCCTAAATTATTATTAAAAGTGTATGTTTGAACAGTGGAGGCAGATAAAAAAAATTAAAAAATTTGAAGCGTTTGAGATGTGGTGTTATAAGCGGCTGTTGAAGATACCATTGATAGAAAAAGTTAGAAATGAGAAGGTATTAGAAAGAGTAGGAGAACAAAGGGTACTATGGAAGTCAATAAGGGAAGGGAGAGATAGGATGGTATGGCGCCTTCTGAGACATGTAGGATGGGTTAGTTAGACGCAAATTAGATGCGGAAATAGGAGTAAAAAGAGGCAGAGGAAGGCGTACATTAGATTACTGTTTGCAGATGGTTAGGGATGTAACGTGAATTCGGACTAATGACTCTATGATGATCAGTTAATGATGGCTTTATCCGAATTTACCCATTATTGTGCACAGAATAATGTTAATACAGATATGCTTAAAATACTCCAATTCAAGCATTGTTATTTTTACGAAGTCGTAAAAATAATGTGAAAGTGTTAATCGCGTCAACAGTTTTAATTAGACGATGAGCGTCGTTGTGATAACACAATAGATTAAATGAAGCCAATAAAGGCCCTAATAGGGAGGAAACTTCATAATTACCAATGTTCGTTAATCAGTCTGCACAAATAACCCACCCCTGCAGGCACTACGATTTCATTGTCTAATTTACGAAGATAAGTAATTTTAAATTGACAGTAGATTTATTTACGTAATAGAAAAGTTTTGTCCTCCATCGGCTTATAAGGGCTTAGCGAAGTTTCGTTAATTGAAATTGTATTTGGGTGTTTAAAATAGCGATTAATAATTTAAAAAAATAATATACATTTCCATCGTTCATTTATTTTATGGTTACAAAGTATTTTTATATTTATATCCAAAAAAGAAGGAATCAAAATCCTTATTCGTCTAAATATTAAGATCAAAGATCTCAAATTTTGAACGCGTCCTACCAAGTAGGCACAACGAAACCGGTCTTTTTTGGATGTTATATCTTCGTCTAATAATACATCGGAATTGACAGTGTAATTTAATGCCGGTATTGGTATTAGCCCTTGGAGTAGTTGTTTCTGTTGAATCCATATTTATATTTTTATATTTATTTTTATATTGTTGATAAAACAATGTGTACATATAACGGCATATCATCGAGTAATAATGTAAAAAATGTTGTTCAAGTTTTATCACTAGTAACAGGTCATCGTAATAATCAAACAAAAAGTTCAGTTATCAAAGGATAAAGTTGACTGTTGAGGATACTGACCTCAACACATTAATTTTTAAAAGGTACGATCATATATTTTATGTATATATATGTTTATAGTAAAAACCACATAGTTAATCCATATAAATTTGGTATCACTATATAGATAGGTACATCTTATTAACACGAACCCAGATTTATAGCTGTCGGGCAATTATGCAACCTGCCGCGTAAGTTTACCGCTGCGACATATTTTTGGTCGGAGTTACTATAGTAGTAAGATGCTCGAGGTACTGCCTAAATTGCCGCGATGATATTCTGCTTCTATCGTCTACGTATCACACAGTAGTACTGTTGGATTGCAGTATTATAAGAAAACTTAATAGTAATATAGAATCATAATTAAAAAAATAATTTAATAATAGATTATTTCAATTCAAACTACTTTTAACGTAATAAGAAAAAAAATCTATATAATTATTCCAAATTTATACGGATTAACTGCCTGGTTTTTGGAAAAAAAGGGACAAATCTTGTCGTAATAATTGCAGCCAGGTGACAGGTTCACTAATTATTCGACAGCTATTAGCATGGGATAGGGTTGATCTAAGAGCATAAATACATAGGGGTAGCATGCATATAATATATCTCTTCCCTAGCCGTACCTCTTTCTACCAATCAGGTCGCGTTAGAGTGAGAATGGATGTCCAGATACACTTCCCATCTTAAGCAGACTACTATATATACCATATATGTTATTCTTTGCTGCCTTCATGTTTTTACGCTCAAAGGCGCTGACGTGTCAACAAAATTGTGTGGTAAATAACAAAAAACGGTATCAAATGTTGGACAACAGCGCAAAACAAAATCATAAATTAAATAAGCTATCGCTCTCTTGAAAAACTTTTAAATTCCTTGTCGTCAATGTCCTCCAGCTATAAAAATATAATGGGTGAGTGCTGATTTTGGCGATTGTTGTATTTATTATCCGAATTAAGATGGATAGACGACAAACAATGTTTAGACTCTCGTGTCAGGTAATTAGAAAGTTGGTAAATAAAACTAGAGAACAATAACGATCGCAACAACAATATATTTAACAACAAGAAAACGGGTGGAAATGGTTTTTACAGTTGGAAGATTCAGATCGGACTGTCTAGTCAGATGGAAAAAATAGAATGAAATCGAAATTCTGAAGTAAAGGAAAGGGTAGTAGATAAGAGTAGGGTGCCAATAGAGAAGTACGAAAGAATGGAAATTTTTGAGACGAGAAATATGACCAAATAGAGCAACGACCCAAATCACCGAAGAAACCTATCGGAAAATTGTAATTAAGGAGAGCAGCGAAGGACAGACGTCAGGCGGTTAGTGCGCGAAGTTGAAATGTTAGCAGGGATTAGAGGAAAGTACAGTAATAAAAGTTATTGGCACAGATGGACAGAATACAAAAGCTTTAGAAGATAATGTTAAGAAATATTTACATATATACACAAAGAAATATAATACAAAAGAATATTTATACAAAAGAATTTGAACATAGAATGTTATATTATACAAGGTGTATCGAGCGCCATAAATGGATTTTGAAACATAAGGATATTGTAACAGTTCGGTCTGAAAAAGTAAAAACATCTTTAGAGCGACATCGACAATTTGCTGAATGCCGTTAGCGAAATAAGAAATGTCGAGCATCATCATCATCCGATGCAAATTTATCTTTAACGGTAAAACATCGTCATTTTTTGTTTCTGTTTGATAACTTTTTTATTACATGATGTGATAGGTAATTAAAGAAGAAAAAAACACCGTGTGGTTTAATCGCACGGGCACACCTACTAGTGCCATATATCACTATATAATAATGTGTTAAGTGTCTATGGCAAGGCGCAAGGGTCAGGGTATTTTGTGGAGCGGAGACAGCTAACGATAAAACATTCTAAAAGTTTTTGATGATCAAAACTTCTAATACCAAAATAGAAATAACTAAATGGCTTACTATCAATATCCAGAAGGTTGTCGTTTAATCGGAACTTTTAATTAAAAATCATCAATCTTTTGACGGGTTGAAATGTCCATATTCTAATTTGGTCGTCGTGGTCATAGACGGAATGAAATTTCGCACCAGTTACTTGTGCTGGTGGGCGGGCAGTCCCTCTGGCCTACACTATAGTGCAAATCCGGAAGGTAGGGCGTAAGACCC
Organism: Agrilus biguttatus; assembly: GCA_963921985.1. Classification (NCBI taxonomy): domain Eukaryota; kingdom Metazoa; phylum Arthropoda; class Insecta; order Coleoptera; family Buprestidae; genus Agrilus; species Agrilus biguttatus. The sequence continues at coordinate 10,492,283 of OY998122.1, forward strand.
TCTTCAGCCTTCATTCAGGAATTGTGAGAATGGGTGGCCGGTGTGGTTAATGAGAGAAAGATGAGATAGGTGAAATAAGACAGAAGAGAAGTGAAAGATTATCTGTGGAATAGAATATTACTGCCCTAGCCTTTGCCTAAGTAACTCTAGGAAACTACAGAAAACTTGGACCAGAGCAGCCGGATCCGAATTCAAACCGGTGGTTTCCCGAATGCTAAGCAATGACCTAAACCACTAGAGGTTGTTAGTAAATTCTACGTGTTCAACTGGTTAGTAAACTATTATATCACTCTAATGAAGATGCACCACCCTATTTATAGATATCTACTCTTAGGTAGTTTTAAGTAGATTATGTACTTCTGAAGAAGCCACAGTGTAGGCTAAACACGTGTGAAGTTTATTTAATAAATTGTGGAAGTTATCAACTGTGTATTTATTTCAATAAACTATTATAATAGAATTATTAATAGGTTCCATTTTTGAATCTGAATACTTATTATACATAAATTTTATTTATATATTCTTTAATTATTCAGAAAAATTAGTTTATACGTGATGTAAGCCCGTCCATGTTGAAGAAATGTTTCTATTTTTGATCTTTAAAATATGAACTTACATTAAATTTTCCAGAATTCGATAATAAAATTAATAAATTTTTTACATTTCCGCAGTCGATTAGATAGAAAGATACATAAATAAATAAATATTTATACAAGTGTAATCCTTGAGTATATAGGCAGGTACTTTTTTTAAGGACAATAATACAGACGATGTTTATTGCGTATAAAAAAAATATCAAATAAAATATTTATTACATACGTATGCTAAACGTCTATTGTTAGCAAGTGCTGGGAAATGTATCTACTATAAATGTAGATAGTGATATACTAACTTTTTTTTGATATTTAACATTTTCTTTAGCAATTTCGGTTTGCAAAGTAATTTTGCGACACCCTTTGTAAAAACCTTGTCAAATATTATGAATTACTATAATTCTACCACTAACAGCAAAAATCCATATATTGCGACATACTACTACTAAAAAAACTTTAAAAACTTTTTTGTGTTTCATTCCTACCAGCTACTCGTGCTGGTGGACGGACAGACACTTCGACCTACACTGTAGTGCAAAGCTGGAGGGTAGGGCGTAAGGCCCTCTTCAGGCTCCTTGCAGGAATCGTGGGAATGGGTGGATGGTATGGTTAGGGAAAGAAAGATGAGACGAACGAAATGAAGACAGAAGAGAAGTGAAAGATTATCTGTGGAGTATTACTGCTCCAGTATTTGCTTAAAGGATCCAACACGGAAACCACAGAAAACTTGGACCAGAGCAGCCGGCCCGGGTTTTAACCTGTGACCTCCCGAATGCTAAGCAATGATCTAGAACACTAGACCACGCCGCTCGATACTACTACTTAGATTATATTTAAGTATACGTAAAAAATATACGGATGTGTTAAAATGACCGAGCTGTACTAGTGGATGGAACGGTGTGGTCTAGCGGTCTAGGTAATAGTTTAGCATTTAGGAGGACATGGGTTCTATTCCAGGTCCGCTTGCCCTTGTTCGAGTTTTTTTATAGTTTGCTTCTGTCTTCATTTCGCCATCTCACCTGTCTTCTTTACCACCACCCATTCATTGTCATGCCTAAAAGGAGGCTACCTTCCGATATTGCACTATAGTGCATGTCCAACGGATTTTGTGCCCACCTACTAGTAGCTGGTGGAAATTAAGTACACAATTCCTTTTTAAGATCTAGTGGTTCGGGAGGATTGGTGGAGGTTTGATTATGGGTCTTGGTCCATGTTTTCTTGATTCGTGTAGGATGCTGGGGTAGTAAAATTCTACATTTTGTGTTATTGAGCTCGACCATCGATTAATTTTAACAATTCCTGATTGGGTTAGGGGTGTTTCCACCCTATCCGCTACTTTACACCAAAGTGTAACCATAATCCAACTGGTGGTAATGAAACTCACTAAAGAAAGAAAAGGATAATATCTCGATGGGTAACTTGTGTTGCATCCCAAAAAAGAACCTACGTAAGTTGAAGTAATTTAAATCAAAGGGCGTAGCCGAAGGTGCCACCAAACTATACTTGACCAAAAAAAGGTACAACGGATCTTGCCACTGACCAAAAAGGGTCTTTGAAAAGGTACAACCGATTGTGCCACTAACACCTAATAGGTAGAAATTATTTTAATGAGAAAGTAAAATACTTTATTGATATTTTATGGCATTTATTTAACAGTAATTAATAAGGCATTATAAGTACATACTCAACATATACATATATCAGTCAACAATTTTTTCAACGTAAATATGATACACATTTTATATAGTCGATGTTCGATATTGTTTTGTTTTTATATTTTTCACACAATTCCATGATAGTTTCACTTTACTTCTTACGGAGGTATCCTTAATTTTGAAAAGTGTTTTTGAATCTTGACATAAGTGTCAATTTGAAATTCTTTTAACTTCTCCACAAATGTATATATATATATATATATATATATATTGATGGATGAGCTGTGTAAAAAGATTCGTTAAATTTTGAGTGAAATGATTCATACGCCTTTGTTGTTTTCGTAACACAAAGACCACACTCCTTACCACTACCTCCTCAGGTAGATGAGCACCCTTTTCTCTGGTGGCAAGATTGGTTGTTTTCTTTTAAACCCCCAATTTTGTAGCAGGTAGATCTTTATTTTTAGTGGCAACTTTGGTCCCACCGAAGTCAAAATATGTTATAATTATTGAATCAAATTTTTAGAAGACAAACCCATTACCTTATTTTCTGTGGTAGCTCATCCAAAAGAAAACTTAAAAGCAGCAGAATTGTAATTTAAAAATCGTTTGACCATGAGTGGAAATCCTAATTAATCTCATTTACAGATACATACATCATCCTTTAATGAGGTTGTAACAACGGGTGGGTTAAAGTTTTTTAAAGCATGGGAATGACAATAAAGCGTCGCCGATGACGATTGGCGTCGCGACGTCTGTCTGCGACAACCGTACCTTTATTATAATGTAGTTTACACAATACAAATATGCACCAATGATGAGTCCGATCAGTAGCGGCAGAAATGATGCTGATAATGGAATAGAAAGCTAAGAAACAAGACGCTGACTGTGACGCTACCATAAAATATCCAAGTGAAGGAAATAAAACGTTTACATCGAAAAGGTTAGTGAACCGCCTGTTGCACAGACCACAACACATACAATATGTATACCTGTATACGTATTTCTATACCCATCTACCTGTTCCTCTCTGTTACTATGGTAATAAGTTGATATGGGACGACCCAGGTGACGAGTTCTTTTTTCTTTGTTATACTATTATTTATATTTTATTTAACGGTTCATCAGAATCAGCATGATTTATATCCATCTACTTAGTCAGTAGTTTACTTTTCTACTTTATTTTGTTAATTAAATACATTACACCAGAGATGGTTGTAAAGAACACACAAAAAACTTCAACGGATATATTAAAAATACTCGACAATTGTTTCAGCCTAATCGGCCATTTTCAAGAGTACAACTATACTAAATTATAACATGGTAATAACAGCTTATATATACTTGCGAGGATTCCCTAGAATGTTACAAATTTATTAGGGGTGGGGTATTGACAAAACATAATTCTTTTTGGTTATTAATAATATTTTTCTTTGAGTGAGTGGCTTTTTTAATTTCTAGAAATTCTAGTAAAGTTAATTTCTTACTTTTAGGCTGGCAATGTAATAATTTTAATTCATTGATATTAATCATATGGTTTTCTTTGACGCAATTTTCAGTTAAACCTGTAGTAAGTTTTTTGTTTTTTATGTTTGCTAAATGTTCTTTAAAACGTGTTTCTAGTGAACGGCCCGTTTGTACAATATAAATAGCATCGCAGTCTTGATAATTAATTTGATACACGCCACTTTTTTGTTTCTTGTCTATTTTGATTTTATTGTTAACTAGTACTGTGCCGATATTGAATCTGTTTACTTCAGTTGCAGATATATTGAATTTAGCCAAAATGTTTTTAATTTTGTAACTTGCCTTTTTTATGTAACTTAATGAACAGAAGGAGTTAATGGAGCTATTATTTTTATCTCTGGCATATAGTATATTTTGAGTTTTAATGTGTAGATAGCATTTTATCTATTATTTTAGGGGAATAGCCGTTGTTTTGGGCGATATGCTTAATTATATTCAGTTCCGAAATATAATCTTTTTTATCAAGTGGAATGTTTACAAGTCTGTGTAAAAGACTATGAAAGGTTGAAAGTTTAATTTTTAAGGACTGGTATGAATTTGCCGGTATGATAGCCGATTAGGCTGAAACAATTGTCGAGTATTTTTAATATGTCCGTTGATGTTTTTTGTGTGTTCTTTAGTACCCTCTCTGGTGTAAATCATGCTTCATCAACTGTGCACCGTCGAAAGTTTAAACTTTATTAAATTCATTAGTTAAGATACAGCAACAGTTTTAATGTTTATTTGAAACCGCTATTTGAAAATATGAAGAGTACAGTGAAGCAATCCCGTTTCATACGTCGGTTCGTTGTTTGTTCAAAATAAAAACTGTAAAAAAAATTAAAGTTTTAGGGGAATTCCCAGACAGTTGACGGAAACTGGAGAGCCAATGACCCAGACATTGTCTGCTGTGCTATGTCGGGAAACCTCAGCCCTCTCTTCCTGATGGGGGTGGTTCGCGTCTTTTTCCGGCGCAAGACGGGGTGTTATTATTGCCAGACAGCGGCATTGACCTTCCAGATGTTTTCAAACATATTGCTCATTCACAACAAAACGACTTTTATAGTTAGAACATTACTCATTAAGTAGTAGTCCAGCAAACATGATACCAACGCTAAACATCATTTCTCCGGTCAGGATTAATCGAGAAATATCCTTACTAATATGGGAACGTCTTGTTCTTTCTTACAAATATCACAAAAGCAATTTTTATTAAAAAAAAAGATTGTACCACAAGCAGTAAAGAAGAATTTTGCTTGGTACACTCTATATATACGTCATGCTGGTATATTGGAAAGACACTGTAAGAAGAATGAAAGATAACGGCGTTATTGACATCGAATAACTTGAAGAAGATAATAGAAGCAACCTATGGTACAGAAACCCATTGTTTTATTAAAACAATTGCAGCGATTATTGCTATATTGTTTAGTGGTAGGTACATTCATAACGCAAATTTGTTTCAATTAATAATGGAAAAAGCTGAGAATTATTTACAATAAACTTTCTTCTTACACCCTTATGCTAATTGGATTTCATTAAAGGAAAGCACAAACAAAACACGGGACTTTCGTGAAATGAAAACAAGAGGGAGGGTCAACGTATGCAATGCACAAGAACAATTGAAATTGTAAACAGAGACAAACGTTCCCAGAACGACAGGACATCACGTACAACTAATTATCCGGAAATGGAGGTGTGTACTGCAGAAAATGATGACGTTCGCTATGCTGATGATAATTAATTGTCGCATTTTATATGGCGACATGCTCCTACCAAAGGTCAACAACATTCGACCTCGGAAGTTGTTTTTGTTCGATCATGATGATGATGGAAGAACGGGCAAAAATACTGTTACAACAAACAGTTGTTTTTTATGACAACAGTACACATTCAAACGATTTATGACCCGAAAATTAAAATGTAGCAAAAAGTATTGAGATATAATGTATTATTTATTATTCCGTTGTCATTTGGGGAAAGGGGTAACTGAATAATTTCATTAGTAGTAAGGAATGATCTTAAAAATAGTTCCGATAATTTAAATTCCAAGATTTATAATGCAAACCCCATACTTTAAACAGCAATAAAAATAATGGAATAATGAACCTTAATATTATCTACAGATGATTATAACAGTAGAAATGTTTTGTTTGTATGGAATACACAGTATCCATATAAACAAACACTTTAGGTTAAGGGTGTAAAATTCATTAAAAAAAATTATTAACTAACTTTCCCTTAAATGTTTTCCGAAACCTTCTATTTCTTTTTCATTTATGTTTCATTGCAATACAGCTATTGAGGTGTAACTTTATTATTGTTTTATAAAATTAATTTCTCCATTCATTAAAGCGTAAATATTTTTACGAAAAACAAAAAGTTTCGAACAACGTTACCAAGAACAGAACGAATGAAAAATCTCAATCGAACAAAGAATTCGAAAGAGTAACAGGCAAGGATATGACAGACGAACAAAGAAACTAAGTCAAATGCACGTGTTTTGTCAAACTTTTTATTTCACTAATTCTCCGTTTTTCTTTTCATACATAAATAGTTCTTGGCAACTTTCCATCTCAATGAAAAACTTACCTTTATGTAATTTTCACCTTTTTTGGTAAAGAATCTAGCAGTCTACTCCAGAGGAAATCACGTGAAAAACCTACTCGAAAAGCAACTTTCTGAACAAAAATTTGCACCAAGATAAGATTGAAAACACATGAAACTCGAAACTGAGTTAAGTCAGTCACACTCACCACCAGTATCAACAATCAAACAACTACACGTGAGTCAGAATCTCGATAGGAGCAGAGAACTGCTACATACCTACTACAATTTACAATTACTACTACTTCTTCCTTCCCAATTCCACCACCACCACCACCACTACCTCTACCACTGATATCCACAACCCCCACCATCTTCATTTGGACGACGACGACAACAACAACAACAAAAAATAACAACACGTTGCCGTCTGAGATACTTGTGCGAATAGAAGCAAGTCTGATTGGACTGCTCACTTGCCTTAGGTCCGTTGCCTCTGTTTCAACTCGATGAAATGTGTCGGCGTCGACGTCGTCGCGTGAATGTTTTGTCGGTGTCGTTGTCGACGTCCAATACGAAATAGTACAATGGCTCCCGTCTGTTAGTAATCGTTTTCGAGAATTGTTGAACGTAAGTTCAAGGTCCTTGGAGAGGTAGTAGTAGAGTTTACTGCCCGGCTATTAATATAATTTGCAAATAAACGGCAACCGTGTCGTCTACCACAGGAGCGTGATCTGGCCATCAAGGACCGTTTTGGATTCTTGGATGCCAGTTTCAGATGGAATAATGTAATGTAAAACTGATTTCTAATAAACGAACAAAATGCGTTAGAGCATCGGTTCTCAACCTGAGAGTCGCGATCGAATAAGGTACAGAGAGGTCGCGGAAAGTTAGACAGTTATTACAACAAAAGATATTAAATATTTAATTGCATAGACACTGATATGTTTAAACTCCATAATCAAAATTCGAAATAAAACACAATTGTTTAAGAGTTTAACAAAAAACTTTTAATATATCACGACGAATCGTTTCACCTTACAAAGGCTTCATCAGGTGATGAAATAAACAAAAATAAGAAAATTATAGTAATATATACAATTATACAATCAAAGAGTGGGGGGGGGGGAACATTTAATAGGGGAGAATTGTTCATGTCTAACTGGTCATTAAGAATAAGTTTAGAATGGTTATATTTATTAATTTCGAAAGATTCGAGAAGATTTAATTTATAACCTTTATTTTGTTTGTGTAAAATCTTGAATTCAAAATTGGGTTGATGTTTTTCTTCGAATAGGTGGTTGGCATAAGTGGAAGTATTTCTACTTTTAGTAAAGGCATCTTCATGTTCTTTTATCCTTTCGCAAAACTTCCTTCCTGTCTGACCAATATAGACTTTCTGGCAACTCCCACAGTTAAGCAAATAAACCCCTGAACCCGATGTCTTATCACTAGTATCCTTGTTATTTTTAAGTAAGTTTCCCAAAGTATTATTAGATTTAAAGGCGGTTTGAATGTTAAGTTTCTTAAGTTTTTTTGAAATTTCTTCTGTAAGTTTACCAAAATATGTAAAACTAGAATAATTCTGTACCTCTTTTTGTATAGGGTATATTGATCTTAAGATATTAAGAAACTTAACATTCAAACCGCCTTTAAATCTAATAATACTTTGGGAAACTTACTTAAAAATAACAAGGATACTAGTGATAAGACATCGGGTTCAGGGGTTTATTTGCTTAACTGTGGGAGTTGCCAGAAAGTCTATATTGGTCAGACAGGAAGGAAGTTTTGCGAAAGGATAAAAGAACATGAAGATAAAGTAGAAATACTTCCACTTATGCCAACCACCTATTCGAAGAAAAACATCAACCCAATTTTGAATTGCAGATTTTACACAAACAAAATAAAGGTTATAAATTAAATCTTCTCGAATATTTCGAAATTAATAAATATAACCATTCTAAACTTATTTTTAATGATCAGATAGACATCAACAATTCTCCCCTATTAAATATTTTCCCCCCCACTCTTTGATTATATAATTGTATATATTACTGTAATTTTCTTATTTTTGTACATTTCATCACCTGATGAAGCCTTTGTAAGGTGAAACGATTCGTCGTGATATATTAAAAGTTTTTTGTTAAACTCTTAAACAATTGTGTTTTATTTCGAAAAGATATTAACTTGTAATTTCGTTAAACGATTTCAGGGAGAGATAGAGAAAACCACAAAATAGTTTTTTCATACACTGTGACACCCTGTTTCAACTTGCTCAATATTAATAACTGGTGTCACAATAGTACCTAATGTACAATCCTTAGAACATAAAGACACGGAGAGAGAATTTAATACTGCAGTTCCAACGCGGCCTGATTGGCTGTATCATCCTTAACAGTAATCAGGACGCGTTAAGGCCGCGTCAGAGAGAGAACGTAGAACCACAATTATTTCCTATTTCAGAAACATTGCTATAGTACTAACTAAATGCTCTAAGGTATAGTATAGCAATGGGACTTTTAATTTTGACGAATTCGGATCCACCAAAACCTCGACATGAATCGACAAGCAAGTCTTAAAATCAATAAAACATTAGATAGATTTTACCTTTATTAAAACATTAAAATGTAATATCTGAACTCGATATCTGCCTGTACACAATGCTTCACCACAATTACTAGAATATATACAAATAAATAAATACTAAGTAATGGGGTAGTAATGTAAACAGGGCTCTATAATGGAGTCTATTCTTAGTTATTTACCAACCAAAATGTTACCCAGAAGAACCAATTAATCAGCCAGCTTTTACTTTCGATTAGTAGATACCAACTTCCAACGAATACTGTTGCAATATCACGATTAGAATTAAATATTGCAATATTGTATTTCTTACTAGTTCACTAAACAATAATGTACTTTGTAAAGCAAATCGGTGGATCTATCTCATCTAATGCGCCTACTTTCAATGTTCATGATGTTGTCGTTTAATCAGATTTAATTATTGAAAACATAATAAATATTAATAGATTCATAATTACAAATAGTGAGTTTTTAATGTGTCGGACATGTTTACATGTCAGAATTTGGTCATGGCGGTAATTGGCTGTGGCTAAGAACCCGTGATTAAAATGTAAGTCGATAATGTTATCCTTCAATCAAAATTTGGACGGGTTCAACTAGTACAACATAATGTAATCTGTTATAAGTGAAACATAAACTTTAAGATGATTACATAATCAATAAATTACAATATTTAGTGGAAAAGAATTTCGCAAGAAACCTTTCGGATATCCTGTGTTTGTGTTAGAATGAAATGAAACAAAAAATGAACGCACCAAATGCATTCGTTAAGATCGTTTTCGTAATTTATAATTAGAGATTCGATAGTTTGGAGAAAGGAAGAATTATTAATAGGTAATTAGTTTGCGCAAATATTTGTCAAATTGCCAACTTGTAGCTAAATCACATGATATTATTCGAAAGAGAAATTATTTGTTTCTGTACACCAAAAATATAAAAATAAATCGAAACTTACCTCCACGTTCACTCGCAAACTTCCAACTAAAAGTTTTAGAATCGCCTCGAATCGGTTTGTTTGCAGTCATTAGCGTAGAATTTATTCACACAAATATTAATCATGATTTGGACGAAACCTGTAACAAAGAAATTGCAATTTATAACTAACTTCCCACCATCAAAATGTGTACCTAATAACATTTACGTACATTAATAAGTACTCAGTAATAATTAATCTCTATTAATAGAGAACCTTACCAAGATCGTTATTTTTTTGTAGGTATATTTGTCTGTTTATTTGAAGGAAATAATAAGGAAAATAGCTGATATTACAGACATTCTTTTGGTTAGTCATTATTGTATGTTACGTATATCCAAAACAGAAAAACATTTTTTTTGTCTTTCATTCCCACCAGCTACTCGTGCTGGTGGGTGAGCAGTCTCTCCGACCTACACTATAGTGCAAAGCTGGAGAGTAGGGCGTAAGGCCCTCTTCAGCCTCCTTACAGGAATCGTGAGAATGAGTGGGTGGTATGGTTAGGTAGAGAAAGATGAAACGGACGAAATGAAGACAGAAGAGAAATGAAAGATTATCTGTGGAGTATTACTGCTCCAGTATTTGCCTAAATGATCCAACAAGGAAACCACAGAAAACTTGGACCAGAGCAGCTAGACCCAGGTACCAAAACAGAACGATAATAAAACGTTTCTGTTTCAACTGTTTAGTAGAAATTCTTACAATTGTTTCGATGGATTATCAAAGAGACATTTCAAGTAGATGTGTAAGCTCATCTAATTGAAATGTGCCATCAGGATTGCACCATGGACTGCCTTTCTTATACCCAAATTTGCTTGATGGAAACTCTTGGTAATAATAAAATAACACAGACTGTTTGTTTCCACAATTTATTAAGTAAACTTTACAATTGTTTCACGTTACTAATGCTTCATCAGAAGTGCGACTATCAGTAAACCAATATTAAGACTACGGAACATATATACCTTAAAATTAGGGAGGGGGTTGTTTAACAAAAAGATTTAATTACGGTGAATTATTAATGTCTCTTTGGTCATTTAACAAAGTATTAGTTTTCTTATATTTATTTATTTGCATGGTTTCTAAAAGAGACAGTTTGTAGCTTTTATTTTCGTAATCTTCGTTATTTAGGTGTTTTGCGTAATTTGAGTCGGGCTTTTTATTCTCAAAAGATTTTTTGTGTTCAGTAATTCTTTTTTTAAAATGTACGTCCGGTCTGTCCAATATAGATTTTGTTACACGAAAGACAATTCAATTTGTATACGCCTGATCGATTTTTTTTATCGGACTTATCTTTATTGCTTTAATAAGTTTACCTAGCCTGTTTGTTGTATAGGATGCAATTTTTACATTCTTATTAGCAAAAAGTTTTTTTAAACTGTTACCAGAGTTATTTAAATATGGTATCGTTTTGTAATTATCATTTCTATTACATTTAATGAAGGGGTAAAAGTTGTTTATAAATTGTTTGAACAGTAGTTTATTTAATATAGTATTTACGATCTTATCCTTATAATTATTACTAACTGCTAAGTGTAATTTTCAATTCTTTTTCAAAATCTAATATAATATATCGAATATGGAGCAGTGAACTTAGAAGCTACGATACAATCAATCTTGTAGCATTTGGTGTACCTATATTAAACTGTATATTCACAGGATGGTGTACTATCATCTCTCTTTTGGGTTCCGTACCTGAACTAAACTAAATAACTTTAACCTAGGTATAGTTGAATGTCTATGCTTATGCTATACTCTCAATTTATTATGCTTACGCTTAATTCTCATTTTTTATGTGATTGCTAAATGAATTATTGATTGAATGTTCTGTTGAATGCTGTTATTGGATATTTGGTTGAATACCATTGAATACAAAAATGCTTATTTCTATTAATATAATAATTTCCTTCCAAGAAGGTAGTAACCCAAGCTATTTAGGCTTCCGCGAAGTAAGTAGTATCAAGGCTGCCATTGCAAACCTGAATTTAAATTAGGGAAAGTTATTATACCGTTATAATATTTACAACCTTGAAAAGTACCTAAATCTACTAAGGGTAAGGACAATAAAATGATGTACCAAGACAGTCATACACCAACAAATTTTATGAAATTTACAGGCATAATGATTTAACAAAAGTAAAACCAATGATAATATTGTAAGACAGGCTGACCTAGTATGTATATGTTGTATCTCGCTTTTATTAACTTGAAGATAACATAAAGTAATTATGTCCAACTAATCTTTGTAATTTTTGTAGATAGTCCCGGGCTAATTGGTCGAAACGTTGCAATATGTAAATATTAATTTAAAAAAAAATGGAGTGTTTCTTTGTTTAGTTGCAATTCAACTTATTTAAGTTAATACCATTAACTTCTGAATAAAACAACCAAACTGAAGATAATAAGTTTATTACTTAAAAGTCGAAGCACATCTGAGGGATGAATGCCCTTGTACCAATATTAATAACATTCTATTCCTATAAAGCCTAGTCACTATCAGTGAACTATGGCTGTTTACTTAAATTATGAGAAAGTTAATATTGTTCAAGTATTGTTATTTCTAGTATATGAAATACTTATCTATAAAATATTTATATCTTACATATATCTTGTGTCACTGAGAAATCTAAAGGTAAAACGTAAGCATGTTTGATGAACTTAGATTATAAAAATTAGTCGTAATGTTGAATCGAAACTCTAAACAAGTACAAAATTAATAGATGTTTACTTTTTGCGAGTGATCATCCTACAATATTATAAATGGAAAAACTGGTTTGTGGTAGCTAAAGTGTATGATACAAAAGCCTTTGTTTATTGGTTGATGAAATAAATTATTTCACCGGTACACAGATGTACCACTTCTTTTGATTCCTAGTGATCTGTGCGCTTGATGTTTAGTGTACAGAGATTTTATATCTGGTTCCAGCTTGGGTTATGAAACAATATCACAGTTAATTTAGGCTAATTTTGTGCAAAAATATCGTTACTAAGCGAGTTTAAAAGATCCTGGGTTCCCGCGACAAGAGACACAACATAGTGAATAGCTGACAAGTTCACTTAACGACTCTAATCACTCAATTGAGATTTTGGTGGCGTCAAAGGAATTATATTTAATAAATTAAGCCCTCTATTAAAAAAAAACTGTTTTTTCAAAAAATTTGTCGCTTACATCAAGCATTGTATGTAAAAAGCCCGTAGCGAAGGGGGTAAAGTCATGTCGAGTCAATTCTCAAATTGCCCCCCTCCAACCATCGAATTGCCCCCCTGTGGGGGGTCTAAATAAAATTTAGATGAAAGTAAAATTTACCAAGTGACAATTATAGTAAAATAAAGTGAGTGTATCTTTTATTAATTATTATTACTTTTTGTACTCGCATTGTTTGTTCTGCATCACTTTCAAAATTATGTGTATGACAGAAACCACGAACTTTGAAATTCTTGGAGTAAGTTTGGGGTAGACATGCAGTTAAAGTTTAATAGGTGGAGGCACGTCATGTCGCGGTTGCCGACCCATCGAGACAGCGAAAGACGCCAATATAATATACCTACCCGAGTTGCAGAATTGCAAACATAGCACATTTATTTTAACTTTAATGCCAAACAGATAAGGGATCTTGTTGGTACGTACCTTTTATTGTTAGTAAAATCACATTTGCAAATCGATTCGTTCATTTTTTTTTTGTACTATGAATCTTATACTTACATTTTTTAAACTATTGAAATACAAAGGCTCTATGGGGTGATCAATAATATTAATAACAGTACACAGTTTAGTTTTGTTAATTCAATTAAAAGTCGCAGGTTTTTTATGTTTAAATAGAATAAAATTATGAGCAATGTGATTAATACAATGGTCTTGGACTATATTTTACATATTTAGTCTTATTATTGGTTCTATTTGAGAATATCTCATCATGCTCTTGATCTAGATATCGCATTGTAGAGGGTTGCTCTCTTCGGGGATTCTTGCTACTTATAAATCTCATGAAAATTTATATGTTATTATTGAAAATACTTACAAAAGTACCATTGAGTACCTTTTTTTAATTAGTAAATAATTTCATATTCAAAAAACAGTTGACAGATACAAATATATGTATTAACATATTTTGAAAAGTTACTACTTTTTAGGTACTATGAAGAGTATTTTGAATTGGTCATTTATAGATTGTCTCGTTAGAAAAGACCACGATAGCGGTTATATTAAATATAAGATTTCAATTACCTAACCTAACAAAATCGTATTAGGCTTCAGAAAGAATTAGAAATTTGAAAGTTTTTCAGCTTTCCCAAAATAAATCATTCCTTTCTTATGATTTAACAATTCTAAGAACAATTTTTATTAAACAATTCATTTACAAGTTGTTGTAACAAACTTGAACGTAGAAATTCGTGGTAATTGTCAGATCTACACCATTTTATATACTGCAGGTAAAAGTTTAACCGACTGTATATTATAATAATTATTATTACAAATTATTACATGTATTTTAAATGTATAGAATATTGAAAGGGTTGATGACGATTAGGCGATGTTTGTTCTCCCCTACAATGATTTAACGATACGGCGGACTGCGACCAACAATAAGATTTTGGTACTACCTCTGTAGCGATATTTAGTTACGTTTATTTTTATTTATTTTATCTGTATGTTTACATTGCAATTTATTTCAGGTATGTAATGTAGTTATGATATATTAAAATTTTATTGTATAGTATTGTATTGTGTATCATAGTGTTATCTTGTAAATATTCTTTTCTTACAATTATATTTCTATACTTGCTCTTTACCTGCTCTGTATCTATTCTTCCCTTAACGAGAACTTAATTGCTTCAGTACTTTCTTATAATCCCTCTTAACAATTCAACTTGTATACTAACAGCATGCCGTCTATAATTCTTACTTTTCCTAATAACAATTTAACAATGGGTTTCTTCGGTACATTTGGATTTTCAATATTGTATGTTATCGACCTTTTCAAATTCATCCCTACTATGACTAACAAACTTCTAGCTCCCCTCTATTCTATTTTTCTACATTATTATTTTAATAACTACAATCAGTTCTCTTTCGATATTCCTTGCTACAACATAAATTATTCACTTCATTTAGTTTTATATTCATTTTTACTTCTAGTCTACATTAAATTTTATCAGTCAATTATAAATTTATTTTTGGTTCAGTGCTTTATTTTCTTCGTCTCCTATAACATGTAAACTCAAAGAGTCTAAACTTCTATCATCGCATGTTGGGTGTGTTATTACTTGGATTAGCACAAAATTACGATGTGTACACATGTTCTATGTTCATTGAGTCCCTTGGCTTCATCATTGGAATAAAGCTGTTATTTTCTGACAAATAAAATAAATACTAATTTAGATACTATTACAGGGAAAGTTAACTTTTGTTAAACTACAAAGTTCCCTTTCTTTCTGTAATAGCCGAATTCTCAAACGAAGACGCCAATCTGCTAATTACATCTTTTCTACTGTATACTTCTGAAAAGCCACAAGAAATCAGTTTTAGTATACTTTCCCACAGACATCTGAAGGTAAATGAAAAGTTGATATCACAGTGTCGCACCCTATAACTTGCTCCGGCAAAGTACTTTGAGGAAAGAATTATTCTTAGCATTTTACATGGTCAGTTAAACTTTTACCGGTAGTGTAGATATTAGACAAAGCATAAAAACTAACTCGATAATATAGATATACACAATCAAAAATTAAGAATTTTCAGAAAAGGACATTAAATTAAGATTACAGCTCTACATCCTTGGTTTGATCATTAAATTATCAAGTATCAACAATGTTTATAAAGCGATTGTCTTAATTGTTAAATCTACTAATCTAGAAAATAGAGGAAACGAAATAAGAAAATGACGAAAATTGATTGTTGAATATTCATGGGAAAAACTCTGGTGATATAACCATTAAGTATATTGCAAAATGTTTACAAAAAATAAATCTTCAAGGTAACGGCATAGAAATCCATTCAAACACATTTCACCAGTAGATAAGTCAAAAGAAAAAATTATATTCAAATCAAACATTTAAAACACATTTGTTGTGCTTCTGCAATTTGGTAACATAAGACAGAAAATAATTTAATGAAATTACGTGCAATTACTATTACATTAAATATAAATCTAAATACTTTTGAAATCATTTTGTTACGAAAATTACACAAATACATTTTGAAAACTAATTACCATAAATTACATAGTAATAGCACAGTTTACTTATGAAATATAAACAATTTGGTAGAAAAACGTTAGTAGGTATTATGTAGGCACCTTATCTATTATCATTTATGAAACATATATCAAAAGCGAATATTTAAAATTGCCTTTTTTCACTGGTTCGTAGCCAATTATTTGTGTGTTATTTAATTACGTCAAGAACTGTTGGTTACTAGCACTAGCAAAAGTTACATTTTTGAAACGGGTCCAATTTTTAATTTATTGTCAAAACATGCAGGTAGACTATTTTTTATTTGTAGACTATTGAATGACGTACAAGTAAACAACATTGTTTTCATAACATCAAAACTGCAATAATCAAATCAATAAATTATAATTCCATGGGTAATCATCATCATCACTACCTAACAATGCTCTACGTATCTATGGTGATAGCGAATAAGTAGATTTGTAAGGCAATTTTGAGAAGCTATCTCCTGTCATGCATGATGCAAAACTATGGAATTACCCGACCATTAAAACATCTAATTAACTTTAATTAATTTTGACGTATTGGGTCTTTAAATGTTAATATTCAGTCGTCATAGGTTCATAACAGGCGGGCTGAAAACTTCGTAGGCTGACCCATAGATGATGCTACTAGGATCAAATCCATATGATTTTTAGTTAGTCCTAACCTTCAAAAAACGCGCGTATAAATTTGACAGCTATTGCACTATTAGTATCTGAGTTATAGCATTTTTAGTGAAACAACTTTTGTTACTTTGAAAAAATGGATAAAAAGGAATTTCATGTTTTAATAAAGCATTGCTTTTTGGCGAAAAAAAATACTGTTGAAACCAAGGCTTGGCTTGATAAACATTATTCGAACTTTGAACCAGGAAAATCAACCGTGGAAAAGTGGTTTACTTCATTTAACGAGGCGAAATGAGCACCGAGGACGATGCACGCAGTGGACGCCCCAAAGAGGCTGTTACCAACGAAAACATCAAAAAAGTCCACAAAATAATTTTTGATAACCGTAAAGTGAATTTGATTGAAATAGCTGAGACTCTAAAGATATCAAAGGAACGTGTTGGTCATATCGTGAATGAATATTCGGATATGCCAAAGCTCTGTACAAAGTGGGTGCCGCGCGAGCTCACAATCGACAATCGACCAAAAACAACAACGGATCGATGATTCTAAGCAACTCCAATGCGTGGAAAGACGCAAAATTCGGCTGGCAAGGTTATGATATCGGCATCAGTATTCTGGAATGCTCATGGTATAATATTCATTGACTATCTTAAAAAGGGGAAAACCATAGACAGCGACATTACGTAGCGTTATTAGAGCGTTTAAAAGACGAAATCGCGGATAAGCGACGTCATTTAAAAAAAAAAGTGGTGTTTCATCAAGACAATGCACCGTGTCACAAATCAATGAAATTGATGGCTTCCACATCCACCGTACTCTCCAGATCTTGCCCCCAGCGACTTTTTTCTGTTCTCAGACCTCAAGAGGGTGCTCGTTGGACTGAAATTTCGCGCCGATGAAGAGGTAATCGTAATTGCCGAAACTGAAGCCTATTTTGAGGCTAAAAACAAATCGTATTATTCCCATTAAAATGGTATCGAAAAATTGTATAAGCGAAATAATCGTTTTATCGCCCTTGAAGGGAACTATATTGAACAATAAAATCAAATTCTATCAAAAAAAATAATTTTTTCTATGCTGGCCTATGAACTTTTCAGCCCGCCTGTTAGATATGATATAACTACGTTTAATTAAAAATTTAATAATTAAAATAAGTAAAATCACTTTTAAATGTAAGTAAGAAACTTGATTACTCTTGAGAAGGGTATAATTATACCGAAACAATTGTAGAGTTGTTACAAAACATATTCTGAAACATTTAAAAGTCGTTTTACTTATTTTAATTATTATTTAAAAATTGTAAAATGTGCAAACTAATTCTTTACACTTCTAGTGTTATTTCTGACGCTTAAAATTGCTAAACAAAATTATTGGGTGTTTAAAAGTATACGGGGACGAAACGCCTCCTTGCATCTATGAATGTTGATATCTTGTCTAGATAATGTTGTTAGCCTAGAGGGTAGAATTATATCTGGTTTTATTTAATTTTATAATAGACGGATTTTCAAAAATACTCGGAACGTGATCTAACAATAGGCTCAGTTTTCATAGAATAACTTATACATTAATGATACTTAATAAATATAACAATAAGCTTAATTTTAGGTTTGCTTAAGTGTTTATGAAAATGACACCTATTTATATGTTTGTGAAGTGTACATAAGAAAAATGTTTTATAAAAAATGTTATTAGCCTAGAGGGTAGAATTATATCGATTAATTATACATGAATACTTAAATTTCATTAGGCTCTCAATTTTAATAGGCAGCTGCTCATCAATATGGCGGAACTTTGGTGACATACATCAAGGTGGAAAGGCCATGGAATGCAAGTCATGCATCATCAACAACACTACCTATCCGTTCCAACTTTTACGGGTTGTACTAGTTGATTATAATGTGACAAATATAATTTCTTTGACTAATATTCCCACAATGTCCATTGAACTCATAAACAAATCGGGGGTTTAATGGGTTTTTGTTAATAATAGTGGTAAATTCGGCCCGAAGAATTTTATTGGGCCCAAAAATAAAATGTAAATTCGGCCCGTTACTACTCAGGTAATTTTGGTAATTATGATAGGTAACGAAGTAGGAAGATGGTTAGGATATTGTTTTGGACTTTTATTTGTGGACCCTAAAGACGTTGGAGAAGTTTTTGCCTTCAATTTATCTGAAATGAAACCGAACAATGAAAAACTCGAAATTTCTGTTTTCGATAAAGTATTGTTTTATTTTGTTCTAATATAACTATTACTTTTATAACCAATGTATGTATAATATAAGGACAAATAATTGAACTGATGGGAAGAACCATAAATAAAAATCCTACTAAACACATTAAAAACTCATTATTATTGTTTCGGTAATAAATATTTCTACTGGGCCCAATTTACATGTATATTAGTTCGATTTGTTCATGCGGGCCGAATTTACATTTTGACTTAATTACTTTTTCTACCTGTCTTAATGACCGGGCCGAATATGTCTATCCCCAAACAAATTTGGTTAAAATTAAATAAACATTCAATAAGTAATTACATACTAATCTTTATACATATAATTTTTAACTCGTACTTGTCTAAATCTCTTTTATGGATTTATAAAATTCCGAAAGTTTTGTCTGTAGACTATGGGATATGATAAGGGTTAAAAAATTATGATTTCATTTCGTAAGTGGTACCTTTTTTATTCCCTAACGTAAAAGAGAAGAAAGAAACGAGAAAATATTATTAAGACTACTTCATAATTTGCGAGAAATGTTTGGCCATTGTTTTTATTTTATATTGGCTTTTATTTATTTCTTTTTTTTTTTCGAAAAAGCGACAATTTAACGATTCGTGTGAAGCGGCACGTACTACCTAAAGCAAATTCAGTAAGACACTGGAATGAGTTAAAAGGTTCTAGTACTGATGGAACTGGAACTACGTACAGATGTATATATACATATATAATGTACATATATTTACTTACGTAGATAGAGTTATCGATTTTCTCACCTGGTTGCGTGGGGCACTTGTATAATAAAAAGTAAATTAGCTTTTCTTTCTATTTTACTTAATTTTACCCTAAAACGTGAACAGACGTGACGTACGTCCTCGAGAATCAATAGACAGAGAAAGGACTTGAATCACACAAAGGACACAGAGGAATTAAAGTAATTGAGTCGCTAGGGAGCAAAAAATAACATGGATATTACATGTAGATATACGATACATACAGAATTTTTCATTATTGATTTTATTAAATGTTATGGAAAGACTTGCATCTATCTAAACAAAGCATGTACAAATACACGTGAATAGAAAATAAATATAAAGAAACCGACTGATTTGTTTAAAAAAATTAAAAAAAAAATCCGGCAGTTTCTTTAACTATTATTATCAGTTTTGACGAGTTATACAGTGAAGTAACGCTGAGGAAACCAAACAAAAATCTCAGAATCATCAGATTGTTTGGTTTCGTTGAGAATTCTTTATTCTTTAAGATATAATGTGCACAGGGTACCACTTTATATTTTCAATATTTATATACTTAGTAACTATTCTTTCAAATAAAAGAAATTAAAATTGTGCCCTATGCAATCCACATGTTAGAAAAACTTAAAAAAATCGTCAAAAACTGCTTTCCGATACCATGTTTGTGAAATTTTCTCAATACCTCACACGAATACTAAAAGTATTATGAATTTCTGATAAGAAATTACATCTTGAAGTAACTGGCTATTATAATAATAAGTTGTTAGATCAGTTTTGAATGTTTCCTTTTCTAGCTCAGAATGGATCAAAAATTACCCTTATTTGGCCAGCTCATTTGGTTATAGGAATCTCAAATAGAAGGTATAGTTAAGAATGGGTTATGAGCCTCCACAGCCTCAGGATTTACTAACCTATAAGCCTTATGCAATAAAAAATAAAAAATGAAAAAATTACATTTTTTAAATTGTGGGGTATCTATGGTGGTGAATGGGATCAGAAAAATGTAAGAAAATCATATTTTGAAGGTCCTGCATACAGTTTATGGGTCGGCTAAACCTCTGTCTATCGGGGCCGATAACCGTTTAGCCCCATTTGTAAAGAAGAATTTAGTCATTTTTAATAAAACTTGTAAGAATGCAAGAAAACAAATTGAAAAATGCTATTAAGATATTAATAATGACAATAATAATATAATTAACATGATGTAAATTAGCTAAGAAGAAAAACACAAGATGGATAGTTTCACCAATTTATTTGCTTAACTCGACAATATTGCTTCAGTCCAAAGGGACCACATTATCATGACTATTGTGCACTTATGGTCCCTTTGACCCGAAACAATATTGTAGAGTTAAGCAAATAAATTGGTGAAACTATCCCAGGGCCGTAGCCACGGGGGGCTCCAGGGGGCTGAGTCTCCCCTAGAAGGATCTCAGCCCTCCTCAGCGAACAGCCGACAGAGAGTCGAGTTTAATAGATTCAATCAGGATCATCGATGCAGTCAATCAAAGTTTGGAAGGAATGAGGAATGATACATCCTTCGATGACATCTTTCATAAAGTCACAACAGTTCTTAGTACTAATTCGGATGCCATATCTCAAGATGGACCGAATCCGAAGATATAAAGAAAAGCAAGCAAATTGTTAATGGATTTCATAATTGCTGGTAAAATAGGTGAAAGATCTGAAACCGATGACGATCTTTCGCAAATTTTGAAAGCTTTACACATGGAAACTTTGGATTTGATGCTTGCGGAACTGCACTTGAGTTTTTCTCTTAACAAAGATCTTTGCACGGCCATTACAAATGTCGAGAAACTGAACATCGATGAAATAGGAATTCTGAAGAAATTATAAATCCAGGTACCATCACCATGTGAAATAAATGTTATACCTTTGGATGTAGTACAGCTGTTTGTGAGTCAGCATTCTCTGTACTTACACGGATCAACAGACCCCAAAGAATGTCTATGAAGCATCAACGACAAGCTAATTTAATTCATTTGGCGTTTGAAAAAGTTTATACGAATAATATTGATTTGTTTGACTGTAAATTGCGAAAATTACAACTGTTTTAAGATATACTAATTATTTTAATTGCGCCCACCCAAAAAGTCCCTCAGCCCCCCTGATATCATGGGTTGGCTACGGCTAGTTAAATTGAAAAATGTCAAAATGTCAAGGTTTGATTTTTATGTTCTAATTCTTGGTACAATTTTACTTATTAATCTTTTAACTATTCGGTAATAGCGAATCGAATTGAAAAACAACAAAATTGAAAAGAATCAAATTTGTTGTACGTATCTTTTAGTTCACCTTGTAAATCTGTATACAGTTTAAATAAGGAATCTTGTTTTATTAATATAATCCGCATCCTGTATTTTCTTCAGATACTTGAAGTTTCAATAAAACTTTCCTTCGTCTAGATGAAAGCGGGATTCAATTCAATCGAATACAAAACAATAATAAACTTTGCTCGTTAGAGAATTATAATTCCTAATATTGTATCAGACGTTCAAGATACACCTAGAATAAAACCACTTTTAATAATATTTAAACATTCACTGATGTACTCTCGATGAAACATTTTTAATAAAGGAAACAGAAAAAGAAAGGAAATGTTTCAACAAAACTGTTTATTTCTCGACAATTGTTTACACCTCTAA
Source organism: Agrilus biguttatus (assembly GCA_963921985.1). Taxonomy (NCBI): domain Eukaryota; kingdom Metazoa; phylum Arthropoda; class Insecta; order Coleoptera; family Buprestidae; genus Agrilus; species Agrilus biguttatus. Next base: position 10,514,625 of record OY998122.1, read on the forward strand.
AAGGTCATTTTCAAGAGTATAATAGTAACTAAGGCTAAGATGTTAAACATGGGCTTTTATACATAAATAAACTATAAAGTGGGGGTAAACGAAAACAATTAGAGTTGTGTGATTATTAATGGTGTGTTGTATATATTTATTTCTTTTTGATTATTAACTAAATTTTTACAATTCAGGATGGCATTTTGTATTTCCAGATTTTCTAGCAGTGTAAGGTTTTTACCTTTTGATTGAGAATGTAGTAGTTTTACGTTACTAGTATCTATGTTATGGTTGTTTGTGGTACAATGTTCTGCTAAGCCTGTTGTGTATTTTTTGTTTTTTACGCTATCCAAATGTTCTTTTAAGCGTGTTTTAGCAGAACGACCACTCTGACCTATGTAAATAGCATCACAATATTCGCAATTTATTTGGTAGACCCCACTTCTTTTTTGTTTGTCTATTTCTAGTTTATTGTTAACCAATATTGATTTAAGGTTATTTTTATTTATTTCGGTGGCGTATATGTTAAAATGTTTCAATTTATTTTTAATTTTGTTACTAGTGTTTTTGATGAATTTTAAGGCGAAAAAGAGTTGATTTTGCTTTTGGGGGATTGTGAAAAATTTGTGCACGAGTTCTTTATGAAGTAGGTTTCCAATTAATTCTAATTTCTTCCCGCTGTTTATTGTAATCTCTTTTCCACTTTCTCTAACTCCTGCCTATTGCTTAAAATATTACAAAAAGACGATCTAAAACAACAAAAAAATTTTGCGCTCAATAATTTCAGAGAGAGAGCCACGCTTATTCGTCAAACTTCAATTATTTATTTCGCGATTTGGAAGCTCGTTCGTATGCTCTAATAGCATATAATAAAACTTCCTGATAAGAAAGACCACCATACTTCCTCGTCCATAGAATAAATTATGGATAATAATAATAGTATAGTAGATTGCTTTTCACCATGCTCCTTGAGAATAGCTAACCTTTTCCGATGTAGATAACCTACTTTGTTAGAACTACTGAAATGGTCGGAAGGAGTTCAAAGGTACACGAACATGATATCAATGTTTGCTGAAGTTTTCGGCGGTAAATGTAAGAAGGACTTATTACGGTTAAGTTGCATCTAAATGATAATCGAATAAACAAACAAACAAAAGAAACAAATTACTAATTAGGTTTATTGGTTTAGGTCAAAAATTTCTAGTATTCACTATCTATAAATTGAAACAAGTTACAGAAAAACAATTATTATGTTTTTGGTCAGAAATTTATCGAGACCACCAGACACGGATCGCGATTTCGCTCTTACAAGAAGCTCATCAACGTGCCATAGGCGGTCTCGATAAATTACTGACCAAGCTGTAATGTTCCGTAAAGAACAGCTAATATAATAATAACATAGAGACAATTGTTGCCTTGTCCAGTTTAATATCTTCTGTAGCAGCTAAAATCCACTAGATGGCAACAATTGCCTCTATGTTATTATTATATTAGCTGTTCTTTACGGAACCTTACAGCTAGGCCAGCAATTTATCGAGACTGCCTATGGCACGCTGATGAGCTTCTAATAAGAGCGAAATCGCGATCCGTGTCTGGTGGTCTCGATAAATTTCTGACTAAAAGCATAATAATTGTTATTGTTAAGTTTTACGTGAATTCACTATGTAGGCTGCGTTGTTGATTCAACTGGACAAGTTTAAATACCTCAGTGAGGCCTTGTCCAGTTTAATCTTTTGTAGCAGCTAAAATCCACTAGATGACAACAATTGCCTCTAGTTATTATTACGTTAGAGAAGACTAATAGCTGCAGTATAGCATTTGGGACAACGCCTACCAAGGGGTGTGATACCAGAAGTATCGAAAATCTAACCGAACATAACCTAAAGCAACGTAACCTAACCTAACCTACAGTACTACTCCATCTTGATTAAGCCCTTTTTAATTCATTATCATTATTTTGGATCAGAAAGGTTGTGATACCTGTGACTCTCACCAAAGTCTTCCCCTACTCATGGGGTTTCCATGGAGGTGTCTCACCTCCTGATGGGCGTTACCTCAAACACTTCAGCAAAGCTACGTCTCTTCATGCGACTAATCAGTAATTTCTTTTTTTGTAATATAATTTTGTATACATTTGTGGTTTGTTCCTAAAATGTTATGCCTAAATATGGACTGCCATCTATACGTGAAAATTAAAAGTTACAATATGAATTATCAGTAGTCAACAATGACACACTAACGATAGCTTCGAGACAGGAAGCTACTTCGACGACCTCAATACCTCTGAAGATGTCAGCCGTAGACTCTGACGAAACGTCAGGAAGAAAATAAGACTTTAAACCACAGCCATCAAACCCGGAAAATCATTCTTATAACAAGGAAATGTTCTTTTAATTTACCAAATTTCAAAATTTGTTTTAAAAGATTTTTATAGAAATAATCGATAGCGTTATTACACAAAAATTTGATAATTGTAAAATTACGGTTGAATTAATAAACTAAATGTACAAAAATAACCTTTACCATTGTATGTCAGATGTTTATAGGTATTTTATAGTCTTCAATAAGTAAATACATACAGAAATACATTTTGTTGACAAAGCATATTAAGCTTCTTCATTATCGATTTCCACGAGCCGACACTGGTGAAATGTTTCTGAGAACCTAGCAATACTTGTAAGAAGTGGCAGTAAGTGAAAAACAAAATAATAACAAATTCCTAAAATAACCCATTTTAACATTTATATAGAATTGCAGCGTTCCAATGTTTCAAGTGTTCCTTAAATATATTGTAATGTTTTTTGAAAATATATTGGATTTTAAAATTACAATTTAATTTTGTGATTGTTATAAATACATAACGATATCTATCGACTTTGTGAGGGTGCCAATTGAAGCGTATGGACGTCAATACTGGGTATCTGAAATAACGTTTATCAAATTCGGTCCAATCGTTTCTTTTCTTTGTTCAAACAAAAAGACTGTAAAAAAGTAATTTCAGGATATATTGAAAATATTTATGGGGCAAACCATATTTTTAAATATGTATTGGAATGTTTTTATCAAGTAAAATTTTATAGTTTTTATTTTATTTTATAAACATAAAAATAGTAAATAATAATAATAATAATGACGTCACACAGCTTTTGAGTTAATACTAAAAATGTGAAAAAATGACGTTCTTCCCTTTCGTAGTAGAAATTGAAAACTGTGGTAAAAAAATTAATTGAAAAGAGACTCACCCTAATTAGCATTAAAAGTGTTTCGCCCACACTAAAAGATCAATATTTTTACATTAGAAATAGGTGAAACACGTGTCCGCTTAAAACAGTTTTAACGGTAATTAGGGTGAATCTCCTTTTAATGTATTTCTTCCACTTGTCCCCATAATTTTCAAACCGAAAAATTTGAAATTATTCATACAAATAGAAACGTTATAGGTTTCCAAAAAAGGAAACTGTTACTTTACATTCTGTAACGTTTTAGGTAAGTATAGGTATAATAAGCGCACGTTACGGTGGAGAATAAATTCAAATGGCGCCGAGTGCGCAGTGGACTTTACTGAACAACTTGGGGGTAATTCTCCGCCCCACTTAAGCACATAAATAACCCATAGGCGGCGATGCAAAACAAAATTTTGTGAATAATTTCACATTTATATTAAAGAAAAAAACGAATTTCTTTTATTTTATTTTTTTGAGGACATTCATATAATAATTTGCGATTTCAGGTATACAGTACAAACTCATTGTCTGTTGAAGATGTTTATGTAAATATCTATTAAAATCTTGTATACTCAAAATCTTTTCTTTCTACCTTTACAACTGTGTAAATATTTCAACTATCAAAATTCTTTTGTATTGTATTAGTTTGTGTAAACATTTTGAGTATTCTATTCTAAATCCTTTGTATTGTATATCTATCTGTGTAAATATTTAGTTCGTCTGTATTTTGCTTTCCTCCCTTATTACTATTTTATGAGGAGTTTCTTCGGTGATTTAAGTCTTTATTTTATTTCTTAAAATTCTTTATCTCAAAAATTTCCAACTTTAATACTTTTCTATTGGTACCCTACTTTTATCTACTACCCTTTCTCTTACTTCACAATTTCGACTTTATTTCTTTTTTCTCTAAAATAGTTAGTTCCATCTGAATCTTTCATCCCTCTAAATCATTTTCTTCCGTTGTTCTGATTTTGTTAAATATATTATTGTTGTTTGTATCGTTATTGTTATTTAGTTTTATTTACTTTGTTCTTCTAATTATCAGAACACGATAGTCGAAAGTTATATTGTTGTTACTGATTAACATTTCCATCAAAATGATGAATTTAGGGAAGAGAAAAGTTATTTTTTGTATAAAATATTTCAATGCTTTCTTTTATTTATTGTGTTTGTATATATTTTTTGGGTCCTGTGTGCTCTTGTATTGTTTCTTCTTTTTGTATATATTTTTCATTGTTTAGTATTTGTGTATTCGTTTTGTATATAAAGGTTTGTTAATTGCAAATTATTAGTTTTTTTTTGTTTGGAGTTTCCACGTCGAGCATCAATCCATATTTATTGCATCGAGAGGATTTGTTATCTAAAGTACAATTTAATTGCCTACAGCCCTGCCCATCTCATAAAGTAACGCAGACCTTCTTGTTCTCCCGTCTTCTTAACGCGCGCGAGTTATACATTAACCATTGATTCGCCGGTTCTATTGACACTTGGTGAGTTTTTATATTTTGTACCGTTTGAGTAAAAACGAGAGAAGCAAGTCATGATTTATACGCGCGTCTTTTGAAGGTTAGGACTAACTAAAAATCATATGGATTTGGTGAATCATAACTTTAGAAACAATGCAAACCGGAAATTAAAACTATTTATAATATTGGCAAATTTGCGTAAATTTAGATTCAACATTCCACCTTACTTTCGAATGCAGTGAGTGCAGAAATAATGCACAATATAAAAATGTATCTATTATAAAAAAACAAAAATAAAAACATGCACTTTGTCATAGACAGTTCTGGCGGAATACTAACCTACCTGCCTATTGCCTAAAATAGCGTTTGATGAATTAATGCAGATAACGTAGTGAACGCCATCTGTAGATCTACAGCTACGCTATGGGTTCAATTGAACAAGTTGACGTCCTTATTAGAAAATGATTTTGTTTAACATTACTGAATCCAACAAATAAGTAGAAAATATCTACAGATGGCGCTCACACCGCTGTCTGTATTAATTCATCAAACGCTGTTTGTAAGCAGCAGGTAGATTGCTTGGTGTTAACAGTAATTTTACAAAACAAAATTAATGAATCACTGACACAAATTCTATGAGGTTTCATGTTGCCGTATTTTGGAAGTTAACTCAAATGCAGTGGCGGCACCATATTAATGTTAAATTCTCTTTTGTAACTTTTGTTGCCTTCAGTGTAAATTTAGTTTTGGGGTTCTCTACTCAGTTTTACTTTTACTTATTTTAATTACGTTTTTAACATAAGGTATTAAATTTATTCTGTTCAATTTAATTATATCAATACTTCTGTAACTTCGTTGTAAGCATAATTTTGCAGTTTCTTATTACCTCTTATTATGTCTTTTCCCCTTGATGATATCCCACACGTACTTGACCGGTTTACATACAACTATTCAGGTGAAGTAGCTAAAGAGGCTTTTCATCTCTTTTATGAATAGTATCGAAGTTTATTTTACTTACACCAATTTCTGTTATAATTATTTTTTGAATTACGATAATTGAAGAAATTTCATGTAAAAAAGTGGCCTTAATATACATAATAAATACCCAAAAGAAGAGCTAGGAGCGTGACCGCCGCATCTCTGCAAGTCCGAGCGGGTTGCCTAGCCCGTCTTCCAATAGGGAAGAGATACCCAGTCAATTACATTTGGATACTTTTAAAAAGCATAAACAATTTACATATACACGGTTGCTAAAATTTCGAGTCCCTACATCTAATAAATACGTCATTCAATGTTAATAAGAAGAACTAATTGTAAACCAGTTCATTCGGAATGATAATATTATAAAGTTAGTGTTCTATGTAGAAAAAGTTAGTGTTCAGCAGATCACAAGCTCTTACGGAGAAACCGCCACTGCTAGAGGAGCATGTTTTTTGTCAATGCGCTGCACTCCCAAACATGAACAGTAAGTAAGGTACACGTTTGGTTTGTCGAAGTGAGCTAAAAATAAATACCAAAATAAACGCGAGTTATTTTGTGCAAGCGAAAATAATTTTTTTGAATGAACTGCGCTTAAACGTTACTTAGCATAACAGAGAGACGAGGAACGGTCAAGCGACTATGAATTTTTGTTATTTGTCGTTGAAAATATGTTCCGTTCGTAAACAAATTTGTTGACATTGATAAACCTGTTATGAAACGGTGGCTTATTTATGTATGTGCATGAAGTGTTTATAATTTTTTCATAATGGCGGAGGAATTGAAATCAATTTGATATAGAAACGAAATAATGTCGAAGCTTCGTTTAAAAATAATTTACAATTTTCCAACCAGTGCATCAAAAATCCTTGAGTCTTTTATAATCTTATTACATTAAAGTAAGTAATTCAATTTAGTTAATGTTTTTAAAAATATTTAACAAATTCTTGCTGATCAGAATTCTGTCAAAACCGTCAGACGTGGATCGCGCCGTTGAACCCTTTGGTTCTCATCAGCACGCTCTAGACAGCTCCAACCGAACACCATTTTTTTTGCTTTTAGTTTATCCTCGAGGAGGGGAAATCTTCAAAAGACACCCACCGAAGAGGGGGTAGTGTCGGATTCGTCGAGTGCGGAGCGTAGGATCCGCATGTAGGTGCCTAGGAGGATTTTAAAACGGTGGGGATGGCAGCTCCATATGGGAATGGAGTAGGAGCAGATGCTCCTGATAATTGTGTTGAACGCACGGATTTTGGTTTGGTGGGAGATTGAACTGTTGTGGAAGAAGGGCTTGAGAGAATTGAAGGTACCCAGGGCCTAGGCTCGGGTGGTTTGTATTTTTTGTCGCCAAGAGAGCTTTCTGTCCAAGCGACGCCAAGATAGGCTACGGAATTGCTCCATTTGATGGGGTGGTTATTTACGGAGATGAGAGGAGGGGTTCGGTTCCTAAAAGATCTCAATGATTTTTGAATTACTGTATCTTATACAGCTAATAACACCACTAAACGTTACCAAAGATTTCTGGAAAGGAATGCCATTAGTGCGGACAATACTGTTGAAAATTGTAACTGAACAAGGGGACATAGTAAATTTTACAATCGCAAATAAAAGAGATCAGATATACGATGATAAATATAATAATCTTAATCTTACTATGAACTACTAATAATAATAGAACCAATTGCAAATAACTGAGCGGCGTGGTCTAGTACAATAGATAATTTATTGGCATTCGGGAGGTCACCGGTTCGAACCCGGGTTCGGCTGCTCTAGTCCAAGGTTTCTGTGGTTTTCTTGGATTATTTAGGTAAATGCTGGGGCAGTAATATTTCACAGCTAATCTTTCACTCCTCTTCGTTCGTCTCATCTTTCTTTCTCTAACCACACCACCCACCCATTCCCACGATTCCTGAAAGGAAAGTGAAGAGGGCCTTACGCCCTACCCTCCGGCTTTGCACTACAGTGTAGGTCGGAGGAACTGTCCGCCCACCAGCACGAGTAGCTGGTGGGAATGACGCACAAAAAAGTTTTTTTTTGTTAATGTAGTATAATTCTGATTCCTGTAGCGAGCAGTCGTTATAATCTGTAAATATACATTAATACTATCGTTTGTGTCTAACTAATTTAGGTACAAAGCAATAATACATAAGTGGTAATAATCATTTATTTGTATTTTACCAAAGTACACAATCATAACAATCCATTTTCACATTTTCACGCCTGTTAGCTTAGTTATGATCACTTTCCCTAAATTCCTGGTATCCTTTCTTCGAATAACGACCAACTAAAATCCTCAGAAATGGTTCATCCTACTTCCTTCATTCCATAACGTTCGATTCATAACTTATAACTTTTTAAACTTAGCCAAACTTCGTCATTCAGTCCATCCTAACAGTCTAGTATCTTTCTCGCTATTTTCTACCTATATTTAAACTTATGAATTTATTTTACATCATCTTTGTGTACATATATTTTGCCGTATAAATAGTGTACATAAATACAATAAACTTTACGCACACACATACACGTGTATTTATTTAATTGTGTCATTTCCAATACTGAAACGACCAAAAATTCGTTTTAATATTACGCACCTCTTGAAGGTTAGGTTCAGTACGGCCCTAAATTGAAACTTAATATTACCTAAACAAAAGACAAGAAATGGTCTTACCCCAAACTAACCACAACACTTTTCTTTTGTTTATTTTAATCACCACAGTCTCCTCTTTATTTATTTTAATATTACCTACCTGATTTCAGGATAAACTAGTTTGGCCTAGGCAAAAGTTCTTTACTTGAGATAGAATTCGGCCAATAACACATACATATAAACTGTAACTTTGCTTTTAAACTCTGACTCATATCCGTGTAAATTAGTAGATTAAAAGTTTAAATTTTAATAGGTTTTTGTACCTTTTATTTTTGTAAATAGTACCTAGTGCGTTTATCTTCGAACCCTCGCCCCTAATAAGTATTTGTTCATATCATTAAGATATCCAGTATCAAAAATTATGTGTCTTAACAATCGATTATTTTAAATATTTAGAAAATAGGAAAACCCACGAAAATATAGCTATTGGCGATATTTTTATAACATTTTAAAACGTAGTAAACGTCTCCATATCGAAAAAATTAAAACGTAGTGCGATCACGCATTTTTATTACAAATTATTGGCGGCTGTATTATTAACATTTAGTATCCTTGGGCAATAAAAACATCCATGTATGTATGTATATGTGTATGTATGCATATAGGATGTATAACAACAGGTCGATGGCACAGTGGAAGCGTTGCAATGGAGTCAAGGATCTGGGGTTCAAAACCCGGCCAACACAAAGCACAATTTATCGGCCGTTTTTATCCGATATACACACATTGCTATTTAGCTACCTATTGCACGCAGCTTTTCATTACGTAAAAGTTGGTGCGTGTGCCGTAGGGATCCATAACCCTAAAGCAAATGACCCATATAAACAACAACCCTATTGCAACGTTTTTCTTTATTACATTCCCTCTAATTTTCTTTTTCTACTTTTTCTGAAGAGATATGAGATATTCGTATTGTATGTTATATGAACAAACTAATAAAATAATCATGTGCAACTTCAGGAATGAGTGATTAGTTTTGCGCCCTTTGATATATTTTTCAATTAAGTATTTGATTCATGGGGCACTTGGTGAAACGTTATTAACAGGTGATGTAATAAAAGTAACACATTTGGATATGATTTAAGTGACTATTTGTGAAGCATTTTACTTTAATTATCCTACCAGATCCTTTATATTCATTACCATCAAGAGGGTTGAAATCCCCAAATACCTATTTGAACTAAACCTAGTTTCATGATATTTTACGTACAAACAACAAATGAAAGGAAATTTGCAACTAAAAAAGTCTAGAGAAATACGCTGTAAAGTGAACCCCAAACGAACAGATAAAGAACAGTGTAATTTTCTACTGTTTTACTGTCTTGTTATTAGTGAAGCATTGTGAGCGTGAGAAATGTAACGAAGTTGGAATAATAAAGCACTTGATAAGAGGATTGTGTGCCATTTCGTATAGGGGAGGATTTAAGACTTTTCATCAGGTTTCATCTGTGTATTTAAATCGGTTGGAATTACTACTTACTAACGTCTAATCTTCGGTAGGTATAATGAATATAAATAAAACACATAATGATGAAATTTTAACTTGTTATTGTCATGCACTTAGCAATTATTTCGCCAAACTTTGACTACATCAGAAGTTATGTAGTCAAATTAAAATTATTAACAGTAATTCGTCTTATTTATTAATTGAGGGGGTGGTATCAGTAAACAAGTTTAAAAGTAGGAAGTTGTTTAAGTCAGTTTGTTCATTGATTAAACTATTGTTATTTTTGAATTTATTAATTTCTACAATTTCCAAAAAATAAAATTTTGTTTGTTGTTTTCAAAATTAAAATTAAGATATTATCATCAAATTGGTGATTAGTAGATATTAGGTGGTTAGAATAATTAGAATCACTTTTTTTATTATTATGTGATGTCTTATGTTCACTAACTCTAGTTTGAAATTTCTACCTGTTTTTCCTACATAAAACATATCACAAGTTTTACAATCTAATCTGTAAATGTCTGGCTTGTATAAGTTGCTATTGTTCTTAATAAGTTTACTTAAGTTATTAGTTGTTCTATACATTAAATTACAGTTGCTTTTATGTAGTAATGATGAAATTTTGTTTGTTGGTTTTTCAATGAAAGTTAATACAAATACCCAAAAACCGATATGTTAATTTTTGTATAATTCCTTTACTTCTTGAAGGTTAGGTAATGATTGGGAAGGTTGATCAAAATTTAAATTGAGTTTGAGCAAGATAAACCTTTCCAAACATAAACTAACCTTTAAGAGGAGAGTAAAAATTAACATTTCGTTTCTTTGGTATTTGTATTAGTCAGAACAAGAAAAGTGTGCTGTATTTTCGATGATCGATGTAATTTCGCGTTACGGGACACTTACCCACAACGAGTTCTGGGTGGACAAAACGCGATGTGAGCAAATGGACAAACCCACATAGTGTTCTGGGTAAAAAAAATCGATCAGTCGCCGATTTAGGAAAATATATACACCACAGGTAAACATTTAATCGACCATGTAAAATGTTAAGAATAATCTCTTCCACAAGGTAGTAGAAAATTATTGGGCATTCAAACCCACATAGCATTCTGGGTAAAAAATTCGAACAGTCGCCGATTAGGGAAACTATATACACCACAGGTAAACGTTTAATCGACCATGTAAAATGCCAAGAATAATCTCTTCCACAAGGTAATAGAAAATTATTGGGTATTCAAATTCACATAGCGTCCTGGGTAAAAAAATCGATCAGTCGCCGATTTAGGAAAATATATACACCACAGGTAAACATTTAATCGACCATGTAAAATGTTAGGAATAATCTCTTCCACAAGGTAGTAGAAAATTATTGAGTATTCAAATCCACATAGCGTTCTGGGTAAAAAAAATCGATCAAGCGCCGATTTAGGAAAATATATACACCACAGGTAAACATTTAATCGACCATGTAAAATGTTAGGAATAATCTCTTCCACAAGGTAGTAGAAAATTATTGGGTATCCAAATCCACATAGCGTTCTGGGTAAAAAATTCGAACATTCGCCGATTAGGGAAACTATATACACCACAGGTAAACGTTTAATCGACCATGTATAATGCCAAGAATATTCTCTTCCACAAGGTAATAGAAAATTATTGGGTATTCAAATCCACATAGCGTTCTGGGTAAAAAAAATCGATCAGTCGCCGATTTAGGAAAATATATACACCACAGGTAAACATTTAATCGACCATGTAAAATGTTAGGAATAATCTTTTCCACAAGGTAGTAGAAAATTATTGGGTATTCAAATCCACATAGCGTTCTGGGTAAAAATATTTGGTCAGTGGCCAATCTGATATTTCTTATGGCAATTCAAAAGTAAGTACTAATTGAGAATGCATGTTTATACGAGTACGCAAAAAAATGAGATGGTACCGTAGGTCTAATTGGCAAGTTTGTGTTTTCGTTTGATTGATGCAAAGAGGAAGGAAAAGTTTGTAGTTTATCATAACTAAAATTTCCCTGTAATAGTTTCCAATTTTCCAAATTACTAATCAATCATAATTGTTTACGGAATTTCGTTATTTATTTTATTTACCAAAGAATAGCAATTTTATTTCGCCTTATGCGGCAAAAACAAATCAAAGGATGAAATAGAACATTAGAACATAAATATAAATATGGAATCAACAGAAACAACTACTCCGAGGGCAAATCGTAAATTGGTGCCAATATGAGTAACAGCACAGCATTTGAAATGCATGTAATAGAAACTTCCTACGGTCAAATAAACTTTTACCTCTATTGTATATGTATAACGAAGTATCCAAAACAAATTTAACAAAGAAATGATTCAATTTTTGGAATCTTCATTCGTTTGTTTGTGCGTGCATGAAGTAAACAGTATTGATCTAATTCGGTTGGGGTTTTTAGACATTAAAGGGCTCAATTTGAAGTAACATTTAATTTTTATAACGTCGCAATCAACTCAGTTAATGAGATGGTTTTATTTAAAAATTAATTTAATGGTTGTGGTGAACATATAATCATAAATATTACTGGGTAGTAAAATTAATGTTTCAATTATCGAATAATGCATTGATGACCAATTTCTATTAATTCCTTGTTCCTTTCGTTCACAATGAGCAATGCTATAATGCAATGCAATTAGTTTGACTAATGAAAAAATGTTAGGAAATACGAGCAACGCGTAATTAGGCTATATTATTAAGCACAAAACGAATAATCATATATTCTGCAATAAAAAACATTTTTTTCAATTCAATTAAGCCAATAATTAGATCAGGTGAATGAAGAAACTTGACAATTGTTACAATATGTCGAAAGTCCTAAACAAAAAGATTGAGGACAAAGTGCAAAAGTAACCATAAAAAATTAGTTCCTATGTTATAATAAACAAGAAGGACGACTGTTACTACTAAACGTTCAGAGAAAAGAAAAAGAAAGTACATATCTGGTAGCCAGTTGATTGCAAAATACATTGGTACACAACATATGCGTATCTACTTAATAAAATAGTAAAGGACGAAAACAGCACGATACCAGAAACTGCGTCAAAGGTATTTTAATATAGAATATATAGTTTGATATTGATGTTTTTCCAAAAAAATATTTTTGATTTACGAAGCTTTTCACCTCATTTATGTATTCAATAAATTTTAATAAATATCTATCGTATTTTTTTCTTTCCTTAGCCCCTATAAACTTTTAACTTTAGCGTTGTTCAGATGAATGCTGTTGCAAAATATATTTATCATATATGTCCCGATTGTTTCGTTAGACAGTAACTTCATCAGGCGAGATGACAAACTAACTTATTTTACCGTACTACATGTTTTTATTTATAATTAAGATTAAGTAAGAGCGTGTTACTAATTTCTATTTGATCATTTAAGATAATGTTACTTTTGTTATGTTTGTTAATTTCTAATATCTCAAACAAATTTAATTTTTGACCTTTATTAATAGTGCGAAGAATTTCAAAATTTTTGTCGAAATTATGATTTTCTGATATCAGGTGTTCTACATAGGTGGAGTGTGTCTTCTGTTGTTGGTAAGCTTTTAGGTGTTCGTTTATTCTTTCTTGAAAAGATCTACCCGTCTGTCCTATGTAGACCTTTTCACAATCTCCACATTTTAATTTGTAAACTCCTGATTTTCAGTTTTTATCTGTTTTATCTTTGCTATTTCTAATTTTGTTACCTAAAGAATTATTTGTTTTATATGTAACTAGACTTTCTATTTCTAATACTTTCCCAACCTTTTTAGAAATATTGCCAAAAATGTGAGTGAGGCAAATGATTTGTATTTATTCTGTTTATTATGTGGGTAAACCAGATTTAATGTTTTTTTTCTATATATTTGCTTATTTAGAAGTTTATTTATTTTCTGCAATTGCATAGATTCTGTTTAATTTTGCAATAAATCATTTGAAAATTACCAAACCGAAAGGTCATTATTATTATTAATATGGAATTTCAAAAATTAAGTGCCTCAACAATTATATATATCAAAGAATTATCGGGAATTATGAATACATTATTATTATTATCGTGGAATTATGTAGGATTTATTTCCATTTTTACAACTTAAACAGGGAACTAAAATAAATTAAGGGACTTGGTGCTAAGGCGCATCATCGGGTCAATGAGAACTAATCCTTAAAGTGACCACAATAAAGACCCTCTACAGGATCAAAAACTCATACAAGGAAGAGGATAAGGGGGGGATCATCGAGTTCCTCAAAAATGTGATTAAGGGAGGTTTCTTCGAGATCGCACAAAAACCTTCTTTCTCTTCGATAAAAAATACAGGATCAGCAGCTTCCACTCTAAAGAGAACTGGTTCTATAAAGAGTCTTTGTCCGTGTGATGGCGATTCATTATTCACTGATGGGGCTAGAAACAAGGAGGGTAGTGGATTTGGCATTTAAAACCACCGCAGTGAAAATAAGTACTGGCTAGTTTTGGGTCAGTTTGCCACTCCTTCTCAATCGGACATAACTGCCAATACTCAGAATGTTTTTGATGGAAAAACTGCAAAGTTGGCATCCACAAAAAACTTTTTTGTGTTCCATTTCCACTAGCTACTCGTGCTGGTCGGCGGGCAGTCCCTTCGACCTTACGGTGTAGTGCAAAGCCGGAGGGTGGGGTGTAAGGCCCTCTTCAGTCTCCTTGCAAGAATCGGGGGAATGGGTGGGTGATGTGGTTAAGGAGAGAAGGACGAGACAGACGAAATGAAGACAGAAGAGAAGTGAAAGATTATCTGTGGAATATTACTGCCCCAGCATTTACCTAAGTGATCCAAGGAAACCGCAGAAAACTAGGACCAGAGCAGCCAGACCTGGGTTCGAACTGGTGACCTCCCGAATGCTAAGCAATAATCTAGAGCACTAGACCACGAAATTGTGAGATGGGCGGCTTCAGAGCTACACAGCGACTGGTAAACACAACCAGGATGTAAAAAGGTCAAAGGCCTTTATCTCCCATATAAACTAAAAACACTGGGGTAAAACAAATTTTCAATCGACAGGAAGAAATCCAGGACTTCTGTGGTAATCCTAACAGGTCACTGAGATATACAATACTACAAAAACAAACTGGGATTAACTTCCAATTTCTTCTCAGTTTTGTGACGAGAATGTGGAATGTGCTATCCACATTCTCTGCCACTATCCAGCAGACACCACCTTTTCGGCTGCCTTGCTATAGAAAAGGAAGACATCACTGTTTGCCGACACCTCAAGGATACTTTCCTTTTGGGAAGCAACTTTTGGGGCGTAGACATACATAGGGAAAGTCAAGGGACCACTCGTGCTTTTGAGTCTCATTTATAATTCCCATTTGAGAAGTGGGGAATTACCTACTGTATATAAATTTCTACATATGCTCGTCTCATTTTAAAATTTCAGTGTGTGTTTAGTAAAAAACTGAGAAGATATCTAAGTACATATATATTGTGAAATAAACCTCAACACAATATTCGAAGTATGGTTGCACGTTTTATTTGTAAATACAATATCTACTACGTTGGACTGATCCTGTTGCATGGTTAATAAAACAGTAGCTATTAGAACTTATAGCCTCACACAATTGGAATGTTTTGAAGGGTGTAAGTTGATCTGTAGGTATAAATCTAATGTCACCCGGCGGCGTGATCTAATGGTCTAGATCATAGCTTAGCATTCGGACCATCGGATCGATTCTGGGTCCGCTTGCTCTGGTCCCAAGTTTTTGTGGTTTCTTTGAATCATTTAGATAAATTCTGGGGCAGTCCCATCTGTCTCTTCTACCCACTCTTACGATCCCTAAGAGGTTGAAGAGGCCTTCCGCTCTACCCTCCGGCTTTGCATTGTAGTGTAGTTAGCAACTGGTGGGAATGAAATGCTTAGAACTTTTTTTCGATTGACTTTTGTTTATAAATTAGAGCTCCTTTCCAGTCAGACCCTTTGAGTTTTAAGACCATAATACAGAAATATCCGCAAAATAAGTATTTTAACGTTTTTTTCGTAGATAGATATGATTTGTTTCAGCAAAAAGGCTTTCTGAAGAGACAAACTTTAAGTTCTGCGTATTGTATCTATCTTTCTATCATTTAAATTGTTTCGCTTTGGTTTCTTAATATATCAACTAATAAAACATTGGCAAAAAAAATAAAATTCAAGTTTTTGGTATTTGAAGTTAGGATATCTCAAAATTCAGACGTGGTATGGCAATTCTGAATCAGCGTGGCGTAGTAGCTTCCTGATTCACATTGACCTGTGTAATTTATGGATTGAATTAAAAATTTAGAAAGGTTAGCGGTTTCAAGAGTTCTACAAAAAATGAAGTTGCTCATTTTCTTGGAACAAAATAATTCATTTTGAATGAAAGCTTCCAGTGGTTCGGTTCTTTATTTCGTAACCAGAACAAATTGTTTTTCCTATAAATGATTTTCCATAAATACGGTAATAAGTAATAAAGCAAACATTCATTTTCAATGTCTCTATCGTTGTTCCTTCGTTCCGGGAATCGATATTCATGATTTATGAGCTTTCCAGTAAAAGTTGAAGGACATAATGTTACAGAGAACACATGTCTCCACATGCGTTTAACTCGCTCAATCTAATTTTATTTATTATTGTTATAATACAATATTGCAAATGTTAAATCTACGTTCAGTATACAGTTACGTAACATTTGCTGGAGTTGATATTTAATTATATCCAACTTTGCATTTTCTAATACGGTACCTTATAGGTAGGTATAACAGTTACTTTCGTTTTATAACAAAGTTATATAGATTCAAGGTTTTTGTTTATTACGACAACAACAAACACGTAATATGAGTAGATACTACTTATGTAAATCGATGACTTTTCAATTATTCTCGAACAGCTGTTCAGCGAAGAATCAAAGAACCGGTAGCAAATGGAACAGAAAAAATAAAAACAGTTCAAGCGCCAATAGAAACGGAAAAATATTATTGGTAAACCTAACGGTTGTGCCTATATGATGAATTGTATACAATCATTACAATTACCTACTAATGTACTAACAATGTTTCTTGAAAAATATTACAATTAGTCGCAGCTCACAGCCGTTGTTTTGCTTTTTATTCCCCTTAAAGTTACATTAGAAACGTAAATACGTACAATCAATAACAACAGTACTGTATGCAGAGACGTGATTATAATATGGACCGAGCGTAAGCAATATTCTCTAGAAAATGATGTGCTTTGGGTATGCAACCAACAATGCACATTCGGGGATACATATTTAAGTTTCCCATGCGCTAAACGGAAATTTAGGGACTTTAAAGATTGAAAATTATTTACAATAGCATTTGATATACAAACCAAGTATATTGAAAACATAATTAAACTTCTTTAAAAAAAGAATAATTCTGTTGTTTACAATAATATTTGTGCTATAAGTGAAAATAAAGCTAATTAGTAACGCAAGTAGATTTCTCGTTGTGTGAATGATTGGTGTATGAAGTTGATAAAAAAGATGTGATGACTGTGATTAAAATGATGTATATTAACTGTACTACTACTACTATTTACATGTATTTTACAATCTGATTTTATGGTTTAAATAATACTTGGTAAATATTGAATTTGATAAAATATGTATCGTAAGTTTTTGTTAGTAAAAAAAATTTAAGGGGTCTGAAGT
Organism: Agrilus biguttatus; assembly: GCA_963921985.1. Lineage (NCBI taxonomy): Eukaryota > Metazoa > Arthropoda > Insecta > Coleoptera > Buprestidae > Agrilus > Agrilus biguttatus. The sequence goes on from OY998122.1 coordinate 10,532,055, forward strand.
TGGTCATTATGTGTACTCTGTTGGGAAAGTTAGAAAAATAGTATGTTAATCATGAGAAGAAAAGAAGTATGTATTTTTGAACAAAATTAAATTAACTGTTTATCTTAATATTACTCAATTACTTGCTTACTTTTGCTCCTGTGACAAACAACTTCGTTTGTTGCGTTGAGGTAGGTACCTACTACTTTTTTAATTAAATGCTGAGGAAAATCAAAAACGCTAGGTACAGCATTTTGCTTTAATTTTCTTTTTCCCACGGATATTAAAAAGTCATTTTCTTCGAAATGTTTGCTGCAAACAACACATAACTGAATATTTTGACTGTGTAAAACTTTCACGCCTTATTGCGTTCAACTATTTTTTCTTTAATTCAGAAACCTGAGGTAACCTTCGAAGAAATTATAAATGCATCAGTGTGTCTTATGTTTAAATTGTACTTACACATGAAATGAAATGGAAGAACCTTTAGAACTCTTTTCACGGCAACCGTATGCACAACAATGTGTAACCATATTGTTCTAATATTAAACTAGTATTATATTACTTTAACAAAAAATAGTTCATAAAAGTGTTCACAAAACTCTATGTACAAGAAAGATAGTGTCGCACAACATTTATTTGAAATAACTACACTTAAAACTTCAACTGCCTCAAACTTTCTGAGTGATGTTACGAGCGTTCTTAATAATTCTCGCGTTTCTGTCCCATAATTCGCAAAATGTGTTGCCTACCCAAATGGTATCATTTTATAAACGCAAGGCGCAGTCTAGTTATAATCACGTCTGTGGTTGTACCTATATGATGAATTGTATAGAATCATACAATTACCTACTAATGTACTAACAATGTTTCTTGAAAAATATTACAATTAGTCGCAGCTCACAGCCGTTGTTTTGCTTTTTATTCCCCTTAAAGTTACGTTAGAAACCTAAATACGTACAATCAATAACAACAGTACTGTATGTAAGTACAATGAATGTTCTATTTACAAATTGACTAAGAAGAATTAAAGATTAATGGACAATGAAGCCACAAGCCATGAGCAACAACTGTTAATCTAACGATAACTAAGGTTTCCTATGTCCTCTAAATAAATTCATTGTAAAAAGAGAAATAAGTAAACAAGTAAAGGTAGATTATTAATTGTAGGCATCAGAGAAGAAGGTACATTAAAAAATGTTCTCATTTATGTTTTAAAAAATAGATGGATGATTATTTTCTTAGTACGATACCTATCGTTTTCTTATTCTTCTAAAGTATACTTCATGAAAACTTTTGGGTATTACAAAAGTAAAGATAGAATAGCAAATTATTACAAAATAACCCATAATACTTCAAACAAATTTGGAAAGAAGCAAATAACTGTGTTAAGTAACTTTAGAAATCGTACGAATTTAAATATGTAATTTGGGAAGTGATGGATTTTGTTTAACATTTCTTTTGATTTTGTTCTAGTAGGTAATCAAAATTAAAAAAAAAACCTACGATAGACACAAGAGGGACAAGTAAATATAGATAATTTTTAAGCATTAATTATTGCTGAATCTGCTTTAATTCTTCACAAGGGGATACGAATATGTTTTGGTCATAATCAAACGGTGTTACTAAAATAGTGAAAGATATTTTTCTTCTTTCTCAGAGGAGTTCTTTCGACAATAGATATGTAGTCGTTTGAGAAACAATAACGAATGTTTTAAATGAAAATTCATTGAATAGTAAATTTTTGGATAGAAATTGTCCAAATTGTAATCAATTTGAGTTTCCAGTATTCAACGAACGATGATGATCTTTGGAAACATTTGAAAGGTCATGCCAGGGAGTCCGCCTATCACCTACGCAGCAATAAATTGGGACATTCACATCAATTTTTTGAAGTCCGTTAAAAAAAAGGAGGGAAGTATCGGAAAAGTGATCCACACTTGTCGCGGGGTCAACAATCTCACTCTCAACTCCCCCTGTTAATCAGTGGCATCGTCGGATGTTTGCAAATTGCAAGACCTAACAGAGTCCAACAACAAATGCGCATATTCTCCAACATTCTCTGAATCAAGCTTCGATCGTGCTACCGCACGTGCTTCACTGCTCGCGCAATGTAAACAAAGACGCAAAATGCAACTGCGTTCTGAGCTCAGTGCATCGGCGTGAAGCCTAACAGCTGACTGCCACAACAAAGCAATCAAACTTAACGATTCCGTTAGCAACGATTGACCTACACATTTAACATGATGCGAAGCCTTACAATCAAACACTGATTCTTGCAATGAGAATTAAAAAAAAAAAAAAAACAAGACTTCCATAATTCGATGTGTTAGCAATTACTGAATAGATTGCTACTCATTAATAAACATTTCTTTTAACAGTACAGATTAAAATTTGTACGTGTATGAAAAATAAAACATGATTTACTTGTAACAAAATAAAAAACATCAATTTGTTTGGGTCTTATCTGCTATCGCTGTAGGGGTTGACACAATGGCATAACAACACGTAACGCAGGAATATGGTTAAAATTCTTGATATTCGAAAACACTAGCACTTACTTTTTAAGAAGTTCGTGTTATTGAAGATGAGATCGACATATGGGATGGTAGAAATACGCAAATCACCCTAAAGTTTTGTACGAAATCACAAACGTAAACGATGAATTTTCGACCACAATATCGCGATACGCGGTAGACAACAGAACTAAAACGAATAACAAAGATAGCAGAAGCAGGCTATGAAGTTGATTCAGAACACGACCATCACATTTACTGCGGCGCTCGAGTGTACATCTGTTGTTAAGCTGGCCGTGAGGCCGTGTTTTGTTTCTTGTAACGCGCGCTTTATTTCGCGTTATTTTTGAATGTGCGTAATAAAAGGAACACGCAGTTGACCTTATTATATGCTTTTGTATATAAACTTCACTATTTTAAACAAAAATTCGAATTATATTAACTCCTCGCACGCGTTATTTTTTAAGCGTTTTTGTTAGATAAATCAAAAAAGATCAACAAAAACTTGCTTCTGATAAACAAAAAGCAAACTATGTTGTTTAAAAAACGTTTACACAGACGTAAACAAATGTTTTAACTATTAATGATGTTTTCGCACCATACATATTATATAAGATTTAAACAAAGAGCGTGTTAGACGCATTAATAGGGTACCCGCAATGGTCGCACATAATTACTCATATTCTCTAATTTTGTAACAGACGTTTACCGAAATAATTTCGTATTGCAGTATTCATTAAATATGAGTATTATGATTTTTTTAATCAGATTGTTAGTTTTGTTTGGAAATGGCACAGGTGGGGATACTCCACATGCTAGAGTACACCAACAAATTATCAACCACTTCACAATAACATGAAGAATATAATTAGCTGTTGTTTTTTAATTTTATTTTAAACAGTCAGTCCGAAGAGACTAGTTGGACATCCTGAAAATGAGCCAATCTTTGCATTTTCGTATTTGCGAACAGTAAAGTAACGTATTTCTTCCTATCTCTGTTGTATATACTTCTAGTACGTTCCTAACTATCCTTTATGTCTCAAAAGGTGTCCTATTTTCCTATTCATTATTATCAATAAGTTAAAAAGAAAATGGTACCATATGGCTGTATTTCACTTATTTGTTTATGCTAGAAAAATTAAAATAGCTGCAGAAATTTATTTCTCTTAAAAAATTACAGCGTTCATAACAATACATTCATTATTATTTTATAAGTATTAAAAATCGAAATCATCTTAAAACCATACAATGATAATTAAATGGAATTTAAATCACTTAACAGGTACTTACATTAAAGAAACTCGAGATTTCATGTAAACAGTATTAGTACGTGTTGCACTTTTTTGCAAAAACTGTTTAGTAATACAAGCAATAAATTCTATACTATACTTATTATATTTACAAATTATGTCTTATCTAAAAAGAAAACCTGTGCGGTGTAATTTACAACGTAATTATTATTATTTTTTCACTTTTGATTCAACTCTTATAGTAAAGGATGGACAGAAATGTTAATTTTTCAGAACCAATTTTCCATTAATAAATAGTAATAAAAATTGGATTTGTATGTATAGCTCACTATATAGAAGTAATCGTTATTTTAAACAAGTAATAATACAATTATTTTAGTGATATTAAAAAAAACAAGAAATAATAGTTTTACAAAAATATTCCTCATACGGTATCGTTTTTCTCGCAAAAATATACAATGCGTTTATAAACATAAACTGTACATTTTTTACCGTGTTTCACAATGTACTTTATTTACATCTCATAACACTAACTAAATGGTTTAAAAGACAATATTTAAAATTTATTCCATTAATTATTATCGTATAATAACTACTAAAAATCACTTTTCAATAACTTTTTAACCAACAAAATTACTTAACAAGATCAATAATTGCTTTTTTGTCTATAAGGATTTACTAATCCATAAATTTAAAACTTTTATTTTTTTCAGTAAAATAAAACATACCTAAATTCAAACTTAGATCGACAGTATTTTAAGTTTCTTCTGAAAGGAAGGACAGGTGGAACAAAAGGGTAATTTAATAATGTCACCATTCATCCACTACAAAATTGCTGTCCATCCTATAAAATATTCGTTTCTAATTAACCCCATCATCTTTTCCTTAACAGATATTACTCAGGAGCTCCAGGTCCATGATTGGGAGGTCCCTCGTAACTCACACGTTGATCTACGTTATTATCTGTTTGTGTTGAAATATTTTCAGTGGCCGAAGGAGCCACCGACGTACTCGTAGATGCATTGTTCCCCATCTGTTGTTGTTGTTGCTGCTGCTGCTGCTGTTGTTGCTGGTGTTGCTGTTGTTGTTTCTTTGCGTTTGCCATTGCCTTGCGATCCATGTGAACTCGTTCGTGCAACAGTAAATAATTCGTCTGTCTGAAAGCTTTGCCGCACGTTTGACAACTGAACGGTTTCTCGGTACACGTTCCCTCGGGATGTCTTTTGTTGTGATGATAAAGACCGTGTTTGGTACTGAAGGCTTTCGAACAGAAGCTGCACACGTACGGCTTGTGCTTTTCCAATGAATAGTTGGTCAGGAGTCCGTTGACGAAAGTGTTCATGTTGGTATTGTTCTGTCCCGAACCGGTCACTGTTGTGGGTAGTTTCGGGGTGGTACCGTAACCGGGCGCGTTCAGGGACATTTGTTGCTGGGAGAGAACGAGCAAATCGTTAAAGATCGAGGTATCGCCGTCGTGAAACTTTTCGTGGATGTGAAGGGCTTCGCGAGAATTAAATTTGACGGGGCAACGGGAACATGTCAATTCGGTGGTCGGTTGCTGTTGTTGTTGCTGTGGCTGCTGGTGTTGCTGAGGTTGTTGCTGTTGGGCTTGTTGTTGTGGTAGTGGTCCTCCCGATTTGGTCTGGAACTGTGACGAATTGAAGGACACGTTTGCATGCATTCGGCTGAAATAAAAAACGAAACGTTAATTACACTACTTATTTTTTGTAATTTTTTTTTAACTAATACAAACGTTGATTCTATAATAGCAAATAAAACCAAAAAAATCATAACAGTTGATATGAGAACAATGCCAGGAATGGGACTGTTACAACATTTAATAATCTTAAGGTAAAGTACATGATGACTGTTACAAAGAGACGCCAGTGATAGCATAACATTTATTCTACAAATACTTATATCTATACATCATATCAAAATCAACCCCTCTCCATTGGGGTAACCAATTATCATTTTCAATATTTTGTTTCAATATTTTTTTGAATCCAAACTTTTCAAATATAGTCCCATAAGTAGACTACAAATAACAAAATAACGTCTTCTGAATGTAGAATTCATATATTTTTTTAATTATGTCTTTACAACTCATGGTGTTCTTAACAGAAATACTAGAATGGTATTCGTAAAATATTGAAAATTCGGCATTAATAAACAATTCATACCATAATAGCCTGTTTTGTATTTGCCAATAGTTAAAATCAAATTATAAAACAAACTAAAAATTGAGAACAGCAAATCTTTTTACACATAAAATATATATTTGAATTAAGTAGTTCATGTCATATGTAGTAAAATAGTTTGTTACTTTAATTGTACATTGATTTCTGTAAGTGAATAGTGAACATCGTTTTATGAGTGGAAAGTATATAAAAATGTACAACCTTTCACTAACTTTTATCATAGTGCGATAATTTTTTCGCTACACATTACCCTTTTTGCGCAATTTAAACTTGCTTTAAGTCTGGAAAAACTAGTTAAATTGATTCGACAATGGTAAACTATATAAAACTAATCGATAATTTAATAATAAATTTACATTGTCTTTTTTTATTTCAATTATTTCAAATGATTATATTAATTATAATTAATAATATATTTAATTTGCGGCCTTCTGTATAGTTATTATTATCGTTAAAGTGATTTGAATAATTTATTTTCTTTCAAACTCTTTAAATGTTATGAAAATTCAATTTTGAACTATTTTATTTCTGTCCTTTATAACTTATTATACGTATACTTTACAACTTATTATACTCAATTTAATAAATTCTCAATTTGTCAGACTTCTCACATTTATTTTTGTAAACAAGGAACTTTTCTAATTTATTAGATGTTTTATAAGTAATACTGATACTATGTTTTCTTAAGATTAGTGAAATTTTGTTATCAATGCTTTCGGTAAAATTTAAACTGTTATAAATGTGCTTCATGACTTGTAGAAACAAAAATGAATAAACCAATTTGACTATTTGGTTATTGTTACACAGATTATTTTTGGTTTCAATATTTTGCCATCACAGGTAAGTAGTATTTAAAATTGAATTTGTTTGGAAAATCTGCCATGTATTGAAATTCCTTAATACAGTTTAGTGATGAGTATTTGTTCCTTTCATTCATTATAAATTCCAGTAAAAAAAGTCAATTCAATAAATTATTTTCATTTTATATAATGAATTACCATTAATAAATCATATCAAAAGTACTTACTGCATGTGGGCAACTAGGGTTTTCTTCTGCAAGAACTCTTTTCCACATATTTGACAAATTAAAGGAAAATAACCATGACCATACATGCGACTGTGGTTCATTAGTTCAAATTTTCTTGTAAACGTCTCTCCACAGTTGTTACATCTGAAGGAATTGGTAGATCCATGAAACCGAGAATGGTGTTGCTAGAAATACAAACAGTAGCATAAATTTTTAATAAAATGAGTTATATGTTACCAAATGCTCTTCCAGTGCAAAAGATTCCCCACATTCTTTGCAAATATATGGTCTTTCACCTGCATGAAACTTTTGATGGGTGACAAGATGACGTTTCAATGGAAATGCCTGACCACATTCACTACACTCAAAAGGCTTCTCTCTACTATGCACCTATAATAAAAACAAATGTTAAAAACAATGAAATAAATTTCTTTAGTGTTGAATTACCTTTTCATGTGCAACAAGGTGGTGCTTTAATGTGAAACTTTTCTTACATAATGTACAAGTGTGCGGCCGATCACTTTGATGCAGTAGCATATGAGTGTTTAGACTATGCTTTTGTGTGAATGATTTGCCACACTGAAAACATGTATGGGGTTTGATTCCTGAATGTACTCGAATATGGGCAGTCAAATGACATTTTTGTGTATAACCTTTGCCACATTCTCTACAAACAAAAGGTCTATATTTCTGAGAATCTTCATTCGTCTCAGTTCTGTCTGGATTTGGTACAGGAAAAGGCAAATCACTAGGATTTATGATTTCTCCTTCTTGCTTGAGAATATAGCACCCATTGCTTACTTCCTGTGTTGATGTTGATCCATTTATATCATATCTTTTATCTAAAGTTCCTGGGATTGATCCATTGAAATAATTGTGGTTTTGTGGTGGAAGTGGTATATTAGGAAAGTGATACTCATGTTCAGATTTAGTAAATATTGAACTTGCACTTAATATGGTCCGATCTGGTTTTGACAATGGTAGCAATCCCAGGTTAGGTGTACTGTCTTTAATATCTGAATTGTTCTTCAGTATTTCCTTATTCAGGCTTGCAATTGCTTCACACATTATATTCATAGATAACCTGGTTCAAACTTTAAAATTATTGCCACTAAATTCACTTACTAATTAAAATTCCACTTGTGATTAGTTAAAAAGAAAAGCTGTAATGGAAGTTTTATAACCTTCTGATTATCTCTTGAATGCTGGTATGTATCGTAAAACTTAACGAAATAAAAAATAGATGTTTAAACCGATGGCTTATTTAATTTTAACATATTTTTGATATTATGTTTATACTCACATACGCATATTGCAAGTAACCTTAAAATGCGAGAGTAAATGGCAATATTTAACACCATCTGGTGTCTAATAATATATACAGAGGTTAAGGAAGTAAGTTACTTTAAATTTATATGATTGTGTTAAATTGTACTCGAATAGATGTCGCATCATGGTCAATCAGCTAAATTTGATTATAGGCTCTTTAAGTTATATATGACATGATTATATACTGTATATACATAATTTTAGTTCGATTGTAGATATAGATAGATATACAGTATAAACAGATTACCGATATGTTTCTTAAACTGAAACAATTCTAATGAAACTTAATATTTCCCCACCTCTCTTTCCTAATGCTTGCTGAATTAGGTGTTTAATGATTCAATAAAATTATTATTTTTGACGAACAAACAAATATAACAAGCTATTAAATTAAACAAACACTCAATTGTATTGTATTTATTTGTACGGATATGTTCTAATTTTTATTTTAATGATAGTAACGACATAACTTCAATTTAAATAGTACAAACTAATTGAAAGTGGTAAACGAAAACCGTTAATTAAAAACATTTGAAAAACTATTTCCGAAATTATCGAAAGAATTATTATATTAACAAGTATGAGGTACAAAAGTTTAAATTTGTTGTTAATATGTTGTACCTGAACCCAACAGTCCAGCACATTTTCAAAAATTATTCAATTAAAATCTGATATAGGTAAATACATAGGTACTTCGAAGCTTTTAAAGTATAATTACAATTACTCTTAATAGTGCAAAAATGTACCAAAACATTATTAATTCAATTTATCTAAAGTTGTAACAAAGCACTAGGTAATTCTTAGAAATTTTATGTAAGGGAAAGAGAAATCTAACTTTGGTGTAGGATATTTTGTATCATCCAGGACAATATCCTTATATGTAAAAGAGATTTTGTATTGGAAAAGGAGGGTGAAAAATAAGGTCCGCCTTTTGTGTTGTGCGCAGAAAAAGGGGAGGACTCTATACAAATTTTGTATGGAATTACGGAATTTAGAAAATATTGTTTTAACATTTTAACTATCATAGTTATTAAATGAAATATTTAGTTCAGCTTTTTTAATAGATAAAAACATATTACGTTTTCAGTGCAATATAAGGTAACGAATCTTTGCAGAAATTAACATTATTTGGATTTGTTTTTATCCTTTCGACGTATTCAGTATCCTTTTTAATGTAATAGGTCCTTTTAATCAGTGACGCTGGAAGACCTGTTGTATTGTATTGACCAATTAACACGTAAGTTCTGTTTTGTGCTACAAATCAATACATGAGAAATTTTAAATCAATTTGCAACTCCTTTTTAAACGCGACTATCAAAAATTTCCATCGAACGAAAAATCTTAATACCGATCTTCAACATGCAGATTTTGGGGTTACAGATTTGAATCTGGGATAAATGCGGCCCTAGACATTTCCGCTCCTGTCATTAAGTGGGACATTTGCGGTCCTCACTTCAATTGATGTATTTATTTGCCAGTTTAATTTGCGATTCAGGCAGCAACATCCGTGCTGAGACATTTGGGAGCTTCTTACTTATTATGTAAAATTATATATACCTACCTGGTATATAAAATGATTCCGTCGAATGGTGGAACAATAGATTGAATTGCATTTTAAAAAAGCACCATCCCCATATAAACAATTTAATAGCACCACTAACTTAATTTAACCTAACTAAAGAGGACCGCAAACGTCTCACCATAGATGGTTCTACCTGAACCGAACTTGCAAATAAATACGATAATTAGGGTAAGGTCCGCAAATGTCCAGGTCTGCAATTGTCCCGACACTATAGATTTATACAAAAAAAAATTGGAGGATGTAAAAAACTTAATTTAGATCAGTTCTCTCTTCAACGACGCTGGAAACGTCTAAAAAGTTTGAATTCCGGGTCAAATGTCAAATCATTTGATTTCGTAATTGATGAGGAAAGATACTGTCAGAATTTGTTTGTATTTCTCCATTCGAATCGCTGCAAAAAACTTCAGCAATAATACTGTGATTTTATTTAAAATATTTAGAGGATTTTGATGTAGATGCACAAGAAAATTCCAAAACAGTAGTCCAATTTTACGGGGATGATTTACTGGACACAGTTTTCTAAATGATCCAGACATTTTTGCGAGAAAACAATTGGGTATGATTACTGATGTATTATTTCCAAATTTTCTTCTCATGATAATTTCCGATTCTTCATGCTGGAATAAGTGTTTAAAGTTTTTCAACATTAAAACGTTTTAAAAGTGACAAACGTTTTCCATCACACTGTGGTTTCTTCAGAAGCACAATTTATATTAATATGGAATCAACAGAAGCAACTACTCCGAGGGCTAAAACCCCTGCCGGCATTGAATTACACTGTTGATTCTGAAAGATACTTAGACGAGGATAACATATCTAAAAAAGAAGACATTAAAATCCTTGTTCGTCTAAGTATATTATATGATCCTTAATATTTAGACGAATAAGGATTTTAATGCCATTTTTTTTTGGATACAATTTATATTTAAAACTACTTAAGATTTGTTTACCATAAATAGTTTTCTTAAAGTGGTGAACGGGTGATGGGGAGAGGGCATAATGCATAATAGTAACGGCAAGTGATTTAAGTGTAATTGGTCATTAAGTAATTTATCTGTATTTTTACGTTTATTGATTTCGTTTGGTTCTAAAGGTGCAAAAAAAAAATGAAATTGTGGAAGTTACAACCTTTTTTATTTGAACATAGTAAATAGCTCAAACTTCAATGCTAAAACATGACACTTCAGGGACTGAAGAGAACAGTTGTTAACTTTGTTACTGAAAAGTGTCTCGGACGTTTAGTGTCGTGTTTTGGCGTTGGGGTTTGAGCTATTTACTGTGTTGTGTGTTCTACAACATCGACAAAGTTTCCAGTCGTCTTCATTTGTATTTCTATTCTCAATATGTTAGATTTCCATTAGTATCCGCTAATACAAGTGACATTCAATCAACGATGAGCTAAATAAGAATGAATAATATTGCAATCTTGGATATTTATCATGATGAAGCTGACGGAATTGATTTTGAAAAACTGATGCCAGTTTGGACTAGCCTAAACTGGTTTATCCTATAGAGCTTAGGACAAAGTAGTTTGGACTAGGCTATACTAGTTAATCCTATCGCGTATAGGCAGAACTAGTTTAGCCTAGTCAAAACTAGTTTGTCCTGAAATCGGGTTTCGCCGGTAACATATATATTATAACCATTGTTTCGGTATAATTAACATATATCCTTTTCAAGAGTAATCAAGTTTCTTACTGTAAGTAACATACTGCCATAAATTATATTCTGAAACATTTAAAAGTGGTTTTACTTATTTAAATTATTATTTTTTTGTATTAATTTACCAAATTACATTCCCACCCCTTTCCACCACCAAAATTCAACACATGTTCTATGGCGCCTGCTTATAACTACAAAAGGCGTTCGGTAGTAAACAAATGAACAAACATAGTTGGTAAAAATGTAGGACATGCATCAGGTATTGCTCAATAAGTTACAGGGCCAATGGCATGAATGAAATTTTTATCTTTCAAGTTCTTGGTCAAACGTTAAATGTTTAGTGTACAGTAACGTAAACTGGTTAGACAAAGCTGCAAACTGATAATTGGCAAACATAATATGCCTTACACGGTTAAAACAATAACAGGTCTTTGGTTATACCCTATGAAAAACTTCCGAATGATATAAGCAAACTTAAACTTACTAGCCTTCAGGTTCAAGAGCAATAAATACGCACCTTATGCTTACTATACACTTCTGTTTACCTTCTGCTTTTTCCACTTTTACGTGCCTTTTTTACAAGAAGAAATAAAATTGTTTAAGGAATTATTGCAGGGTCTTTTTACAGACTTTTATTTAACTTTAAACGTTAACAAGTCTTTTTAGGCGACAATTTGTATTCAATTGTTACACTGTTAACAAAATTAGTTTTATGTTTTATGGCGATGCTGTTAAAAACTAGCAATTAAACAAAATAGACAATAAATATTAAAAATCTGATGAAAAATAAAAATGGTTCACCATTTTTTAAAAACATTAAAAATCACGCACTCATAAAAATGATAAAAAATATTTGTCATTTAAATTTTAATAATAAATAATTAGAACAAAAGCTATTCTGTATCTAACACACAAAATTATTATTAATAAAACACGACTATAGTTTCTGTACAACACGTTCTATTATTAAGTGATTCTAAAAAAGAACATAGGGATACTAATTATACAAAATACATAGTAATGTGGAAAAACCGAAAGTAGAAATATTAAATTAAGAAGACTTGATAATGAAATATTTTGACTACGAAATCTCTTAAGACTATTTATGATGCACTGTAGATGAAACATATTGATATCCTAATATTAAGCTCACAATAGAAAAAGAAGGAAATAGTTCACTTAGTATTCTTCATCTTACTATTTAATTTCAATGAATTCCGTGGTAGGAAATTTGTGAAACATCGTTTAAAATTATTGAGATAAAGTTAAACAAACTGCTTTTAGATGTTTTAATTATGTTTATTAACACACTCTACATATGTTTCGACCTGTGAATTCTTTTTCAAGAGTAATATTGTATATTTACTGAATATAGGTAATGCATTTGACATAGTTGGGGGCGCAAGTACATAAAAGGCAAGGTACAGGTATTTAAGGAAAACCCTCAATTAGATTGCAGCTCTTTAAATATTCGTCAATTACAGGTGTGTATTTGAACTCGGATTTGTCATTTCTTATATTACAATTATTTCTAAAAGCTTTGTTGTTGACTAAAATATTCCTTAAATTGTGTTTATTAAATGAAATTGTTTTTATTCCTGTTTTTTTGCGTGCATAGTTTGTTGTTATTTTTATTTATATAGTTCATTGATATAATTTTTTTGTCTTTTTGTTTACCGGTATAAAAATTGTTTTAAATTATTTCGTCAATTAATGTGGATTTATATCCATTATTCTTAGCAATAGTTTTTATGATGTCAAGTTCTTTTTGATAGTTTGTTTTGTTTAATAGAAATTTTAGCAACCTGTGAATCAAGCTGTGGAAGGTTGATAGTTTTATCTTCCATGACTGTTTTGATTTTGCATGTATGATAACGTCAGTACTTGTGTTTTTTCTATAAATATTATACTCTAATTTGTTGCTTTTAATTTTAATATTTATGTCTAAAAAATTTAAACCCTGATTTATATCTTGGACTTCCATGGTGAATTTAATCTTGTGATTCAGTTTGTTAAGGTAATTTAGAAATTGATTAAGTTGTCTTTCCGTACCTGTCCAGATACATAAAATATCATCGACGTATCGGGCTCAGTGTAAAATATTGCTAGTTGAACTATTTTTGCTGTTCAGTTACTTGTTTTCAAAATCTGACATGAAAATATCCGAAAGAAGTGGTGAAATAGGTGATCCCATTGGTAGTCCTTCAATTTGTTTATACTTAGTAATTATCATTGAAACAGAAATAATTTTGTTTAACATAAGTTTCTATTACGTTAACTGAAACATCTAAAAGCAGTTTGTTTAAATTTATCTCAATAATCTTACTATTTCACGGATTGGAACAAATCATGCATTCAATATTTTCCAGAACTCACGCATACAGATACAATAATATACGTACATTCAAGCACTGTCTCACAAACATTCTGCTTTTTATGCTTTTATTTACCGGTTTATTAATGTACCCTTAAATTCAGACCTGTTTAATTTAGAATTAAATAGAATTTATAGTATTGCGCAAAATAATAGTTATGCACCTATTATATTAGATAACATCTTAAACAAAAAAATAATAATAAGTAAACATTAAATAAAAATTTTCCTCAGGTTAGAACGAAAAAAGAAAAGTGGATTACATTAACATATCCAGGTAATATTTCGTTAACGATCGGTAAACTCCTTGGTCACAAAAACAATGGTAGTATAGAGTTTGGAACTGATAACTCTTTAGGTAAATTAAATCTGAATAACAAATATAAAACCCCGGAAAACGTAATTGCAGGTGTATATAAATTAAAATGTTTAGATTGTGATAAGGTTTACTTGGGTCAGACTGGCAGGTCATTCAAAATTCGTAACAAAAATTACATATTGTACTCTTTAGAATGACAAATGACAAATTTTACATTGCAACATTTCACAAAACAGGAAATTATTTTTATTAGAAAATTTAGAAATACAGGAAGCAACCAATAAAGGTGTAAATTTAATTAATAATAAATTAGAATTAGATACTTTAAATTTAAATTTAAACTCTAATCCTGTACACTTACACATCCCTACTCTTTCCCATTTTACAATTTAGTATAAATAATTACTTCTATACTCTAAATTTACCGAGCGGCGTGGTCTAGTGCTTTAGATCATTGCTTAGCATTCGGGAGGTCACCGGTTCGAATCCGGGTCCCGGCTACTTTGGTCCAAGTTTTCTGTGGTTTCCTTGGATCCCTTAGGCAAGTACTGGGGTAGTAACATCTATTCCAAAGATAAACTCATTTCTCTTATGTCTTTATTTCGTCCGTCTCATCTTTCTATCTCTAACCACACCACCCACCCATTCCTACGATTCCTGAAAGGAGTCTGAAGAGAGCCTTACATCCTAACATCCGGCTTTGCACTACAGTGTAGTTTGGAGGATCTGCCGGTCTACCAGAACAAGTATCTCGTGGGAATGAATCACCCAAAACTAAACTTAACTAATCCAATTTGTACCTTGAGAATGGCCGTAAAAAATATTGTAGAGACAATAAACTATCTGTGAAAACATTCTTCTGTTTCTTTGACAAATTGATTAAGGCTTTCGCGGCCAGTTGATGAACTGATGTTGTCATTCTTCGGGTGTACAGGCCGTCGTCTGTTGGAATTGCTTCCTAACGTTTCGCTAGCACGAGTGGCGAGCTTCTTCAGAGGTCTATCCATTTTCGCTGTTGGTTGTAGACTAGCGAAAATGGATAGACCTCTGAAGAAGCTCGCCACTCGTGCTAGCGAAACGTTAGGAAGCAATTCCAACCGACGACGGCCTGTACACCCGAAGAATGACAACATCAGTTCTGTTTCTTTGTTTAAATTTAATTATTAAATATGTTTCACAATTACTGCACCGTCCGTAAATTTGAATTAAATGTATTTTAGTAAAATCTGTTTGTTTTTGAGTTTTTTCGCGTTTCTATAATCTATTACCTATTAATTTGATTTTTATTTTATTATCGTTGCGAAAATTGTTTTTGATAACTCTCTTGTAATTCTACTGTGATGCTTTTTTTCTTTTTTTTAAACAACGTTTAATTTTTAGAACTATTATGATAAGAAACTGATTTTGATTTAGTAAAAGTTTGTTGTTTGGTAATAGTGGCTGTCTTTCCGACGAAATTAGTCCTTTCGATACCTCACACAGGTATGACGACTATTCCTGGTACGATGTTGTTGTCAGCCTTAGCCAATAATAATTAAGTTATAAAATTTATTGGCACCTATACCAATAAACTAAAGCAGTAAAATTTGAATGCATTACATGAAGGACCTGTTCGAAAATGATTATAAATTTTCCCTATTTAACAAGTACAGGTAAGACGATGTTGTTGAACTTTTAATATTTCGTTTCACCCATAAATGGCGGGTATTTAATAGAGAAAGTCACAAAACGATTTATGGAAATCACTTCCAGGATTTTGCACCTGGACTTGTAACTGTAATTCTAGCAATTGGTGTTCGAAGTGTTAAGATAATATTTTCCTAGAATTTCAGGTTATTTTCGTAAGTTATTTTGCTTATTAATTTTAACAGAAATAAAATAAGAAAGGAATTAGAAGATGTAGTTACATTAAATGATTTACGGTTTTAGTAAAACAATTTGTTTTTTTGGAAAATGCAAATGTTTTAAGAATAATAACTTGATAAGCATTTGAATTATCTTTAAATAAAGTTTTTTTAATTTCTCAAAAAATTATTAAACAAAATAAATTTCAAAATTATTATTTAAACATGCCTTCTAACATAAAGGAAAAATTTTTGAGATATATATTGATAATAGCCTGATAAGCCGAAATAGCGTAAGAGAAGTATTATTAAAAAATTTGTAAAACCTTACAACAGTGTTTGTTTGATTTCTATCATTATTAACATGTTTTACAACTTTCCAACCGCATCCTCCCAAAATTTAGAATTATATTCGATTTTTAAAGGAATTAATTGTAAGTGAGTAGTTAAACTTATAATTGATCAATATTTTCTGTAAGGAAATTTAATTTAAATAAATTACGAAGTAAAACTAAGCCAAAGGTTGAAAATCAATGGTTTCTGTATTACTTCTTTCGGTTTCATTATTTACACTTATTTAAGAAATTACTGTTAAAAGTTGCTTGAAATAATGTTCTCCTTGATTTTATAATTAGTTAACTAAAATATAATAATTAGAGAGCCGACGTCTTTCGCAATATAAGGTTCGTACTTAGGCCGACTAGCTAATTAGATCAGTTGCATTGTAACGTGTACATACGTGGTGTTTTGTATACCCCAGTAACTTCTGTGAACGGTGAACGTACGTTTTGTAAATTTCAATGGATTTTAGCGACAAACGTCACAATACCATATGCACATATACAACAATTGCTAGTTGTTTAGTTTTATTCCAGCACTATTAGCGAATGATTGTAGGGTGGTTTGGAAACGAGCACTTAAATTTAATATGAATGAAGAATGTTGGATTTTATAAATCACTAGTATAAGGTTAGATGTCAATTGTTTCCATAAACTGTAGGTCAGCGGCCTAAGCGCGCCTCTTATACTTACGTAATGTCCCAAAGACATAGTCATAACTGAATTCGAAAATCTACATTCCAATAATCATTCGATTCTTAACAATATTCGAATGTGATGTAGTATTCGATCCCATAATGTAGAGATTCTTCACCTTTCGGTAATGAGGGATCATTTGACAAAATTTTTCTTAGAAGAACACCTACAACAAGAAGATCATTTAAATTATATTTCTGTCTTGCCATGGACCAGTAATAATATTCATTTATTTTCGAAAATTTTACATTGATTATGATGTAACGATTTCGATTTCTGTTTTTAATTATTAAAAGCCTCAAAACTTCCCGTTCGAATAGTTTTTTGCTTTTTGGTTCTAAAAATCTTCAAGTTTAATTTCTGTTTTGAATGTATCGTTAGAAACAGTATCATATTGCATTTCAATTAACTGTTCTTGAATTTCGTTAGAAATGTTGACAATAGCATTGTTCTCGCAGTCAGGAAAATCGGGATTGAATTATTTTTTGAAGTTTTGCAAATATGTAGAGGGTAATTTTCTTTTGTATTTCTCATAAAATATTAGCACATTGTACGTCAATAATTTGATTCAACGTATCAACGGCAGAAAAGTTCTCTTTTTCGGATTTGGAGATCCATAGATCAATTTTAACAATAAATGCACTAATTTTATCTTCAAGTGTTACTCGTGCCTTTTAACTTCATATTTTCGGAATCTTGCAGCCGAAAGTTCAATTAATTTTATTAAATTTCAACACTTCATTTATCTAATAATTTTACGGACCACATTGGGTTCCTTCAGGGATCGCCAGTGGTCCACGGACCACCGGTTAAGAACCACTGTTTTTATCACCAATAGTAATATATTTTGCCTTATTTCTATTTTCTCTATTCGCAAGTAAAAACCGAAAGTTAACAAAAAAGAGCTGTTGTTTTGTTTTCACTTACACTTATTGTTCGAATTCCAATTTGTCCGATGAGGAGTTCATTATCCTTTAGGTACACATTACAATAGCGTTTAAAATCTAATAAAGCGTCAAAGTACGCGCGATTATAATACAAAGACCAGTTTTTCAAACATTGTTATCCATCAACGTTATTTTTTGTTCGTAAAATTTTACAGCTCGAATCGAGTTTTGCCAACTCCATTCGCCATCACGTCCTCTTCCTTGTTAGACAGGTACGTAACCGTGAACTATTGGAACAATGAAAAGATTGACTGGACATTTTCGGAACACATCATCGTTATAACGTGGGTATTCTATTATTTCTTTTATGCCAGGTAACAGAGAGGTCCAGTCTGGCGGCATCATTGACTTCTCGGTTCTTCAATGGCCCGATGATATTTCAACACCGAAAGAAGTTACACCTCCTGAACCATTGTTACTCGATAGTCGAACAAGAAAAGAAACGAACCTAAAGAATAAATGGTCTCAAGCCATTTCATTCGAACTGGCAGGGTCTTATAATACCTCTTGTGTATACATAGGTAAACTTAGCACGGGAACAACATATCTCTTGAAGAAGATCTCTTTACAAACTCTTACCTATAGCGTCAATAATAGTTTATAAACCTTAGGAAACTAAATGTTACTATAACAAAATAGGGACGAATTAAGGAAGCCAGAAAATTCGGCGTGTAATAAATAAAATGCTATTTCTAATGTTTTCCGATTAGTTTATAAATATTTATTAGCCCATGTAAAGCTGTTTTCTGTTTCTATTATAATTAATTTCTTATTATACAATTACGGAATTACAAACATTTATGTATCTATTTAACAAGTATGTTTGATTACGTGCAGTGTTGTCTCTACTGGCTAGAATGCGTAGTCGCCCTAAGCAGCGATTAGAGGCGATCGCCGAGACCATAGCCACCAGATATGGTTACGTGTTCCAACTCTTAATTTTAACTTGGATGCTATTATTAATTCACAATTTTTATCATACGGATTTAGATAAAAGAAAATTAAAAAATACATCCAGGGGCACCATTGTTCAGATATAAAATTTATAAAATATCATCATCATAGGGTCATCAGTTCAAAGACTGCTTGGACACACATCTCCCCTCCTTCCTATCCTCAGCCAATACTCGCATTTCTCTAAAACCAAAGCATTTTACATTTCTAACAATTTGCGAACAGTAATCTAATCTACGTCTCCCTCTTCCTCTTTTTACTCCTATTTCCGCCTCTAATATGTCTGTAAATAGTTCTTCATATCTCAAAAGGTGTTTTAACAACCTAAGCGCGATAGCGCCATATGGCCCTTTGTTCTCCTATGCTTTCTAGTACTTCCTCATTTCTAACCTTTTCATCCATCGTATTTTCAACAACCACGGTGCTATACCGCATTTTAATCGCTTCCAATTTCTAAAATATAAAAAAATAAGATTAATTATAGATAGATAATCATTTGCTTGTCTTGTTCGCTGTTAACATCAGGGTTGTAATTTGAGCTTGAGAAACAGAATGCTTTAACAGACTAATAATTCTTATTTCTACTATATATACACACATACAAAGTTGGTTGCTCATTGATAGAAAAATGAGGGTGTTAGTGCCACCTGTAAATTCGTCACAAGAGGACTCGAGGCAAATAAATTAAAGAAAGTCAGTTCCAGGACGTGTGTTTTAAGCAATTTACTAATGCAGGTGAGATCAATTAATACTGAACAAAATAAAGAAACAGGTTGAGGAAAGATTAACGTTTCTTCATCTTGCTATTATTGTTTATTGACCAAGGAGAAAGCAATCGACTTGTAAAACGGCACTTGCAAAATAAAAAAGGCTTGAAGCGTTTTATTATTTTCTTTTTAACGAAGTAAATAAATCCTAATGCGTTTGCAAGTCCAAAATCAAACAAATAAGAAATGCTTATGACAAATGTGTCATTCTGTGTAAGCAAGTCTCAAAAGTAATTATTCAAATTGTTTCCTTTCGAAAAATAATAGTTGCTCATGATAATTTCCTAATATGTACTAGTTGAATCCGTTCAAATCTAAAAGTTATATGGAAATGGATTTTATTTTAATAAAAACAATTCAGCTTTGGTCGCGTCTGTATTTTTTATAGGACATTAAAATCCTAATAATGAGATGAAACAAATTAAATCACATATTTTTAAAATAGAAAAATTGCCATGATTCTTTTCATTTTCATCTTTTTCTCTTCATCCACGTTTCGCACCAGTACAGAGTCATTCTAAAAAAAAAAAACACTTTTAAGAATCTTTTTCAAATTTCCAAATTAATATTTTGCGAGCCTAAAAGTTTTAAGTGGTCTGATTACCTAGTTATTGAAAATCGGCAATTTTCTGTTTTTCATCTTCAATTTTTGTATTACTATACTAGTCTTAGCTCGGCAGTATTTAACTAAGTCCAAAACTACTGTGGTGTTAAGATTGATCTTGTATTTGTTCATCATGAAGTTACATCAAGACTTTACCAGATTTTCGTTTTATAACGATTAACCATATTTTATAATAAAAACACCTATAAAAAAATTTGAAAAGCATAAATGACAATGTGACTCGCATCCAAACTTGCAGTAAAAAAATTCTGGACTGTGTTATAAAAGTCTTTAAATTGAGAAAAATGGTTTACTTGATAGACATGTAGGTATATAAACTCCGTCGTCGATCCAATTGGACAACCTGAAACCTTGTAGAAAGGACCTAAATTAACATACGAGGGCAAATCAAATATAAACGGTCATTTTACTATTTAGCTTAGCACGTAATTCCTATCTAGAGGATTCGATGCTCAAGTGTTGTTTGGTTTATGAGGAGGGGGAAACCGGCTTAGGTAGCAGCCGCGCTCGGTTCTGTCCGCAGTACAGCCATGACTGAGCGCAAGGTACCTTCGTCTGTTGTACAACGCATCATCATAACGTTTTTAACCAATGAAGGCGTTGAATTATGGTTTGACAAGGAACAGATTGGAACAAATGGGCTGGGAAAACCTCGAGCATCCTCTTTTCCTCTTTATAGCTCTGACTTGTCACCCTGTTATTATTTTTTATTCGCGCCCTTGAAAGAATCATTTGGAGGCAAAAGATTTGAAAGCAATGAGTAGCAAGAAGTAGAGGAGCATGTGCGCAATTGGCTGACAACTCACCCTCAAACTTTTTATGAAGAAGTAATATTAGAGCTTCCAAATCGGTGGCAAAAGTATGTAGACCACAGAGGTGACTACATTGAAAATTGGTTAATGGTTAGTCTGTGTGTACCATTAATCAATAAATTTATTTTACAAAATTACCTTTTATATTTGATATTGCTATTATTATAAAGAACACCTTCAATTTATCGAGACTGTCTATGGCGTGATGACTAAATCCAATAAGATCGAAATTGTGACCCACATTTGGCAGTTTTTCTATAAATTAGTGACCAAGAACTTATACTGTTGTTATTGTTAACCAAGTTGTAGATATAAATGTTTTGTATTGTTTCTTCGAATACGTCTCTGTAACGGTACCTCTTAAATTTTCAATTTCACTCGATTAAAATGCTCATTTAAATGACATGCTGCTGAGCAACTTAACAAATTGCAAATTAATTTATTTTTATTAGAGTAAATTAATCGCAAGTGTTTCTGATGCAATAAGATTAAGATAAATTTAAAATTTCCCACAAATGGTAAGTTCAAGGTAATGACGTGATTGGTGACTAAAATAGGACACGAAATTTGATCTGATACGTCTTTGGAATTTTCCTATAAAATGTAAGTATATTGGTACAAAAAGTCATATTGTGCATTATTGCTATGCTTATATTCGTGTCGCATACATTCATTTAGTAATAATAAATATGATCTAATTATAGAAGTTTTGCGTAACGCCTTTATTCATTCTATGGCTAAGAATAACTTATGTTTAATAAAATTCGGTGGAATAGTACGAAGTCAAGAGAACAGAAATTTCAATCCCAACAAATAATTAGGGTCAACAAGCGAAGAAAATCGTCTCTTATTGGGATACAAATGGATGTTTGATTTTGGATTTTTTCTATAGCTCATCAGATTATTAGTTTTAATACTTCATATCGACACCGACTTTTTTGTGTTTGAAGTAGACAATATCTTAATTTTTTTCCGTTTTTTAATACAACAGGTGGGCTGAAAAGTTCGTAGGCTCATCTGTAGATGGCGCTACTAGTATCAAATCCATATGACTTTTACTTAGCCCTAACCTTCTAAAGATGGGTGTGTAAATTTGACAGCTGTTGCACTATTAGTATCTGAGTTATAGCATTTTCAGTGAAAGAACTTTTGTTACTTTGAAAAAAATGGATAAAAAGGAATTTCGTGTGTTAATGAAGCATTGCTTTTTGGCGAAAAAAAATATTGTTGAAACCAAGGCTTGGCTTGATAAACATTATTCGGACTTTACACCAGGAAAATCAACCGTAGAAAAGTGGTTTGCTAATTTTAAACGAGGCGAAATGATCACCGAGGACGATGCACGCAGTGGACGCCCCAAAGAGGCTGTTACCGACGAAAACATCACAAAAGTCCACAAAATAATTTTTGATAACCGTAAACTGAAGTAGCTGAGACCCTAAAGATATCAAAGGAAACGTGTTGGTCATATCGTGAATG